>JAJPUD010000980.1:0-94068 GCA_023553655.1 Myrmecobius fasciatus
TTTAGTTCATATAGTTCCTGACTATCCCTTGGCAGATAAATTCCCAAATATTTTATACTATCAACAGTTATTTTGAATGGAATTTCTTTTTGTATCTCTTGCTGCTGAACTTTATTGGTAATATATAAAAATGCTGATGCTTTATGTGGATTTATTTTGTATCCTGCCACTTTGCTAAACTTGTGAATTGTTTCTAGTAGTTTTTTAGTTGAGTCTCTAGGGTTCTCTAAGTATACCATCATGTCATCTGCAAAGAGTGATAATTTGGTTTCTTCACTACCTACTCTGATTCCTTTTATCTCTTTTTCTTCTCTTATTGCTAAAGCTAACATTTCTAATACAATATTAAATAGTAATGGTGAGAGTGGGCAGCCTTGTTTCATTCCTGATCTTATTGGGAATGGTTCTAGTTTGACTCCATTACATATGATGCTTGCTGTAGGTTTTAAGTAGATACTACTAATCATTTTAAGGAAAAGCCCATTTATTCCTATACTCTCCAGTGTTTTTAATAGGAATGGGTGTTGGATTTTATCAAAGGCTTTTTCTGCATCTATGGAGATAATCATACGATTTTTATTAATTTGGTTATTAATATAATTGATTATGCTAATAGTTTTCCTAATATTGAACCAGCCCTGCATTCCTGGTATAAATCCTACTTGGTCATGATGTATTATCCTGGGGATGACTTTCTGTAATCTTGTTGCTAAAATCTTATTTAAAATTTTTGCATCAATATTCATTAGGGAAATGGGTCTATAGTTTTCTTTTAGAGAAGGGATTCTTAACTTGGAATCCATGAGTTCAAATTTTTAAATTTTTTTTACCTTGATATAATTGATTTTCCTTGTAATTCTATGCATTTTATTTTATACATTTAAAATATTATTCTCAGAAGGGGGCCATAACTTGCAAAGGCATACATGGCACAAAAATGGTTAAGAGCTTACACTCTGGAATCTATCTCCCATGAATGCCTAGGGCTTACTGTGACATAAAACTGTTTTTTTAGCAGATAAAAGTTTTTTTTCACAAAGAAGAGATCAGTTCTTCCTACCTCCCTAAAGACAGAACAAGAAAACATGGTTCATGGGGTTTAGACAAAGGTTTAGATGGGATGGGAAGATGCATGCTGAAATCAAATTTATTTTTTAAGAAGACCTGAAGATGTGCTGCTTCTTTCTTTCTCTCACACCTAGCATTGGAATTAAGTTCAATTTAAGGACACATTTCCTGGCAGTGAGGGTTGTTAACCATTGGATGGGTTACTGAGGGAGATTCTAATATTTTTTGTTATCTCATTAAAACAGTATTGAAAATAATTTGTCCAGGATAGTAGAGAAATAAATTAGCTGACCTTTCAGACTCCTCTATTCCTCTCATCACTGAATAACTCCCTGAGGATTATATAGGTGTGTTTGCTATTTCTCCACTTATATTTCTTTTCTTTCTTTTAAAATGTTAGGTGCAACTATATATTTTATACAGATAAACATATGATTTATTAATTCAATAAATATAATCACATATTTTAGTATTATCTAGGGGCTAGGACTTCTGAATAGTATATTTAAGTTCACACTAGAAAAGACAACTGTATTCAGGAAAAAAGGAACAATGAGGTGGTGCAGTGGATAGAGCACTAGGTCTGGATTCAGAAATCAGTTCAAATCCAAACTCATGCAATTATTACTTGTGTGATTGTGAGAAGTAACCAAGTCTGTTTGCCTCAGTTTCCTCATTTGAAAAATGAGTGGAGAAAAAATGGCAAACTATTCTGTTACCTTTGCTAAGAATACCCCAAAAAGGGTAATGGTATATGCTCCCCAAAATGACTGAACAACAAAAAAATTCAGGATGAGTAAGATTATTTTGTAGGAAAGGCTTAAGATGAGTTAAATGGGTTAAACTGGATGAAAAGCAGACTTGGTCTGGAGGGAAGGTTTTGGAAGTCAGGGTTCAAATGTTACTTCTGATACCTATACTCTTTGACTATTGGCATATTGTTTAATATCTGAAAGGTTCAGGGTGCTTTCTTCTTAGAGAAATATAAGTTGTAGAATTGAACTCTATCAGTGGAGAAAGTTCCAATATTAGGAGTTCTCAACAGAGGTGTGTGGGATCCTTGTCTTCTCATCCCCAAATATACAAAAGAATTAGACCAAAGACCTACAAAATTTCTTGTATTTTGAGTTAATTCTCTAAAAAGGGTTTATGGAAAAACATGGATAATAATTACCCAAGATGAGAAGACATGCACAGAGTGCAGTCTGTACTAACCTAGAGAGGACCCATGTTGAAGGGAGTGAGTAAAGGAAAAAAAAAAGATTAAGCACCTATGATGTTCTAGGCACTGCCCTAAGTCCTGAACAGATATTATTTCATGACAATTCTGTGAGATAGGTGCTATTATGATTTTCATTTTATAGTTAAGGAAGCTTAGGAAGTCAAAATTAAAAACTTGCCCACAGTGGTACAGCTAGGAAATGTCTGAGGCTGATTCAGAATTTAGGTCTTCCTAATCTTATCCACTGGAACATCTAGCTACAATTTTTCTCCCAATGGGATCAATGATTCATTGATTTACTAAAGTATTGAAAAATTGGTAAATATGTTAAAAACCATAGCAAGGTCCTTCAAGTTGGTGTCATTTTTCATCTTTGTATTTTAAAGACCTTGTAAAGTGTCTTGCACATGTTAAACATGAAAATTTATAGAAATGGATTTATATGCTTTGATGCTGTCTTTCAGAGGTTCTTCTAAACAATGAGCAAGACTTTCAGTGCTCACCTTGACATTTAAAACAAATACTTATTCATATTTATTGGCTTGCAAACCTTAACTATATATACATACATATATATATATATACACATATATATATGAGAGTGTGTGTGTATCTATATATATGTATATAGGGGAATTCTGATTACAAGTACCCTCTTTGGGAATATAAAATAAATAATTGATCAGGTGATGAAAGATCACACGAAGGGAATATGTATTTGACAATATTTGCATTAGGTAGGGATGAGAAAATCATCTTGGCTGAAGATTCAGGGAAACTTACCCCAGATAAAAACCTGAACAGCCAACAAATCTCCACAGGAAACTTCATATTTCCCGTGAGTTGTTAGTTTTATATCAAGTTCGAATATAAGTACATTTTCCCATATACTGAAGTTATGGAGGAGCTAAGCTCTGAAAGTACCTATCCAAATGTTAAGGGTTTTCTTGACAGGGAATTGAAGGGTTCAAAAAGAAATTAGAAAAAAATCCAATTTTGTAATATAAAAATTACTAGCCAAAGAATAGTAGCAATTTTTATTTAAAGCTGATAAAACAGATCAATTTTCTCATACAAAACTAAGCAGTTTTTCTCTTTTAGAGAAGGAATGATCACCATTTTTACCAAGGCTAGAAAGGACTGTTTTCCAAGAGAGTTCTTCCCAAATGAGAAGATCATCAGGAAGAACATTGAGTAGCAAGCCAAATATTCTGGATTCCAGTTCAGCCATTGCCACTAAATAGATATGGAACTTTATCAAGTTGTTCAGCCTTTCAAGTGTCAGTTTTTGCAGCTATGAAATAAGGGTTTCAATGTATAACTTCTAAATGTTATCAAATTCTAAGTAGATATTTAGATAGTCATCAAAAGCAGGTTGGCATAGTAGATAGAGAGCTTGGCCTTGAAATTAAAAAGACCTGAATTCAAGTCTGGCCTCTTTTCCTTATTTACTGTGTAACCCTGGAGAACCTGTACAGTTTCAGTCAACTTTCTAAAACTATAAACTGCCAAAATGGTGCAGACATGGACCTGCATTAATGAGGCAAGTACTCACTGACATTTTCTAGATTAATATAGGTAGATATCCATTGAGGCAGTAGGGAAGTCTTTTCCAGTTTTTGTTATTACAATAAACTCTAATACCAGAACCTGCTGAAGCAATGAATAGGAGTTTCAGTTCGTGTGGGTTTAAGTAAATTATATCTATAATTATATCTATCTGTGTATCTACCTATCTATCTAAACCAAGAGCCCATGATATTAATTCATTCAGTCTTTTGACTTATTGATAAAAGTTTTTTTACTTGCTTCTAGTGTTTTGATTCTTTTCCTTATTTTCACATATAATAAGAAATTTTACTACAAGTGAGGCGAATTTAAAAATACTCCATCAAATCCTATTTCACAGTCTTTCCTCAATTAGATCTGTTAACCATGTACATCAACAGGATTATACAAGAAAGCAACAGGAGCTATATTTATCTTTCACAGTTCTCCATATATTTATAATCAGAAATACAGCCAAAAATTTTACTTTTCAAAGTCTCATAAAGCATATAATAGTAACAGCAAATAATTTGACTTTATCCCCTTCAAAGTTTTGATTCAGCTGGTTTGTGCATGTGCACATATACATCTTACTCACAGATTCAGCGTTATTGTTAACAACAAAATTATTCTGAAGAGAAAGATTACTTCGTTAGAACTCATGCAATGTTTAGAAACATGTTAGATTCATGGCATTCCACTTAGTGATTTTGACTTTGAGAAAAGCACTAAGATGATTAATTAAAGAGTCCCAGTTTTCATTTTAACCATAAGGTCAATAACCATTGTCATGCTGTATCATTTGTGTCCAAAAATAATTCACTGAATAAACGTGGAAGGCACAGCCTTTCTATGTGAGTGTAAGATAACATGACAATTGAAGTTCATCACTCAGAATAAAAAAGGCAATTAAGGCCTGCAGGCTGCTGTGTTCCAGATGATATAGCACAGCAAGGAAATTCAACAGTTTCCTAAAGTTAGCATTTTACTCTCTAGTGAGACTTTTTCAAGGCATCTATTTACAACTGTTCAGCAAAGACAAAACTTGCAAACATTTATTTATATTGATGCCTATTCTAACCATAGAAAAATATTGTGTATGCATGACTTTCATTGGACATGGTACAAAATTAATTGAAAATGAAGTATGTAGCAGTATCATAATTTAATTCAATTCTATTTTTAAATTCGAAAAGGGAGAGCTTAGGAAAATTATTTCCCCACATTTAGCTCAAGACAACAGTGTATCAGAGAGCAGTTAAGATGTTATGGAAGGAACAAGAATAAGACAACGCAAGTTGGAGTGCTTGTCTTGCCATTTGCTGATTGTGTAGCTTTGGAAATGTCACTTAACATCCCCAGTTTTCCTTGTCTGTAAAATGGAAATAATAATACTTGCATTAGTTAGCTGACAAGACCAAATAAGTTTTATGCAAATACATTGCAAACTCCAAAAAACATGTATGAATATGAGTTATTATTGGCAGTCAGGCAAATAATTTTGTTTGCCAGATATGGCAAAGCAAACTTTTTTCTTTTTAGTTATTTTCTGGATCTTCTGATGGGGCTTTCTTCTCCTTGTTGCTGTTAAGATAGATAGTTGCCCCAGCTGCTGAACTTTTCAGGGAGGACACTAACCTATTTGACTGTAGTGGAGAACACTTTTCTTCACAGTCACCCCGTTCAAGGTCAGAGTAGGTCGATGTTTTTCAGGGAGAAAGGAAATGCAACATTGAGCAGGGACTTATTAGCAGTGTTTGTTAACAGTGACAATAACATTTCCAATGAAGTGAATACATAACCAAGTGCAAAGTGATTAAACAGCAGTGAAGACGTTATAATTCGTGTTGCAATCACTGGAAATGCAAAGAGATTTTACCTATGGAGTTTTAAAAAAAAAAGAGTGTGACCAAAGAGCTCTACCTTCCTGGCTTCTCTTTCTGTTCCCCCACCTAGGAGTCAGGGAACACTATGGAGCTAGGTTAGATCTTTTCTCAATGGCCAGGGAAATTAGAGGCAGGTAGAAAATGGAGCTGTCCAGCACTTGTTCAGAATCTGAGAGTCCCTCTAACAGCTTTACAACTCTTTCCCTAAAGAATCTTGCTACCCAATTTTAGGGCCCAGGATTTGGCTCCATACCTGTCCTGCTCTCCCTCCAGCAAGAGGAAGAACAGATTGTGGAACAGATTAGTCCCCTGCACAGGTGCTTGCCAAGAGTTGTACCAAAGTGTTTGTTCTTTTCTCCCTTGTCCCGGGGTTCCACAATTTTAGGGGTGACAGGTGACTATTGGAGATATGGAGGTATCTTAAAGTGAATAAGTTTTTCCTTCTGCTTCTGCACTCACCTGTTAAGTGTGCTTGCAAGATCCGAGAAAGATGCAAGCAAATGTCTACTCACTTCCAAACCAATTTGGTCTCCACCCCACACTAAATGTTCCTTTTCTTGCCCCAAGGAAGTGTCTTCTTTGTGTCTTTTCAGATCCTCACCTTAAATTTGAGGGGTTTCGTCCCTGGGGTTTTCTTTCTGACGTTTTGAAATGGAGGGGTTGGGGGTTGTGTCTGAGGTTTGTTCCAGTGACTTTCCACCTAGTGGACTCCATTTTATCCTCAATTCTTCCCCCCGCCCCAATACTTCTTTCTATACCCTTTCCAAGAGTTAACTCTACTCCAGGCAAGTCTCCCCTAAGTAGGAATCCAGAGATCTGGGTATAGTACAGTCAAAAGAAAATTGTGTGTGGGGTCATTTTGTATCCCTTTTATCTTGAGGTCTGCACCCCGCCCCCTCGTATCCCCAGTCTCAGCCTATCCAGCTGGGAAGGGAAAGGAGGAAAGCAGAGTTAAACATCGGGGAGTTGGGGCGGCGGGGAGGGGAGAGTGTCCTCATTGCTTCTGAAATGTGGCGACAAGCTAGGGAAAGACTCCAAATGAATCTGATGGCGACACGTGATACCGGTGGAGGGAGGGGGGAGAGAAGAAGGGAGGGATGGGGGGGTGGGGAATGGAGGAGGAGATGATAAAAAGAGAAGGAAGGGGGAGAGTGAGAAGAGAGAAGGGAGGAAGGAGAAAGAAAGAAAAGACTGGAGAGGAGACTGAGAAAAAAGGAAGACAGAGAGGTAGCAGAAGCGTCTGCTTTCAAAATCACAAGGTCCCCCAGCCTCCCCCCGCCCCTTCTCTCTCACACACCACACATACACAGGAGCGCGCGCATACACACACACACACACACACACACACACACACACACTCACTCTCTCTCTCTCACACACATTCACCCACCGCCCTCCCACCCCCCTCCCCGACAGTGCAGCGCAGCCAGGGTAGAAGATGAGCTGAGGCTAGAGGCAGCAGCGGCCGTGGTGGCGGCAGTAGGAGCAGCGGAGGAGGCGGGAGCAGGCGGAAAGCCCAGCTCCGGCACCCGCCACCACAGCCAGAGCCGAGGTACTACTGAGCTACCGGAAGGGAGAAGGTGACCAAGGCTCCTGAAGTTCCCGCCATGAACTGCCCATTCACGGGGCTCCGCAGCCCCTGGAGTTGCTACTCTTCTGATCCCGCTGGTAGCTCCGCGCGGCCGCGGCACATCTAGTTCTGCCAGCCAGGTTCGCGGTTCCCAACGCCACCCGGCGCCTCCGCCGCCGCCACTGCCACCGCTCCCGACACGCTTCTGTACAGCGCCTTGGCCATCGCCGCAAAGGCAGCAGCAGAAGCAGCATGTCTCGAAGAAAGATTTCTTCCGAGTCCTTCAGCTCTTTGGGATCGGACTATCTGGAGACCAGCCCAGAGGAGGAGAGCGAATGTCCCTTGTCCAAGCTCTGCTGGAACGGCAGCCGAAGCCCTCCCGGCCCTCAAGAGCCCGATGCAGTCGCTACAGCCACGGCTGCCACGGCCACTGCCACGGCTACGGCCACTGCCACAGCGACCACAGGGACTAGGCGTGCACAGCGCCGGAGACGGGTCAACCTGGATTCTCTGGGTGAAAGCATCAGCCGCCTGACGGCGCCCACGGTGAGCGCCTGGCAGCAGAGGGGTGGGGGCGGGGGAAAGGGAGGAAGGTGGGCACAGGGGAAGTGGGCAAAGTTGGCTGGGGCGGGGGTCAAGGTGGATGAATCGCTATGGGACAAACTTGGCCACTGGAGGGGGCAGCGGGACCTTTCACCCTGACGAACTTTTGCATTGCTTTTCATCTCTCTCAATTTAAAAGCTTCTAATTTTGAAAAGGTGGGATGATACGAAATTTGGGGAACATGATAATTGTCTTGTCTCACATTAAGCTCTTGGGTTGTTTTTATTTGCAACCTTTTGAAATCTGTTAACTAAAGAGTTTGGTGGGTCCTGTTCTTCATACCCTGCTACCTCTCTAACATTCCAGGACATCTGCTTTATCACTCCCTAAACTTTATGAGCTTTTCCTTAACTACTTCTTTCATCCAAGTCTTCCTACTTCATTACTTAATTTCCCTATTGTTAAACATTCTTCTGTTAACATATTCACTATTAAACATAACTCTCCTGAAAATATTTTTACTATTCTTTGCCATCTTATCTGTCAGTAGATGAACCTCTTTTCTGAATCTTACACCTATTATTCAGGTTGTTTTATTTTCCCAGGTCGTCACTGATTTCTCCCCAAATTACTTTAAGGAGTTGCTTCTTGTCCTGGAAACCTCTTATTAACATATCCATAAGTCTGCCCACCTTCATAGCTCTCATCTATTTGGAGACTCAGTGATACATCTTGATCACTCCTTGTTGGTCTCATTTCTGATTCATCTCCCAAATTCTTCTAATTATTTTTGTCTTTTTTCTCCCTCATTCATTCCACTTTCATTCTCATATCTGTTCTTCATCTCTCCCTGGATATGTCCTATACCTCCCTATTTTCATATTCCTCTGTCTTCCATCTCAAATTAACATCAGATTCCTCCTGGTCCTTGAAGTCCTTAAAAAAGACCTTTTCAGTATTTAAGTCTTCTTCCTTGGTCAGGGTCCTTTTCCTAATGAGTTTACCAGCTCTTATCCATACTTTCTTATTGGCAAAAAACTCTAGATCATTGTCTAGATAGCAAAACCTCCTGAGCTATATAGTTTCTCTTATTGTGTCCATTCTTTAAACACCCACTCTAATGCAGCAAGAGAGAGAAAGAGAAAGAGAGGGAGAGAAATATCTCCATTCTTTGTTTCCTTGAGTTCCTGAATGCTCTACTCAGTCTCTCCTCTCTTTTTTCTCCTTAATATTTGCTTGTTTGTCACCTTGGCCTTGAGCACAGACCAGACTCCTGACTGAAGAGAACTTTTCCTTGTTTGTCCAAGTACTTGCAGTTACTTTAGAAATCTTCTGAGTGCCCATAAACCTGAAAGTTACCTACATATACAATTTGGTTTAATTTAAGTCCTCTGGGAGGATGGGGAGCTGTGGGATTAGAATAACTGATCTGGTGCAGTGGAGTATTGAGAAATCAGAATTTCAGAGGTCTAGATTAATCAGGAGTCGAGGAGCTTCTGGTTGTTCATTATTAGAACTTCAAGCAGGGGAAAATAATGAAGAACTATTAGAAACTATTATTTAGAATCTATGAAAATGCTTCTCCCCTTCCCCTTTATTTTTCTCTTTCTCTTAATTTAACTAACTTCCACTTCTGAAAGGAAAAGCTCAGGCATAAAATCTAAGCAAGGTTATTTTCTCCTCCAGAATGGATTCAATGAAATGTGTACAATTTTCTATGGGAACATCAGCTTAGTAGTGCACAGCCTTGGGGGGGGTGATATTATGTCACAAATCAAAAGTGGAAGCCCAGAGAAAAGAGCTTTAAGACATACAGATAGCAACATGTACTCCTGTGATTAATGCCAAAACAAGGAGGAGAACAAGAAAAGCATTTGTTTTCTTTACATACTCTTCATGGAAGAAGTTTTTAATTTCCACAAAAGAAATATATATTTGATACAGTGATTTTGCTGTCATTTTGATTAAGATGAATGTTTGGCTTGGCTCAAAAGCATTTTGCCTCTCTCCAGTTATCTCAGATTGCCTAGGAAGCAGGAATTTACAAAAGACTCAAAAGTAAGCCAAGATACTCTTACCTAAAACCACTTAAACAACTTCTTTGGGGTATGGAGAAATCAAATATTTAACAGAAGAATGAGAACCAATGGGAATCTTTAGAATTCATTATTCAATGACTTTCATTGATGCCAATGTAAATATATGTATCAAATAGGAAAACTTTAGTATCAGCAATGTTTTTAAAATGCAGGTTTTTACAAGATATATGTGACTATTTCATTCATGATTTAGTTTTGCTTTTGTTAACAGATGTTTAGCAACCATTTAAAGTTTCATTTGGAACATTAAGTCCTTTTGAATAATGGCCTAATCAGTACTAGTTGGCCAAAGGTGTCCCCATTAGAGTCATTGAAGTACAGTTATTGAATGAATTAAGTTTTGAATCTACTTTGATTTTGCTACTCATGTTCCCTTATTCTCCTCAGTTTCTTATTGCTCTGCATGTTGGAATGCATTGTCCCAAGAAGTTAATGAGAAAATCATACAACAATTTCATTTTACAACTGAGCCAGAAAACAGGATCTCTCTGAGAGGCTCATAGAAATCCCAGGCATTTTCTTTTTCTTGCAACTGAACATTCCAATGCTTCTGAATGATAATGATAACCATCTCACTTTTACTTTTGGATTTATACTAGGGATTAATGTGGTGGCACTTTTGGCAGTCTCCTATGCTATATTTTGAAATGATTGGTGGTGGGCTATGATAAGTCTTTTCTTCCTCTAAAGGATCCATACTGAAGAAAGCAAGTAGGTAAAAGGAGATGAGTTTAATTAGGATATAAGATAATTGAAAGTGGTTAATAATAGTAAATGATTCAGCAACATTTTATTTTTATTCCCAGGAGAGAATCTTGTAGATTTTTCACAGAAGATATTTTAGTAGCTAAGATTATTATAGAACTTTCCAGTTTTCCAAGTGTTTTCCCATTTTTGATTTCTTTGCCCTTTTGAGCTAGGTCAGTCAGTTATCTCCAGGTTATAAATGAGCAAACTGAACTGATCACAGTCATCTTGTTATTAATAATATGTATCATGGTGTAGTGGAAAGAGTACTGTTCTTGCAGGCAGGAAGACAGTGTCAATTACTAGCTCTTTCATTTACTAGCTGTGTGCCTATGGAATTCACCAATCCTCTCCAAACCTTAGTTTCCACATCTATTAAATGAAGACAATATTATCTGTAGTCTCTAACTCAAGGTACTTTTGAGAGACTCATCTGTGTGTGTGTGTGTGTGTGTATGCATAATTGTGTAGTCATTGTTGTTTAATTGATTAGAGAAACATTCAACGTCAGCACAGTCTTTTTATAATATAATCTTAGCTTTTTGAATTATTAAAGTGATAATCATAAATATGATTAACACAGAAGAAAATATATACTCTGTAGTGGGCAATGGATCAGTAGAATCATCTTAATAGATGATGGATAACATAATTTTGATGATTTTAACTCTTTTGAGAAAAGATTGCCACATTGTCATGTTAATTGATATATTTCCTATCTCATCTAGACAATAGGGAGGCAAGTATATTATCCTCATTTTGTAGAGGAGGAAATTGAGTCATTGCAAAGTTAAATGATTTCTCCAAGGTTACACAAGTAACTCATGATGGATCCAGGTCTTCCAACTCTTTGTCTTACACCACAAGTGTATCTTTCATTAAAAATATACTGCCTCAGTTATTTCAAAGCCTAATATTTTGTCTATTTTATTTTATGGGAAACTCTCTTAAAGAAGTGCATGAAAAGAGAGGTGGCACTCTGAATTGAGTGCTAGATTTGGGGTTAGAAAGGCTTCAGTGCAAATGAAGTCTCCAACATTGTGTGATCCTGGGCAAATTTTTGAGCATCTGTCTGCCTTAGTTTATTCTGTAAAATAAGGGTAATAATAGCACCTATCTTCCATCAGTATAGGAAAGATAATGTAAGAAAATATTTGTAAAATAATTTGAAAACCTTAAAGCAATATATAAATTCTAGTAATAATCCTATAGTTGTACAAGTACCCTTCTGTATTTGGTTCATCATGATTCCTTGGGGCACAGATATTATCATTACCATCTTTGTCATCATCATTCCCATAAAAAATCCTACAGGAATGAATTAAAAATGAAAACTGAATTAGAAGTTATTTAATTTGAAATAATTTAATACTTGGGAACACATATGGAGAAACAGCTGGGCTTTTCACATTTAGAGTGAATTTAGTAACTCATTTATTCTTAAGTTTTTTTTTTCTTTACAACTTAAGGAACCTTGAGCATTGCTATTTAGGCATTAGTTTTAGCTCTGCCCTACAGGGTCAGCTGGCTACTAAGCGATATTCTATGAGATCAGAAAAGGTTTATTAGGTACTCCTTGCAAGAGAAGAACTAATAGCACTTTTGGTACAATACTGCCTAAAGCAGAGGGATTTGGGAGTTATCAGAGAGAAGATCTGCAGAAATAGAAATATCATAATAGAAAGATTGGCAGCTTGAGCAGGGCAAAGATGTTGAGAGAGAAAACCCATAGAGAACATCTAAGGAGAGGTGAAAGGGAATTAGTATCAAAGGGGCAAAAGACTTTAGCAGTTAGAAAAAGCAAATTGCATTTCTCTTAGTCAAAAATGGAAGGAAGGAATAAATAAGATCATATTTATCCACTTTTAATAGGAGGCATGAATAGATTAGCACCACCTGGAAAAGTAATATAACAAGCATAGAAGTAATGAAAAAGTAATTTTAAAAACCACATATTAGCTTATTTTAGTGTATATTTAGAGTAAATACAGCTTGCATTTTGCAATTTTCAATGTGAAATTTGATACTTAATTTCAGCAAGAGAATTGCTACACTTAGAAAATTTAGATAAGGGCTATCTTGGTGGATTATATGTTTTTGGTTTTGTACATGTTGGAAGATAAATTTCTAATACATGTAAACCTATATTCTATCTATATGTCTATCATCACTTGCTACAGTGATCCTAAAAGTTAATGAATTTTATTAATTTAAGTCAATCATATTTTAATATCTTTAAATCATCTATCTCATTTGATGTTTTTGAAAATTGCTTATTTTACTATTTACTATTAAGATTTACAGAATGTGTTAAAATCAAAGTTATACACATATATAAACATGCCTGTGTATATATACATACATACATACATATGAACAAATTCAAGACATGCATATGCAGAAACATACCAAATTTTAGATGGCATTGTGTTTCAACCAATTAAGCAAATTAACAAGTAAGCATCTTTTTACTACGTTGTCTATTGCTGTTTTTTAAAAAGGTTCAGAATCAATATTCCCATCAAGCTAATGAAAAATAAATAAACTCATAAAAATAATTTCTACATTTTCTTTCTTAAAAATAACCAGACGTAGACATTTTGAAGCATGGATATATTTTTAAAATATTATAATATTGAATAAATAGAGAAAAAAATTGCTTACTTAAACTGCTTTATTATTCACAAAGTTTGTTCTCTGTAATATACAAAATGTTGTCTACTCATGTTCAGGAAATCCTAAATTATGAAAAGGAACAATTACCTAGACTGATGTTATATGTGTTTTAGATAAGTGTGCTATCCAGTGTAAGTATTTTGGGGATAGATTGTTAAGCCTTTGTCCACATGATTAACTTTGACATTGGAAAATGGCATGAATGAGTATTAGTTAGCACATAGAAATGACACGAATATGTATTTTCTGCTTGCACCATATAATTTATCTATTTTGAAGGACTCTGAGATGTGTGGGAAGAACATTTGTTCCATCATGTATTTTTTTCTCCAAATCTTTATTGTATTTTCATTTTTCATATTTGTTTCAGAATTACTGCCCATGTATATACACATGCATGCATATGATTTCTATATACATATATGTACCACAAAAAGTGTTCTAAAAGTGTTTTTGAATGATCAAAACTCAAAACTGCACCAAGACTTTTAGGACAACATATGTTGTTATAGAAATATGTATACACTCATATATACATATCTGTATACACACATGAATACATAAATACATATCTTTTTAATATTGATGTATAATGCATATGGAGATGTAATATGAAGCAGAAAGAAAAATAAAAATAAATGTAAAGGATTTTTTTCTTGTGAATACTTTAATAGGATTATAGTCTCTTTATTGTGGATAATCCTGCAACAAAGCAGATTGCAATTCATCTATACTATATTGCCTCATCCTGTGTAAAGGTTGTCCATATTAAACCAGAAGTCCTCCCCATGAGTTTGACCCAATAGTTTAGAAGTATTCCTTTATACCTCTAGATATTGTGTAGATATCAGAGGAGCATACCAGCTCTTCATCCAATTGTCATCCTTTACTCCTGCTATATCATTTCCCCATTAGTCAAAATATTAAAAAAAGATAATCCTGAGTTTCAGGAATAAGCTTATAAATATTAAAAACTTTTTTCAGTTCCCCAAGGGTAAGCCAATCTACTCCCTGATCTCTCCTGTTCAACTCTATGTCCAATTTATTATCTCTCCTCAGTCAGTGCCTGTCAAAGATCAATGTGCTCGTGTTCCAACTCTATGAGACATCCATACAATGTAGACCATTTTCTGAATAGCTTTTTTTCCCACTTAGTATTTCCTGTGTAGATAGTTACCTTTAACTTTTTTTGTCATACTAGAGGTCTCATTAGGATCCTTTGTAATGTCCTGAAGTTGCTGTAATCAATATGTTTTGTTCTTCAATTAAGAGCCTTTTTTTGTATTCGTAGTATTTAGTATAGTATCAGTAAGCACTTTATAAATGCTACTTTACTAATGGTAATTGAGGAGAATCTGAAAGACCTCATCATTTGTAAGGGATTACCCTTCCATTTGTACTCTGTTCTGGACAAACTCCATGAGAATAGCAAATATCTTCAGCAAATTTCTTGAATATGGCAGTAAAATAGTTGCTTTTTCTGAAGGAATATATTGCACACTGTATATCTTTAAAGAGCTTTAGTCATTCCTATTGGAATTATACACACATCCAGGAGCAATTTAAACATCATGTATTCCAATACTAAGCTGTGAGAATATTTTTAGGTGCAACATGTGGCTGCCATATGGACTTCAATTTTTTCTCAGTTTTTGTAGGAAGTGTGATCTAAAGATTCAACCCAGACCTTTAAGTTCCTACTTGAGAACCTTTGTTCTAACCTTGATATTTTTATAGCAAAGCCCATTATCTTCACATTATTAGGGAAGTTTAATTAGTCTTACTTTTTATTTTTGCCCCTTTTGTGGTATGTTTGGTTATGTCAAATACAGTATTTAGATTTGTATTCACAGGAGACATGCTCAAATGCTTAGGCCTGTTTTGACCTTATACCAAGAGTTTTTGAAAAGAATTTCAGAATAAAGTTTTTGTTTAAAAAAATAAATAACAAATAGGTTGAATAGTATCTTTTTCCTATTGGTCTTGAAGAGCAGCCTCTTTATATTTATTATATCTTGTAAATGGACTGGAAAGTCCTTAGGCATCATGAGGAACTTAATATACCCATCTGGATGACTCATATCTAGTATAACTTGGCTGAGGTAAAAAATAATCAGAGAAATCTTTGTTAGGAACAGGGCCATCTGAATTACGAAGACTTTCCTCAAATGACTGGGTTAGCAGATCTAAGATTATGAAGTGTAAGTTTCTGTGTAAAACCAACAAGAAGACTGGGTGATTCAGTTTCTATCCCTATCTATCTGATTGTTAAACTTTCTAGGTGTCTGTGTTTGTTTAACTATAACATAAGCAGATAGAGCCATCCAAAATTTTGATAATCAGTTTGCTCTGTGGATTGGTGCAGCTCTTTCCCTATTCACACTAAGATTTGTTGCTACCTGCATTCTCAAATTGTTACAGACATGAGTTTGAACTGCTGGTCTCTTTTGTGGCTCCTATAATCAACATGCAGCAACTGCTTTTGGTTAATGGAGCCAGGTAGGGAGAAAAGAAGGCAAAGTAAAAGAAGTGTTGGCTAGAGTGAGAGTAGCAGTGGATATACACAATCAGAAGAGACCACTTTCCTTTAGTTTTTTTAGGGCAGTGGGAAGTTCTACTCATTTGCCCTTCCATAGAGTAGTCACATATTTCACTCTTTTTTAAGGGGTATGTGGAAATAAAGGTTCATTTTGAATAGCCTAAGTCCTGTTTGAATAGTCTGGGTCCCATTGTAAGGTTGCCTATGATTATATTCTCAAGTTAAACTCCATAGTGAGCACTTGAGTTGTGACTGACTGTTCCCTCTTTGATCAAAAAGTATGAGATGGCATCAACAAGTCCCACAGCATATTTTTCATTCTCTCTCTCTCTTTTTTTCATGTCTATGATTTTCCCCATAGGGTGAAGAAACTATTTGAGAGCAGGAACTGTTTCTCTCCTGCCTGTGACAATCCTTGCACATGTCAGAGCTTCTTAAAAGCTTATTGGATTGAATAAAAAAATCAGGCTTCAAAATTGTTAATTGTCAAATATATGTAAGATTAAAAATAGTTTTAATAAATAAACTTAATATGTAATTAGTAATTATTTCATTCCCTCCCCCCACACAAGAATCCCTCATAGAAGGTAAGTCAGATGCTGTTATCTTCATTTTATAGATAAGAACACTTTTTCTCAATGGATTTAATTAACTTTTCAATGATTCAATGACTAATCCATACTAATAAATAGCAGATATAGCCCTAACATGTGCTTTTGGATTTTAAAATAGGTCATTTTCTCACTATCCTAAACAGTTCTATAGCCTAGGTAAATCCCTTGATCTCCTGTAGTTCTTATCCATAAATGTGAATAATAATATTCTCAAAACTCCTACAAACCATCTCACAATATTTCAAGGAGAGCTAAATGCAATAAAATTATGTGGAGTACTTTGGAGTAGTAAAGAACCTTCCCAATATCAGCTGTTATTAGTGCTAATATTCTAAACTTTAAAGATCTATAATTTCAGCACTGTGTGTATTTCCTCTACTAATGCAAATAGTAAACCTGTGAAATATTAGATGGTAATTTTTCAAAATTTTATTTTAATAGTATATTATTTTTTCAATTACATATAAAGATGATTTTCAGCTTTCATTTTTGTAAGATTTTGAGTTTTAAATTTTTTTCTCCCTCCCTCCCTTACCTCCCCCTTCCCCATACTAGCAAGCAATCTGATATAGGTTATATATGTATACTCATTTTTAGCATATTTCCATTTGAGTTATGTTGGGAAAGAACAAAAGGGAAAAGCTACAAGAAAGGAAAAACAAAAGGTAAAAAAAGTATGTTTTAATCTGCATTCAGTCTCACAGTTCTTCCTCTGGATGAAGTTGACATTTTCCATCCAAAGTTTATTGGAATTGACTTGAATCTATTGAATTGCTGAGAAGAACTAAGTCTATCATAGTTAAACATCACACAATCTTGCTGTTGCTGTGTACAATGTTCTGGTTGTGCTCACTTCACTCAGCATCAGTTCATGTAAGTCTTTCCAGGTTTTTCTGAAATCAGTCAATTTGATATTTCTTATACAACAACAATATTACATTACATTTAAAATATTAGATGGTCTTTAAGAATTACTTGATCAATTGATTTATCACCAATAGCCAACTTGATACTGTTTTTTCTGATTTATTTACATTGGTCCTCTGACATCAACATAGTATCCTTTAATGGGTAAGTGCTAGAAGTCTTTCTAATCTGAACCTATCAGGTCTCTTGTAGCCTGATTTGAAGGGTCAGGGCTAATTCTACACCACTAGGAAGCATTGGGGTAGAAGTTGAGAAAAATATTGACAATAATTCAATATTAATAAACTATGATAAAGTGGAAGAAATGTTGTGGTTGGAGCTACAGAGAATGGGTTCAAAGCTTTCCTCTGCCATTTACTAGCTGGGTGACTGTGGGCAAGTCACTTCTGAGTATTAAGCAAACCTTTAAGGCTTCTAACAGCACAAAATCTGCCACAGAGAAGGCACTTAATACATGCTTATTAATTGATTTATTAAGCAAATTGTAAATGGGTTGTGATCTGCATTAGTGTAGAGAGCTCCCACAGTAAAAGTCCCTCAGTCTGATGAAATTGCAGATTTCTTAGAATTAATATTACTTATTAATAATAACAACTAATTTTCAATATATCCTGAATTCTACATTAGAGAATGTTAGCTCCTTGAGGGGAGGGACTATTTTTTATTTTGTGTTCTCAGTACTTATTCTGTTTCTAGGATAAGTGCCACCTTTCTTATGATCTCAAACTGCTAGTTTACATCTTTTTCCTCACCGTCTGGCAAGCTAAATTTTATTTATCATTATTATTATTAGTTTTATGACACCTATGACTTCACTGATGTGCTAAGCTCTCAAGTAAGAAACTTCCACTTCAATGCAAATAACCTTGTAATTACTTTGTTGTATTTTCTACTTGTGTACATATGTTGTTGAATGAAAGCTACTGTAGGGCAGGGGTTGTTTATTTATTTATTTTTGCCTCTCCAGTGTTTGACACATTATCTGACATATAGTAGGCTTTTTAAGTATTCATGGATTGACCAAATAATTGCTTAGATCCTGGTTGTTGAATGCTGAATGTATGTTACTGGTCTGCATGCTGACAACTTGCTTGCCTGGTTGAACTGATGCTTTTGCTTTGGCAGCCCCATTGGAGCCTTTTTTCTGTCCTTATACTAGATTCATCAGTAAGAGTGGAAATCAGTTTATCTATTATTACATTATAAATTATAGTACTTTTAACTTTGCAAAACACTTTCACATCTATTTTTTAAAATTTGATCATCATAATGACCCTGTGTTTGAGAAAGGGAGCAAATAGTATTCTCCCCATTTGAAAGAAAAATAACTGAGCCACTGAGGTTGTGATTAATTAAGCAATCAAATATTTGTGATATACTTCCTATGTATAAGGCATCACCACATTATGCAAAGTGCTGTAGGGTATGCAAAGAGTATGTGAAATCATTTCATTTCTCACGTTGTTAACAGTCTAGTTAAAAAATGACAAATATTTTTTCTCAAATGTAAAATGAAGGATCAGATTTTTTTCTAATGCCTTTTCTAATTTTAAACCTTTACAAGCCTCTGACCTCATGTGAAAAGTTAAATAATAATTTAAGATTAAACAGCAGTTTTAAAAGACAAGAGAATAATAATCTATCAATACTTATTAGGTTCTTCCTATGTGCCAGGAACTGTGCTTGGGGCTGGCTAAAGAAAAAAGATATCAAATGTCACAATTTTATTCATTTCAATTCCACAATTATTTTAAAGTGTTTTTAGTTTTGCAAATTACAATCAAGTAATAACTCTGCATTTTAAAGGGTTCATGATGATTGGATGTCCCTCCTCCTTTTATTGAGGTTGCCTAGCCTTTTTTTTTTTTTAGGCATGTCCAGCTCTTCTTGACTTCATTTGAGGTTTTCTTGGAAAAAATATGGGAGATACTTTCCACTTTCTTCTTTACTTCATTTTACAGATGAAGAAACTGAAGCAAATAGGGTTAGGTAGCTTACCCAGGGTCATACAGTTAGAGACAAGTTTTAAATTCAACATGGTGAGTCTTTCTGACTCTAGATCTGGCACTTTGTCCACTGTGTTACCTAGCTGCTACACTTTTCCAGAAGATTTCAAACCCTCAAACTCTGTAATGAATTGGGCATATACTAGGGCAGTTTGTGAGCTTAACTTACTCTGCAAAGTGCCCCTGGGCCTGTTAGCTATAGGAAACCTGGTTGTAATAGAGGGTGTCACACTATCTTGCAACTGACCTAGAGATTTTGACTAAGGTCTATACTAATTCTAGTTTCTCTGATTTCCTTCAGCAAGTGAGGCAAGTCCAGAATCCTCTTGGAAATTTGTAGCCTAATCTGAAGAGTTCCAAGAAATGTTTGTCCAAAGAATCCCCATAACTGATCATTTCATAAATTTGTATGGAATACAAAGAAAAAAAGTTGCATAATTATTTCATTTGTCCACTGTACTTGAGTTGGGAACCATCTGAGTTGGTAAAAGGAGCCTGCCTTTTCTTGCCTTTTTCCTACCATCTCTTGGTGACCTGGAGCACTCTGAGAGGCAGTGTGATTGGAGTGATCAACATGGAGTTTGGAAGATCTGAGTTTGAATTAAATCTTTAATATTTACTAGTACAGTTAGATGATATGTTGAATTGAGCACTAGGCTTAGAATCTGGAAGACTCCTCTATCTCTGGATATGGATAGCCTCTTCCTTCATGTGTACTAGGTAGTTAATTTGAATATTTTAAATACTCAAAATGACTTAGTCCCTTAAAATTCTTAAAACAATGTTGTTAATATATACAATGTTGTTTTGGTTCTGCTCATTTCATTCTTCATCATTTTGTGAAAATCTATCCATGTTTTTCTAAGATTATTGAGCTCCTAAATCCAGAGGAAAAAAATGACAAATAGAAATATGTATAGAATGATTTTATACACATACACGTATTTATATTTAATGGTAGTCATCTCTAGGTTGGGGAAAGGGAAGAAAAGAAGGAAAAAAGTTTAAATATTATATATTTAAAAGTAATAGAAAGTTGTGCATAATGTATTTGCAGTTTCATATACAATCATCTTCTCCACCCCCCTCCATTCTACTATGTGATGAAAATGCTTGTTTATTTCTCAACTTCAGAATAACATAAAATAAAGTTTAAAAGTACCTTTGGGGGAAGGGAAATTCATCTCAATGAGTGCAAATCCAGTCTCAAACATTTATTAGTTGTGTGACCCTGGGAAAATCACTTAATCTTGTTTGCCTCAGTTTCCTTATCTGTCAAATGTGTTGGAGAAGGAAATGGCAAACTATTCCAGCATTTTTGCCAAGAAAATTCCAAAATGGGAGATTTGAACATGACTGAAAGACCAAACTATAAAAACAACAGTGTAACCATGGACATGCCATTTAGTCTACAGTTTCTTCAATTGTAAAAGGAGATGATAGCTCCTTCCCTATGGTTTATTGTGAGAATCAAATGAGCTTTGGAAACCTCAGAGTTCCATATATGTTTTGTGATTATTATTATATTTTTGGAAGGTTATTTTCTCCATCTGTAAAATGAAGAAAATATCTGTAGCTTTAATCAATCAATCAATAATTTAGTAAGCACTAAGAATACAAGGATGAATAATTAAATCATTAGTATCTCAAATAGGATAATATGTAATGGTCTTTTCAAACTTAAAAGTACAATACAAGTGATGGTTATTATTGTCCTGGGTCTCCTCTCATTTTAACCTTCCCTCTCAGATAGCCCTGAATATCTTTACTTCATGAGGCTTAGAGTTGTCCCAAGATTATAGTTGTAAGGCAAAAGAAACCCACCAGAATGGAGTCATTCACCAATTGCACCGAATCAGTTGTATAAGTAGGCAAAGTTGGGTTAAAAATAAATGAGACATGTTTTAGAGGTTTAGATGTAATTTCAAAGTATCTGGAGATCTGTCATGTGTAAAATGGATTAGACTTGTCTCGCCTGATCACAGATGGTGGAACCAGGAGCAGAAAATGGCAGAGATAGATTTTAACTTGATAAAGAACACCCCCCCCCCCAAATTAGAGCTGTCTTAAAGTTACATGTGTTACTTCAGGAGTTGGGAGATAATTTTTCAGAGGCTAAATGATCATTTCTGAAGGAAACTGTAGAAATTAGGGCTGAATTAGATGAAATTCTGAGGTTCTTTCCAGCTCGTGAATCTGTGATCCCAGAGGACTAATATATACCTGAGCAGAACTCCTTCCTGTAAAGATGTGTCCAAATGCAGCTCTGTCCTCTGAAAACTTTCTGTACTTTGTGACATCTACACTTGCTTCCTATGCTTGAAATATCTTCCCTCCTCTTCAATTATTAAATGTCACATCTTTTCACACTCAACTCAAATGCTATTTTTTCCATGAAGCTTTTCCAGATACCTCTGCCTGTTAAATCTTTCATTTCAGACAATATATGACATTTATATCTCTTATGCACATATATGATATTGTATGTTACAGTTATATATAGATTTTATTTCTTTTCCCTCTTTTAGACTGCATATTCTATATGAGCTGAGAATGGGTCTTATTTGATGTTTGTATTCTCTTCAGCACTTTTGTGTTTTGAATTTAAAATGAATGAAGCCAAAAGGCTGCATGTTACTATTCATTGTTAACATTAAACTAAAATTTACTGAGTAACTATCATATATATTGCACTGTGCTAAGCATTTTAGAAAATACCAAAGAAGTACAAGGTAAAATTCATAATCCTATAACTTTGGTTCTTCAATTTATTCAAGCTCACATAGAAATGTAGAACATATAAATAAGAATAGGAGAGAGTATTTTATTGAATGTTGAGATTAGGGGCACAAGTAATATTGTAAGAGTACAGAGAAAGAGGAAATCCATGTAGGAAAGGAATGTTTAGTTAAAACTTTATAGGGGAGGTGGGCAGGTAAGAATGATATTGATGGAGAGAAGGAATAAAGGACATTTCATAGGCAGTACAGGATGATTAAGGACATATAAATGTGAATTAGCATAATTCAGTCTGGCCATAATCTGAAGTGTAAGATTAGTATTGAGAATAGTGGATAAATAGAATAGTGGGAAATAAATGGTAGAATGCAAGGCCTGGGCCAGATTGTAGATGGATTTAATTGTCAATGTTGGAACTTTTTTTATCTTTTTTATGACATTTTCCAATTTTCAGACGATAGATAAGGATTCAGTGAAGCTTTTCAGATGTCATGGGAATGTCTGGGTCTTATTTTCTGAGTGTATATTTTTCAGTTGATTTTCTTTCTATTTTAGACTATAATCTCTTTTCATAAACCAGAACCAGAAATCCTGATAATACTTACTAATATTTACCAAATGGAATTTGAGTTTTAGATTTAGATTAGTCTTTAAAAAATCAGTGATAGGATGAAGTTTTAGTGATGATTTGCTTATGTATGATGATGTATTTATATACAAGTAGGCTTAATCCATAAATCTAATGAGGCTCATTTGATTCAATGGATATTCATTGAATACTGTCTTATAAGCCATTGTTTCTAAGAGTCATATCTTTGGAGATGTGGACAAGATAATAATACAATTGGGTGATTTGGAACTGGCTAGGTGACTGACTTGTAATCAGGATATACAGAGCAGTGACCTGATATTTTCTTGTAGGGTAGTGTTTCATGGAATGCCCCAAGGATCTCATTGGTCTTGGCCTGCTCAATAACTTTTTTTCTTTTTAAAATCAATAACTTGGATAAAATCTAATTTTTCATCCTGCATCAAAATGAAAGTGATATCTAGCACCTTGGATGACAGAATCAGTCTTTGTTAAGTGATTGTACTGATTTACAGCCCCACCACCAATGTACCAGTGTTCTTGTTAACCCCTTAAACTAATTATGTCCATTTTGGGGTATCTTTGCCAAATTCCAGGGTGCAAGGTAAAACTTCATGGTGGCTTTCATTTATATTTCTCTTATGTGGAGTTTTTAATCATTTTTTTCATAAGACTCAATAGTTTGCACTTTTTTGAGAACTTGTTTATCTTCTTTAATCACTTTTCTATTGGGGAATAGCTTTTGATCATAGTTTCTTAAATCCATGTAGGGTTTACATTTTTCCCTATTAAATTTCATCTTAGAATTTGGAAAATGGTAGAGAGAATCCAGGATTTTTTCTGAGCTGTCCCCAGCTTTCCTTAGAATCAATACTAGATCAGACCTCTGAATGGATTTTGGAGTGGCAGAACCTACAAACATTTGGAGTGTAATAATTTTCCAGTTGAAGATATCTTCAGGAAGGGCGTCAGGATTTTTCTGAATTCGGTGTTGCCATTGTAGGTGTGGTGCAAGTAGGCTCAACAGGGAATCTAGTGAGGTTTTTGGCTAACATACAGTAGCATTGGCTACTCTGTCCTGCTTCAGAGAGTCAGTGGCTCAGCCACTAACTGTGAGACCTTCAGCATAACATAAGGCAAATTCTGACCCCTGAAGCTCAGCGTAACAGGCAGGCCCAGGTTAGGCCAGTCTAGTAATATTGGGAAAGTCTGCAGCACAGTTGCCCAGGCTCAGTGGAAAGTCAGTGACAGCCCCTGTCCCCTGGGGAAAAAAAGTTTGGGACAGTCTTTCCTGTGTCTTAGGAGCAGAGCTCAAATTTTAAAAATTTAAAAAATGACAAAAAATCAAAAAGAACTTTTATCAAAGAAATCTACTATGGTGACAGGGAAGATCAGAGCACAGAAGAGGATAGCAATGGCAAAATGTCTATAGGTGAAACCTCAAAGGGGAATATAACTGGTTTAAGTTTCAAAAAGCTCTCTTGGAAGAGGTTAAAAAAATCTTAAAAGAAAGATAAAAGGAAAATAGAGAAAATAAATATGCAAGAGAATTATGAAAGTTTTGGGGAGAAAAGGCAACAGCTTGGAAAAGAAAGCATAGAAATAGATTGAAGAAAACAACTACTTAAAATAAATTTAATTAAATGGAAAAAAATATACTGAAAAAGACAACTACCTAAAAATAGAGTTGGCAAAATGGAAAAAAAAATCCATTGAATGAAACAACTCCCTTAAAAGTACAATTGGGCAAATACAGAAAGAAGTAAAAAAAGCTAATTGAAAAAAGTAATTCACTAAAAATTAGTATTAGACAAATGGAGGAGAATGACTTAATGAGACATCAAGAATCAGGCAAGCAAAATTTTAAAAAATTTAAAAATGAAAAAATTAAAGAAAATGTGATATACCTTATTGGAAAATCACTTGACCTGAAAAATAGATCCAGGATAGACAATTTAAGATTTATTGCACTACATGAAATCCATGATCAAAAAAAGATCCCAGTCAACATCTTTCAAGAAATCATCCAGGAAAACTGCCCTGATAGTCTGCAAAGGATAAATTAGTTATTGAATGAATTCACCAATTATCATCTGAAAGAGACTCCAATATGAAAACTCTAAGGAATATTGCAGTAAGGTGCAGAATTATCAGAGTGAGGAGAAAATACTGACAAAATACAATACCCATTCCTATTTTTAAAAAGTTAGACAGCATAGAAATAAATGTAGTTTTCCTTAAAATGATAAATTGTATCTACCTAAAACTATCAACAAACATTATATGTAATGAGGATAAGCTGGAAGCATTCCCAATGACATCAAGAATGAAGCAAGGATGCCCATTATCAACACTATTATTCAATATTTTACTAGAAATATTAGCTTTATCAATAAAGAAAGAAAAAGAAATCGAAGGAATTAGAGTAGGTAATAAGGAAACAAAACTATCACTCTTTGCAGATGATGTGATGATATACTTAGAGAATCCTAGAGAAACAATTATTAGACTAGATTTGATTTTCTTATGTAGTAAGATAACTGTATAGATGTGTGTACATATATTGGATTTGTCATATAATTTAACATATTTAAAATGTATTACTTCTGCCTATCTTTCTATCCTTATTTTATTTTACTCTTCTTCATCCACTTTGTATTGCAGTGGGACTGGATTCCTAGCTAGTCCTTATCTTGTCTTGCACTCTCCTGCCTCCAAGAATTGAACAGGACTGTCATTGAAGAAAAAGTAGCAAACTCAACCTACTGAGGAAATGCAATTATCTGGTTAATTGAGTTAGCATATATGGATCAGCATCAAATAAAGAATTATAATACAGCAATGTAAATATAGAGTAAACCTAGAGTCCCTGTAATTTGGATTTTGTTTGGTAATTTTGAATGTTCTTTGAGATCTTATAGTATCTCAAATCAACCTAACAAAAGTTTAATTATGAGCCCGAAATATCATTGTAATTCAAGGACTGGTAAATTTACTCAGAATTTACTATATTTTATATAATTTATATACTAAATTGCACCCTGGTGGTCTACACAATTTAATTTGCTCTTCATCTTGCATTCTATCAATGGAGTTATTTGGGCCTAGGGAGTAGAAGCCCATAAAATGAGTCTTTATACCTCTGTACCTATGTCTGTATGTGCTTGTTGAGTTTATCATGTTTTCCTTGAAAAGTGCCTTAAAACTTGATTTTTTTGGCTGCAACCTTTACCGATTTCTGATTCTGGATGGTTTTGACTTGACTTTGGAAGAAACAGCTATTCTTTTCTGTCCTCTCTTACCATTTTGGCAATTGTAGAAAATAATACTAATCTTTCATTTAGAAATGAACCTATAATAAAATGTGAGCATTGGCTTGTTTGCTATTACTTGAGTTTTTCACATTTATACCTCATTGCACAAGGCTTAAGAATTCAGTTAATACATAATTAACATGTATTAGACTTCGTACCATCTAGGGGTGGGGTAGGGGGTAGGAGGGAAAAATTTGTAACAGAAAGCTCTGCAAGCGTCAATGTTAAAAAATTACCCATGCATATGTTTTGCAAATAAAAAGTTTTAATTAAAAAAGAATTCAATTAATAACACATGCATCCTCATTTATTCTCCTCTCCAACTATTTATAAATTCTGCCAAATTATGCTTGCAGTTAATCTAATGCTCTGTGTAACTTTGAGTCTCAATCGATATAATTATATCTATGTTCCTTCAAGGAAACTTCCCAACAATTCAATAGCTCATTCAGTGTTTTATGAACTTTTTTTGAATGTAGAACTACACTATCTAGTGAAATAACCAGTAATGACAAAGCTTGTAAATATTGCTTTTTTTTGTTTTCTTTACATTTCTAGTCAACATTGTCATAATTGTCTGAGAAAACATCTTCAACATTTTTTTCCTATTTGAATATGCAGCATGTCCCTTGATTGGTTGCTTCCTTGGCCTGGCATTTACTTGTTTTTGTTTATTTACTTATTTTTTCATTCATTCACTTGTTTCTTTGTTTATTTTTATATTCATATTGATATGTGATTTCATCAAAGTGTAATGATTTCTTATTGTAGGGGTCTTTAGATGCAGTCTCTACAACTGGATTATAATTTACAGCAAAGTATATATTATAGTAATCCTATAGTTTCTATACTTTGACCTTTCTTTGGTGATTCTAAAGACACCCCAAAATCTTATGGTATCTCAAATCAATTTAACAAATGTTTATTTTATTATGAGTTTGAATTGTTATCATAGTGGAAATTTTGGAGAGAATAATTCAGATAATTCCAAATTTGCTATTTCAAGCAGCTGTTATGTGCTCAATGGAATTCTCGTGTCTTGTGCAAGTAGACTATATAGACTTTTCTTTGGGCCCTGACAATTTATTTGTGGGCACACCATAAGTAATTATTAGGATCAAGCCTTGAATCTAGTTTGTCCTGGCTCAAAAGCTAGCCCTCTGTCCACACCATATTGGTTTAGTATTTTTAAAAAATTTGTTTTTTTTGATTACATTTTTAGTTTTAACTTTATCACTCCCAATCCTGCATTAAATAAGGTCAATATTTCATACATACACACACAAATACACACATACAACCTACCCACCCACAAATACATGTGTCACACATATACATGCATATACATTCACACACATACATATAAACCACATAAAATATATATTTCCATAGTTCTGTTCTTTCCTTGGATGTAGATAGCATTTGCCTTTATAAGTTTTTTTCAACTGATAATGAGTGATCATATTATTCAGAATAGCTTAGTCATTCACAGTTTCTCTCTGAACAATATTGCTGTTATTGTATACGACATTCTGTTAGTTTCACTCATTTTACTCTACACCATTTCATGCAAGTTTTCCCAGGTTTTTCTAAAACCATTTCTTACAGCATAGAGTATTCCATGGTCTTATGAGAAAACATCTTGAACATTTTTTCCAATTGAATATGCAGCAGGTGCCCTTATTGGTTGCTTCCTTGGCCTGACATGTATATCAAATCATATATCAAAACTTATCCAGTCATTCCCCAATTGATGGGAATCTCTTGAAGTAAAAATTCTTTGCTGCACAAAAAAGTTATTTTCTTTATCCCCTGGTCACCTTGGGAAACAGATGTAACAGTCATATTTCTAGGTCAATAAGTGTCTTTATGTGTGTGTGTGTGTGTGTGTGTGTGTGTGTGTGTGTATGTGTGTGTGTATTTTATTACTCTTTGGGCACAATTTCAAATTGTTTTCCAAAATGAATGAATTAATTTACAATTCCACCAACAGTATATTTATTGTTCCAATTTTTCCACAGCCCCTCTAGCCTTTATCATTTTCCCCTTCTGTTATTTTAATCAATCTGATAGGTATGAGATGATATCTCAGAACTGTATTAATTTTCATTTCTTTAATCAATAATCACCAAGAATATTTTATATGACTATGTAGTTTTGATTTCTTTCTCCCAAAATTGCCTGTTCATATCTTTGAGTTATCAATTGGAGGATGACTCATATTGTTGTAAATTTAACTTTGATCTTTATATATTTGAGATATGAGGCCATTATCTGAAAAATTGACTATAAAATCCCCCTCTTTTGATATTGTTTTTCTTCTAATCTTAGTTCCATTGGTTTTTATTTGTACAAAATCTTTTAAATTAAATATAATCAATATTATCCATTTTATAGACTACAATTTTCTTTATCTCTTGTAAATTCTCTTATCAATAAATCTGATAGATAACATATTGCATGGTCTTCTAATTCATTTTTGATAGTTCTCATATTCATTTTCACCTTATCTTGCTGAATGGTGTAAGATAGTGCTTTATACTTACTTTCTGCCAAATTGCTTTCTCCTCTTCCCAGCAATTATTTTTTTATCAAAGAGTTAGTTTGTATTCCAAAAGCTTAATTTTTTTTCATTTATTCTACACAATATTACTATAATCATTTACTCTTGTGTATTGTATACCTATTCTGTTCCATTGATTCACCATTCTATTTCTTAGCCAGTACTAGAGTTTTGGTAATTACTGCTTCATAATACAATTTAAGATTTGGTACTGCTAGGCCTCCTTCCTTTATATTTCCCCCACTAATTCCTTTGGTATTATTAACCTTTTGTTTTTTCAAATTAATTTTATTATTTTTTTGTAGCACAGTAAATTTCATATCCTACTACTTTGCTAAAATTATTTTTTCAGCTGTTTTTATTTGAATCTCAAAGAAGTATACCATCATATCATCTGTAAAAAGAGATAGTTCCATTTCCTCATTCCTCAATCTCAATCTATTTCTTTAATCTTTTTTATTGCCATTGCTAGCATTTTTAGTACAATATTGAATAATATTAGTGGTAATAAACATCTTTTTTATGCCTAATCTTACTGGGAAGATGTCTAGCTTATCCCTATTACAGATTATGTAAAAAAGTGAGATCAGGTTTAAGTATATACTTATCTTTTTAAGAAAAAAATCATTTGTTCCTATGCTTTAAAATGTTTTTAATAGGAATGAGCATTATATTTTGTCAAATGCTTTTTTATCTATCCAGATTATCATAATTATGTTATTGGTTTTATTATTAATATAATTAATTATGTTAATTTTTTTCTATACAATGAATCAATGCTGCATTTTTAATATAAATTACATTTGGTCACAATGACTAAAATGACTCTAGAAGAGTGAGGCTGCTGACTTTGTGCAACTCTGATTCACTTAAATTCAATTCACACATGAATCAAGACATTATCCCATGGTGCTTTTGGTCCTCTTTGAAATGAAGAAAAAACAACAAGAAAGACTTTTCATAGAAATTTGTGAATACTATTCTATTCACCACAGCATGAACAGAGCCTTGGAGAAGGGATTGTGTATGGTATGTTTTGACATTGAGAAGACTGGCATTGCAATGTGGACTCTCATTTTGATGAAATCCATTTAATCAAACAGATCTATGTTATCTATGATCAAATCTTCTCAAACTAGGGCTGCATAACAAAGCTAAACAAATAGAAAAGGAAAGAAAACAAAATCTATTTGCTCTACAGAAGTCTGTGCAGTAGACAAAACAAGTAATGGGTTGATTTTTTTTCATTTTTCTCTTGGATGAATTGTCATTAAATGGACACAGCCTAAAACAAAAGGAAAAGAAGTATCAAGTGACCATCAGGAAATTGTGACATAGCATGAATAGAAGAAAGGAAGTATTTTAATCTTTGGTCCTATTTGTTCTTAGTTTTATTTCCTTTGATCTCTGGAACAGTCACTGGTCTGCAATTATGTATATGCAGTCAATTGAAAATAGCACAATGAGTTGTATTTCCACAATACCTAAATTTCTCTGAACACTTTTTCATCCTACTAATTATGTTTACTTTTTTAAAAAATGAATTCTAAAATTTTAGCACTTGGTTTTATAAAATTCTTCCTTTAGTCATTTTATAGCCAAAGAATGAAGCTTATATCTTCCTATGTGTGCATACATTTAATAACTAGCTTATGGTCAGATTAGACTTCAGTATTTCTCTTATCCATCAGATGATGAAACCTGTGCAAATGAACACCATGTGGAGGACAGTATCTTCTGAAGAGTATTTGTGTTCAATTTTTCTTTTTCTTGTTTTAAAGGTCATTTGGTATTTCCCTCCATTGGTCGTTTTCTCATCACCCTCCACATTACTGCTGGGTCTCTCTTCAATGAGCACAGCTCACTGAATTTTCTTTGATATTTGGTATGGCTGCTTAGGAAAGAGACCATGGAAGTAGCAGCAAATTGGGATTTGCTTTGGTAGTCTTTTGAATATGCAGACAGTAGGAAAGTTGAAATAAGGCCAAGAAGGATATAACTAGCCTATGGAGAAATCTTTATTCACTATCTTTTGTTTTGTTTTAGGAATTCTGACTGCTCAATTTCCTCGTTTTTTTCATCTGTAAACTGGGGACAAAAGTGAACTCTTTGGGGATCAGATTCTTTCTCTGTAAAATAAAGGAGGGGGATTTGATGTCCTTATCTACTCAAAAGGGATACTGTAAAAATAAAAATGAAATAATAAATGTGAAAATGTTTTTAAAAAGTGAAAAAATACATTTAAAAATTTCCATCTAGAAGTAATCATTTATTTATTTTTCCTCTTGTGATTTTCCCAAATCCTGGGGAGATGAGTATTACTTTCTTATCCCAACAAGATACTTTTGACTGAACAGTAGATCAGATATAGAAACTCTGTGCTTTGTTGATCTGGAGGCTTAAAAGATGGCAGATTGTACATGTGTTTTACTGTCTCTGAATCCAACTGTAATATAATATTCTAAGTTAATGATCTCTCATATATCTGAATAGAATAATAATTTATTACAACCTACATGGCTATTTGTGATTACTCTATAAATGGCCTAAACAAAATATTTATTTTTGAAATATCTCTGCTCTTCCTTACATCTTTCTCTTTCCCTGTTCTTTTTCTTATCTTTTTCTTTCTTTCTCTTAAGATTTTAAATTGCATAGAAATTGCCATCTAAAATGGTAGAGAGCCATCCATACTGGCTCTGTGACAATGGGCAAATCACTTTTTGTCTCGTACTCTGATTATCTTTCTAAGACTTAAGTTGTAAAGAAGGTGCCATTATGCTTTGAAAAGGGAGATGCCTGACCCAGTGAAAATTAGGGACATTGTCCTTATTTCTCCTCCTTTATTGGAATTTTAATACATTTTAGACAACAGCAAACAAAAGTTCATATTTTTTTATTATAAAAATAGAAAATAAGAAAAGTCAACATTAACTAAAGAATAAATTTAAGGAAATATCATATTTCTAATCTAAGAAGTATATTAAATGCTTAGTGTGTGCCAGGCTCTGTACTAAGCACTGGCAATATGAGGAAACATTAAAAAAAGTTCTTGTCCTCAAGGAGGTTATATTCTATTTTTGGGGGGGAGATATATGATAAAGGAATAAAACATTTATTAAGTTCTTAATATGACCCTAAGCCAGATTTAAATGTAATTGAGAAATATTTAACAAAAATAAAGCTAAGTTATAGCATAAATAATACTAATTTGTGGATTTTTATGTCAATATGCAGCATGCAGAGATCCCATTTAAATTTTTTTAATTGATTAAAATTTTTTATTATGCATGTGAATTCTTTTTTAAAAACCTATTTCCTTATGGATCATATTGGGAGAGAAAAATGAGAACAAAAAGGAAAAACCATGAGAGAAAAATAAAACTGAAGAAAATGAAAAAAGAAAATGAACATAGCATGTGTTGATTTGCCTTCATTCTCCATAGTTCTCACTCTGAATGTGGATGATGTTTGCCATCCAAAGTTTATTGGGATTGCCTTGGATCACTGAACTACTGAGAAGAAGCTAGTCTGTCACAGTTATTATCCTACAATCTTGCTGTTACTGTGCACAATGTTATTTCTGTTTCTACTTGTTTTGCTCAACTTCAATTCATGTAAATTTTTCCAGACTTTTCTAAAATCAGCTTGTTCATCATTTTTATAGAACAATAGCATTCCATTACTTTCATATACCAAATCTTTTCAACCTGGTTGGATATAACAGATCTTGAACCCTGAGAACAAATAGCTTTTGAGAAACAAACATTATGAACAAGCATAATGAGTAGGGCTTCACCAGAAATAAGATATAGCTAATTTTGCACAGGGTTTGAATAACAGTAGCTGTCTGCAAAGGGTGGGGAGGGGGAAATAACTTGCTGTCATTGCACTCTAAACAATTAATATAATTTCATAGAAATTTGGAGTAAGCTTAATTGCCCATTTCTAGTCTTTTACAAAGTTAGATGCATGTAATGAGAATATCTTTTAATTCTTGGATAAAGGAGTCTTCATCCAAAAGCATTCATTGTATGAAGTCATAATGAAGGGATGATTGTGTTGTAAGGGAGCAGAGAATTATAAGAACAGTAAATCTTAGCTCTACACTATTGTAATTTCATCTGAAGTTTCAGATAGAAATGAGGCAGCTTCTAGTGTGGTTTTTGAGGATGAGAGATTTATTATTTCCCTCAATTCAAAAAATCAATACAAGCTTTGTGGGCCTGACAATGTTTATAAGCTGGAAAGTCTTTTTTTTTCTCTCCAAGCTAACTGGGTGCCATTAAAATCACCTCTTCCAGAAAATCTGATCTTTTCTTTTGTACCTTAATGAAAATTCTTTCCACAGATGGGTGTAAAGTACTCACCTAACTTTCTGGCTGACAAAGAATTCCATGGAATTTGCATTTCTTAGAGGAGCCAGTCAGCATCAAGTGTTGTGTGTTAAGCAGAAACCACCTCCTTCAATTGACTTTGGAATAAATTCTGTTTTATTTGGGGATACACTTTGGGAGAGAAACCTACTTTAAATCAATTTGTAAGTGAACTTGCAATGGAAAAAACTAGTTTTCATTACAAACAAGATAATCCAAATATTCATATCTTGAGTGAATTCAGGGAATAATTCTATATTGGAATGGTCTGAATTATTTGAGTAATTGTCCCTGTCAATCTTCTTACTTCAGTCTTGGAAACCTAATATGTTATAATAATGATTACTAAAAAAGATCATAATCACAATAATTATTAAACTAATGAAACTATGGGAACACATGCATTTGGAGATACATAATTTTGCTTCAAATTATATCAATAAGTATAATAATTTCAGTATGCTTATACATCTGAATTAGTACTCAGTAGTGGGATAATAAAAAAATTAACACAATTATAAAATTATAAATTTAAATATTAAAAAATAACTATGGGCTCTTCATAGTTAGCGCCATAATAATGTAACAAAAGATTTTGTCCAATACATGATATAGCCTGCCACTTGATATTACTGCCTTGAAATGTATTGATATAGTTGATCTTATTAGAAATACAGTTTACACACCTAACACCCTGTATCAAGAGAAGGTCAAAGTGGGTTCACCCATAAAGAATGATATTATAAGCAAATTAGAAGGATAAAGGATAGTCTATCTATCAGATCTGTGAAGAAGGACGGAATTTATAGCCAAAGAAAAACTGTAGTATGTTATGGAATGCAAAATGGATAATTTTGATTATATTAAGTTAAAACATTTTTGTACAAGCAAAAGCAATGTAGACAGAATTAGAAGGGAAACAGTAAAAACTGGGGAAAATTTTTATATTCAAGGATTCTGATAAAGGCCTCATTTCTTCTAAATTGGTGATTAATTCTGATGAACATGGTTGTTTTCCACAATGATATGATGCAGGCCAGTTCCAAAGGTCTTGTGGAGAAGAGAGTCATTTGCACCCAGAGAGAGGACTGTGGGACTGAGTGTGGATCACAACATAGTATTTTCACTCTTTTTGTTGTTTGCTTGCATTTTATTTTCTTTCTTATTTTTTTCCTTTTTTATTTGATTTTTCTTGTGCAACATGATAATTGTAGAAATATATATATATATATGCATATATATATATTATATATATATATAAGAATTGCTCAAATTTAACATATTTTGAATTACTTGCCATCTAGGGGAGGGGAATGGGGGAAGAGAGGAAAAAAATTTGGATATATTTTACAAATAAAAAGCTTTAATTAAAAAAAGAAATATATTTGACATATCTTAAAGTGATGTAATTCCCAGAGAACTGAAGATCACATCACATTTGCTATATTAAGAAAAAAAAACACTTTATGAATTATTTCATGTAGTGTGAACTATGGAAAATGTAGTTGACTTATTAGAAATATCACAAAAATTTATTAAGATAACTGATATAAGTATGTGATTCTGGCAGAAGAGTTAATGTAGAAATGGAAGCCAAGGAACACTGGAATTAGTAGTTATCATCCTGATCTTTAGAATAATTGACCATTTGATAGATTAAAGATTAGAGTCTAGGAAAAATTGTGTAAGTAAGAAAAATTTATCTTTGTTCTCTAATGCTTCTTTTTCCAGCTCCTTTCTCCCCTTTATCAAAATGTGCTTGAAATGGCATGAGATTTGAGTCATTATACCTTAGTGTAACTATAAGTCAGTACTTTATCTCTCCCAAGGGTAGTTGTATTTCCAGCCTTATCTAATTGTGGATTAAAAGGATTTTTCCCACTATGAAAGGAATTCCAAGAATCAGTCAGCAGATGGAATATTTCTGTTTTGTTTTGGGTGTGTGTATTTGTGTATGTGAAAAGGTTCCTAATATCTCAAAATTTTTACTACTTATGAAATTATTCTGTCTTTGAGTATGGATAGCTTTTATTTATTCTGTATTTGCCTATTTATGTATATGTTATCTCTCTTTATAGAATGCAAGCTTCTTGGGGTCATTGAACATTTCATATTTAAAGTTATATCCAAAGATATCTTAGAGTTGTGGGTAGAGAACTATCTTCAGAATTAGGAGTATCTAAGAACAAATTCTACCTTTGACACTTCCTGGTTGTGTGACCCTGAGGAAGTCACTTAACTTCAAAGTGTTCTAGGCAATCACTAAGATTATAAATTACAGAGAAATTGCCACTCTGCACAGAGAAAATTTCCTCTTCAGGAAGTTCATGTCAATAAAATTACAGGTATGGTTCCTATTCTCTATCTCCAGTGCCAAACATATAGTAGGGGTTTAATAAATGCTTGTTGATTGATTGGTTACCCATGTTTGACCACCATATTTTAGATAATTTAGTGTTGATGATACTATGAGTTTTCTAGAATATAAGATTATTGTAATGTCTTGGCTAGTAGGGTTCCTGCTGTTATCATGAGATAATACCAGATCATCAATGGATAATTTGAGTTAGCATTAACAAATTATTATTTTACCCACCATAGCTTGATATTTTAGTCATTAGGAACTACTTCAACTCTATGGGAGCTCATTGTGCTAAATGGGATTGAGGTTATTTCAAAGGGGGATATACTATTGAGAGAACTGAGGACTGCAGAACATTTGCTATTTAAGAAATGAATGATTTATGAATTGTTTCATGTTATGTGAACTATGGATATCCTTATGTTAGGTCCCTAGACAGATTCCTTATATGGTTCTTAGTATTTACAAAGGAATTCAGCTTTAATAGTTTTTTTTTTTTTTTTTTTTTTTTTTGCTGAGGCAATTGGGGTTAAGTGACTTGCCCAAGGTCACACAGCTGTTACGTGTCTGAGACCAGATTTGAACTCAGGTCCTCCTGACTTCAGGGCTGGTGCTCTATCCACTGCGCCACCTAGCTGCCCCTTTAATAGTTTTTTTTAAAGGAAAATCAAATGATATCAAATCAGTTTCTCATTCTTCTATGTCATCAAAATCCTTTGTTTAGGGTATGTGTGTGTGTATGAGTGCATATTTATTTATGTACCTTATATGGATTAAAATTTGGCTGATACTTGTGAGTGAGGTGAGAGTGAAAATTGATGTTTTATTCTAGTGAGGAAAGTTTTGAAAAAGAAAAAGTTTCCACTCTGTCAGAATCATTTCCCATTCTTAGACAGCTGTTCTCAATCTCCTCTTTCTTACTCACATCCTCTCTCACTTCCCCTCTTCCAGTTACTAATTTTCCACTAGAAAAAAAGAGAGATAAACTACCACCAGTATAGTAATGGCTAGTTCAGATGAGACCAAGTCTAATGAAGGTCTTTTCCTTTGATAACAATTCAAATTATAATTACCCTTTGTATGATTAAAAAAACCCTTTTTGGAGATTAATTTCTAGTATAAATAGGTTGTGACATGGAATATTCATCAAAGAAATAAAACCATGACTTTGCCATCCAAAATATTTCTTGACACATTTCTCCATACAGTTTAATGGCAAAATCTTTTTTTCTTTATTAAAGCTTTTTATTTGTAAAATATATGTATGGGTAATTCTTCAACATTGACCCTTACAAAACTTTCTGTTACAAATTTTCCCCCCTACTCCTCACCCCTCCCTTAGATGGCAGGAAATCCACTACATGTTAATTATGTTAAAATACTTGACAAATTGAATATATGTATACATATTTCCATACTTATGATTGTTGTGCAAGAAAAATCGTATCTACAAGAAAAAAAATCAGAGAAAGTAAACACAATGCAAGCAAACATCAATAGAGAGCATAAAAATGTTATGTTGTGGTCCACATTTCATATCCCTCTCTCTGTGTGTATATGGCTTTCTTCACTGAACAATTGGAATGGGTTTGACACTTTTTATTGTTGAAGAGAGCCATGTCCATCAGAACTGATCATCATATAGTATTGTTGTTGCCGTGTATAATGATCTCCTGGTTCTGCTCACTTTGCTCAGCATCAGTTCATGCAAGTCTCTCCAGGCCTCTCTGAAATCATCCTGCTGGCCATTTCTCATAGAACAATAATATTCCATAACATTCACATACCATAATTTATTCAGCCATTCTCCAATTAATGGGCATCCATTCAGTTTCCAGTTTCTAGCCACTACAAAAAGGGCTGCCACAAACATTCTTCTGGCAAAATCTTTTAAAGTTGTACCCCTCCTTTTCCCCCTTGAGAAAATACACTGAGAACATTACTTTGAAGAAGAAATAATTTAGACACAAAAATGTTAAATGACTAAGACCTCTTCCTTGTTGTTTATCCTTTGCTATTCTAGGCATATAAGTGAAAGAATATGAATGATATGGCACCAACCATAACTACTATTGATAGTTTGGAAGATAGAGGGAAATATAGAATGAATGATCAATGATCTTGGCAGGAATTTCATTTATGTGATATATTTTAAATAGAAGGTTACACAATTAATATAAGGATAGGAATTCCCATTATAATATACTAGACAATTAATCTTCCATCTTTGACTTGAAGTTTGGCAAGAAGGGAGAAGCTACTATCTCTTAAGTTAGATCAATCTATTTTTAGATAGCTCTAAATATCGACTTCTTTTTTGACATCAAGCTAAATTTGCTTCTTCTCTAGGCCATAAAAACGGTCATTTTCTACAATAAATCCTTATATGATATGGATTCAAGCCCCTTCTTTAGATATTCTCCAGCTTATTGATATTTTTCTTATGCAGTGATGTCCAAAATTGAACACAGTTCTCCAGATGATATCTGTAGAGGACAGAATTGAGTGGGACCATCAGCACCCTATTCCTGAAAGTCACACTTCTCTTGCTCAAGATGCCATTAGATTTTTTGATCATACTGCTGACTCATATTGCACTTCCATTCACTTAAATTGCACACTCATATTGCAATCCACTAAAACCCTTAGATACTTTTCAGGAAAGTTGCTGGTTAACCATGACTCCCTCATTTTGTATTTGTGAAGTTGATTATTTGTAGCCATGTATAACATTTTACATTAATCCCTTATTGAATTCATTTTGTGGGAATCATCCCAAAAGAATGGAAAAGATAATATATAATATTTTTAAGAAAAATGCAATGGTGAAGACATAAATATAATACCAGAATTCCTGTTTTTCCATCCATATAAGAATGGTCTAGGCAGGAATCAATGATAAAGAAAATCGCCCATCTTTTGAAAGAGAGATGAAAGATTAAATTCACAAAATGAGACATAATTTTGGACATGATCAATGTAATTTCATTTTCTTGACAATGTATATTTGTTACAAGTATTTTGTTCTCTTTTCTTTTTTCCCTGGTGGCAGAGGGAGGTGTGAGAAAGAAAATAAAAGTTTGATCATTGAAAAAAATCTAACTAAAATAATTTATTAGAAAATATATAGCTCTTGTGGTATAGACTGATATATTATTATTGGTAGGACATTATTTATTTTAAAGCTTTAAAAATATAAGACCTGCTAACCTTCCTACTTTAGTTTCTTTAAAAAGTTTTTGTGCATTTGGGTGTGAGTTGTTGTTTATTTGTTGTTGACATCATGAGGTGATGTCATGCTGCAGAAGTGCACAAAGTCATCAGCCTTAGTTTTTCTTCCAGGATTATTAAAGACCAGTGATATAAAGTGAGAGATGCTTTTTTTCCCCTGAAAATGCCATTTCAGTAATAGAGGATCAGAATTTATCTGCATGGCTGACATGGATGACATTTTGAAGATGTCTTTAGTATGATGTTTTCTGACTAAGAAAGTACAATGTTTTTAAATTAATAACTGATATATGGTGCATTAAATTTTAAGCATTATATATGTCACACACACATAGTAACTATACATATACTATATCTAGTGTGTGTATGCATAAACATATATGTATATTTATGTAACCTTATTTGAGTCTCACAAAAATTCTGAGCAATTTACTAAACAGGTATTACTAATTTTAAGTTGAGGAAATTGAGGCTGAAGGCTTGAATGATTTGCTTATAGTCACATAGGCAGTATCAGAAATTGAATTTGAGCACAATGTCCCTTATAGTAGGTATCCTTAGAACATCAAATTTTCATGTTTGAATTATTGGATTATTATTTAGAAAGTGTTTAAAGGGAGACACAAAGGTGATATAAGAGTCCTGAAGTTTTGTACTACCACTGGGTTTATTGTTTTTCTTTCTTTTTTTAAAAATTAAATTTCTTTTCCCCTCAATCATCCAAAACTTTTTTCTCTCTTTCTCACTTTCTAATCTATTTGAAAAAGAAAAAAAAAAGAAAATTTGCTTTTAAGCAAATAGTGAAGTGTAAAAATATCTTCTATTAGCTTTGTCCAAATCAATGTTTCAGTCTTAACTTTGAGTTCGTCACTTATCTGTTGGGCCGTACTTTCACCATGGGTCCTTGAGAATCATGGCTGGTCATTGCTTTGATCAGAGTTCTCAGGTCTTTCAAAATTGCTTAGGTTCATTAATTATCACAATAGGACCATTGGGGCAAAGAATCACTTCATGGCCTTGTACTATCTCACAATCAGATTATGTTTCCTGTAGAATATATACAACTATATTGCCTGATTTTAGAATTGGGAGAAGGTTGAGGAATGCATATCAGCCTGTATTAACATGTGGTATAATGAATTTCTCCATTCTGGAAGTATTCTTTAGGCTGAGTCAGTCCTGGGTCAGTTAAAGGATTTTTATTTAATCATGGTAGATCCTTAAGTAGGGAGGAATAGGGGCAATATGGACTTGACTAGTATCTCCCAGAAATTAATGTGGCTCACCACTGAGAGTTCTTAGAACCAAAGGACTTCCTCGGGAGTCCTTTCAGAGAAAACTTGAATGGCTTATCCATACCTAGCTTTAGAACAAGGCAAGGACCCTTACGATGAGCATATCCCCAGATATGACTGATATGACATTAATGACTACATTCTGTGCTGCAAGGAATATAGAAGACATGGACTCTTTTAGCACAGTAAGACTAAAATAACCCAGAATACAAATGAACTATTAACTTCTAAATTGTTAGAGAAAAAAAGATGTCTTAGGAAAAGTTAAAGATATAGAGATGATTTAGTTTGGAGAACAAAAAGGTTGAGAAGTGCCATGCTAACAATTTGCAAACATAGGAATAAGGCTTTATGCAGCTGTTTTCCATTTTCACTGAGCACAAGAGGAAATGAGCCTAAGTTGGATCATAAGGGATTTAGGTTTGACATACGGAAAATTTCCCAGACATGAAGGTTTTAAACATTGGAATGAGTTATCAAGGAAGTTTGTGATATCTTCTCTGAAAGTGTTTGCAAACAGAATAAGTTTTTGTAATCTGCTGGATTGGAACTGGTTAGGGGATCCTTGTTACCTAGGATAGTATTGGTGATATGAACATTTAATAAATTTTTGTTGATTGTTTGATTGTCTGTGACATAGTCCTATTTTGCCAGAGAGGGTCATATTAGGTAATATTTCAAGGATATGTCCCCTTTGAGTTATTCCTTTGAACTTTCAGAGAAGTTTTTGATGAAATGAATTGCACTGAATAAGAAGTGAACTAAAATGAAGTAAAGATTAAATTTTCAAAAATACTGGCAATAAAAAGAACTAAACATGGGAAAATGGTTATCACAAAGCTGATATATATATGTATATATATGCATATATATATATATACATATATATATATATATATATATATTAGTTTTGTATCATTTTGAAAAATAGAAATGATGACTTGGGACAGTTTTCTTACCTGATCAGAGCATGATTTTAAATTAAGCCAAAACTGAAATTTTGGTCTCCATGTGTGTTATTTAATTTTGCTTTGTTCTGTGGACACAGTTGACATCTCCCGTGCTTTTCACTTTTAACAGAAATGCAAACTACTAGATGTAGCAGGACTCAGGTTGATAATGAGAGTAGTTGTACAAATCTATCACTATTCTTGGCCAAATAGTTCAAAGAGGATGCTATTTATTGGAAAAGGGTTAGTAGCCTTATTTTCTCATACTCAAAATAGCACATTTATTATTTTTAAATTATTTTTAAACCATTCTGAACCCTTTTGGTAAGTTATTGCTGCCATCCCTTTAAATAGTGCCCCCAGGTTCCTTCCACATGATGAGTTATCCAGTGGTTTTAAGAGATTGGGACCAATAGGAGAAAAATGCCGTATTTTTTAAATGCTCAGGAATTTTGTTGTAATTCTACCAAATCGTGACTCTGGGAATTGTGAAAACATTTGCTAGTATTTTCCAGATGTGGAAATGAAGACATTTTCCCAAGGCATTTGGTCCCAGGTGAAGCCTTGACCTCCTGAAAAATTTCAAAAGGTCAATTGCACATCTGGGACTAAGATTTCAAATGATATATTTAGTTAACAGTCTATATTTCCTTTCTTTTTATGTTGCCAATAGATTCATAAGCTGGGAAAACCCAGAGGTTCAAAACATTCACCTACATTGACAACTGCCTATTTATTTGCATTTCAGAAAGTATTCAATCTACTGGTTGTATTGAATTGACTGGTATCCTAATGGGTTTTATTGATGTTTTGACTGTAAGCAATCTTTAAACATTAAAGCAGTGCCCTAGCTCCACACAATGGAAACAGTTCAGTAATATAAAACCTATTCCTATAAAGAATTTTGTATTTGGAATTATTTTTATTTTTACTGCTATCTCTACTAAACAGTAAATTACTGACTTACCTAAGGGCAGTGAAGTAACTAGGGAGGGGTTGAATAAGGCATCACCTGAAGAAGGCAGGCCTGGGTAGAGCTGGGGAGGGCTTGGGACAATAATAATATTGAGAAATTGGGGAGAAAAAATGTTTTTTTGACAGATGAAAAAGGGCCAAGAAAATGAGAGTGGGAAGATACTGTAGACAAACCACCATTTTTACTCTTTAGTAAAAAAAAGTCATATTGCATACTGATATGACTGATATACCTAGAAGCAATCATAATGAGTTAGTGATAAGGCACTCATGCTAAATATCTGCAGCAGTTTGTGCATAAGATCAATTTAATCATTTTATCTTAAGAAATAAAGCCACCAACTGTGAACGGATCCAATCATTCTAGAGAGCAATTTGGAGCTATGCTCAAAAAGTTATCAAACTGTGCATACTCTTTGACCCAGCAGTGTTTCTACTGGGCCTATATCCCAAAGAGATCTTAGAGGAGGGAAAGGGACCCACATGTGCAAGAATGTTTGTGGCAGCCCTTTTTGTAGTGGCTAGAAACTGGAAACTGAAGGGATGCCCCTCAATTGGAGAGTGACTGAATAAATTATGGTATATGAATGTTATGGAATACTATTGTTCTATAAGAAATGACCAGCAGGATGATTTCAGAGAGGCCCGGAGAGACTTGCATGAACTGATGCTGAGTGAAACGAGCAGAACCAGGAGATCATCATACACAGCAACAACAATATTACATGATGATCAATTCTGATGGACATGGCTCTCTGCAACAAAGAATTGTCTCAAACCAGTTCCAATTGTTCACTGAAGAAAACCATATACACCCAGAGAGAGGGATGTGAAATGTGGTCCACAACGTAACATTTTCATGATCTCTATTGATGTTTGCTTGCATTGTGTTGCCTTTCTCTGATTTTCTTTTTTTCTTGTAGATAGGATTTTTCTTGCACGACTTGTCAAGTATTTCAACATTTTTAACATGTAGTGGACTAACTGCCATCTGGGGAGGGGAGGGGACTGGGGGTAAAAGTTGTAATGGAAAGCTTTGTAAAGATCAATGCTGGGGAACTACCCATACATATGTTATACAAATAAAAAGCTTTAATAAAAAAAAGGAAAGAAATAAAGCCACCATTGCTTCTATAGAAATTTTACATTCAAAGAGATTGACTTAGTAAAGGAGTGTCAAACCACTTAATCTATCCTACTCCACGAATGTATATTGTGTTAGAATATTGTTTGTATTATGTAAAACCAGATTAATTTAAATGGACATTTAGTGTAGTCAGACTTTTGAATATTTGTAAGAATCACAGTTTTAGAGTTGGAAGGTACATTAGAGATTACCCTTTCATTTTCTAGAAGAAGAAAGCTAGCAAAGTTAAGTGGCTTTCCCAAAGTCACACAGATAGTAATCATCTCCCTTCCCTTTTTGATTATCCTCATATCATATTATGTGAGAAAAATCTTTTTTTAGGGCCTTCAGCTTTCAAAACATGGTTACTTCCCTTACTGATAGCATTTGCTTTTAGATTCACTTAGGACATCATACCTAAAAATATGTGCTAAAGAATTTCCAAAATACATTCTCATATATTTTTCCATTTGGAAACATTTCAAAAGTTTCTGGTAGTTAATTTTAATCATAATAACTCTACAACAACATAAAGAAAAGTAAGTTGCTTATTGTCTACAACTTAGAACTAAAGCTATTTTAGTCACTTTATTTTAAAAAATAAACAAACATGGTTGTGATATATTGATATAATGATTTATGCAAATTGCTCTATGCTTATATCCATCCATTATGTAATAATAGCACTGTGAAGAGTTTGAAAGTGATAGATTTTAGGGCACTCAGAAATTTTTTCTCAATTGAACCTTATAGCATCTCTTCTATGTTTGAAAACTCATATCGACTCTTCTCTTTTGATGTCCTTGATTTATTTTCCTAATGACATTATACTATCTCTCTGTTCTGTGTCTTGCAATTGTCTGACTAGAAGCAATGGTATTTTCACTCATCCATAAACACCAGTACACTGAGTGGCAGCTAACACATAAGGAGAAATTTTTAAGTGCTCCCTTCACTTATCTAATTCAATTGGGTTTTTTTTTATTATAAGGATGCATGTGACTGTTTGATAGGAAAACATTGTTAACATTGAACAGTTAAATTTGAATTTCCTAAGTATTAGACTTATCAATCAATTTCACTTGACATATCCCAATAAGAACACCTCAAATAAACACTCAAGGAATGATTTAAAAAAATAGTTCTCAAAATATTTTCCCTCAGACCATGGTTGGTTGATCTACAGTTATTTTTAGGGAGCTTACAAGCTGGTACCTTGAAGAACTAATGTATAAAGCATGATTGTATTTGTACTTTACATATTTACATGTCATAGATTATCTTAAAATATCAGTTTCTGAACATCTCATCAAAAGAAAATCATTATTTCCATGTCTTTCTGGTGTGTGTGTGTGGGCCTATGTGTGATGTCAAACAGAAATACATGAGATTAGAGAATAATGGAGCCTTGTGCCTAATTAAGTCACATTAACAAACTAGATAATATATACTTTTGAAATTGAAATATAAACCAGAGAATGAGTTATATATGTGCTCTTTGTCTTTATGTAGTATTAATTGGAAGTCTGTTTCAATGTCTGAATTTAAGCCATTATGCATATATATCTCAAAAACAACAACAACAACAACAACAACAATGAATCAGCACTAGGGATAGTTCCCTGCATTTGGCGTCAAAATACCTGGTTTCAAATTCTGGATCATATCAAATATATGTGTTCTTGGAAAAAGTTATTTCTCCAGTTTTCATTTTCCTTATCTGTAAAATTAATGAAGTTGAATTAGATGGCCTTTAAGGTTCTTTCTAGTTATAAATATATTATCCTTCAACAATTCTAAAAGTCATGAACCTCTAAATATTTATAGTGGGAAGGCCCAAACTTGTTAATAACAAAATTCTAAGAGATCATTGTTTCCTAGGCTTAAGAATAGATCTTTCACTTTTATCCTATGGAACTCCCAATGAACATAATAGGGTCACAATTTAAATGCATTTCTGGCTCACACAAGATAAAATTGACATGCTAAACTAGGCCTGTCACCCAGCAGTTCTTCCTTTAGTGGGCTCTTGTATTGTAAGTGATTCACTGACATTCAGTTTAGTGTCCTTTTCTTTTACCTTGGGCCGCTTCTAGCTTTGCTGGAATTCCTAGAAGTGGGGTATACTTAAGAATTATTCTGACTCCTCTATAAGCCTCTGGACTTTAAGCTTATGCTTTTGAGTCATGATTCTGTGGATCTCCTTGAACAAAATGACCAAGGGTAGTAGCCTAACTTTGCTATTTGTGTTATTTTGCAATCGTGCAATTAATTCCATTATTCTGCATCTATGTATCTTCATCTCATAATGAAAGGATAAAGTAATACATTTCAAATGTCTTTTAGCTATACAAAAACCAAACCAAACCAAACCCTATAAAATGCTCAGCATCAGTTAATTCATCATTCACTGGGTTAGAGAACGGTCTCCCTTTGTGGACTTTAATTGACTCTAATATTTATTCTCTAGCTATTTTGTCAATCTTCTCCCCAGCCCCAATTATCAATTCCCCTTCCTTTCCTTGTGACTATTTAGAGGTGGAATTGTGTAGAATATTAGAGGTTATTTTCCTCCTCTTTATACCAAAGTAGAGTGCACTGGTCAAATTATATCTCTAATCTGGTCTCAAATCTTAGTTTTGAGATTTTTGCTTGTGTAATCTTCTTTCCTCTCTTCTTCACTATTTTAGTGATTTAAATGTGTCAGGAAAAGCTTTTATTCCGATTGTACCTATTGCCTTTATTCCTGGGCTAGTGGAATTGGTGCTATCCCATTTAGAAATCTATCATCATCATCGTTATAATCAACAACAAGCTTTCAAAGTACAGAGACCAAATTTTTGTATAAGTATGATGTGGCAATTGCATTTCTCAAATATGTATATCCCTATCTCGTCAGTTTAAGAATAATATCAACTCTGTCATCATTCATGGAAGAGATATGTCAGCCTCTTATGGATCCATTTACTATCCCTGGAAGTTTCTAAAGTTCCTTTCTGTGTCACCCCCTCTTATGTGTAGTGTTTTACCTTATTAAAATGTAAGCCTCTTAAGGACAGAGACTGATTTCACTTTTGCATTTTTATCCCTAGGACTTAGCACACACTGAACACTTAGAAGTTGTTATTCATTTACTTATATCTCTGCTTCCTGTATTTAAATGGACTTATTTCAAGAATGTACTCAGTGAACTTACAAAAGATGAGCTAATATTTTCATCCTTTTATTCAAATACAAAAAGCCATTTTGTAACAGATTTAAATTAGGTAAAAAGTTTGATGGATTTTATCCATCAGTTCAAAAGTTTGTAGAACATTGATAATAGCAGGATATCTACTTGTTCCAGACCTATATTAGAGAGAGAGGAAAAGAGAAAGAGAGAGAGACAGACAACACAGAGAGAGACAGACAGACAGATAGAGAGACAGGCAGATAGGGAGAGAGAGACAGACAGACAGAGACACAGGGAGACATATACACAGAGAGATAGAACAACTTATCTGACCCCCATAAAAAAGAAAGAAGACAAAGTAACAACAATATCAATAATAATTTATATATTTACAGTGGGATTTGTGAAACATTTTATATATGATCTCCCATTTAATCTTCATAACAAACTTGTAAGGTAGAAACTAAAGGTATCATTAGAGATTCAGAAAAACTGAGCAACATTCCATGTGAAGTCAACAAGCATTAATAAGCACTTACTTATTATGTGCCAGACTCTGTGCTAAGCCCTGGGGATACAGAAAAAAAAAAGCAAAAATGGTCCCTGATTTCAAGGAGCTCACATATCTCTCTAGGCAAGACAACATGAAAATAATTCTGTGCAAACAAGATATATATATAGAATAAATTGGTCATAATGAACAAAGCAAAAGCATTGGAATAAGGGGGACTAGAAAAGGCTTTTTGCAAAAGGTGAGATTTTAGTTAAGGCTTAAAGGTAATCTAGAGACAAAAGGAGGAAGAACATTCTAGACGTGGGGAAGCAATCTGTTAAAATGCATAGAGCTGAGAAATGTTTTGCATGGGAGCAGCATCCTGGAAGTCAGTGTCAGTCCCCAGATTATTGTATCTATTTCCTCTGTATTTCTTGAATCTGCATCCATTTCTCCACTTACATTGTAAGCTTCTCAAGGGAAGGAACTATTTTACTCTTGTCTTTGTATCTTTAGTACCTAGAATAGTACCCAGTGAATAGTGGATGCTAAATTAATGCTTGTTGATTGATTAGAGATAAGAACTGGCCCTAACCAGGAGACTGTGGTTTATTTGCATTTATTCATTTGGCCAATTTGCTCAATTATGGAATTTTTTCAAATGTGGAAAGTTTTCTTTCACTTGGTAGTCAGGTCCCTATACAGGGTGATCTTACATCTTGAAAGACAAACCTCTGTGACATGAACTTTGATAAGCCAGGAGATAAATACATTTTCTGTCTGACAGCAAACACAGATGTCATTGGAGAAAGCACACTGATTCTGGCTAATCATAAGTTTGATATAGAATGGCCTGGCTTACCTGAAACTCTGCAGAATGTTCTCAGAGAATATTTTCCTTTTAATGCATTTCAGAGGCAGCAAATTTAACTCCTGCTGAGAGCAGGCGTAATTGCTTTACACAGGGAAGAAAAAGTTCTTAAAAGGCTTAATTCCTTCCATAGGAATGTGCTTTCTGACAACCATTTGAGTTTTAAAGATGGGAAATTCTTGGTAAAGAGAAAAAAATTATACTTGTACAAATTAGACTGTTCTTGGGGTAACTGACCCCATGTACTCTGGTATCCATTGCTACATGTTTTGTGTCTAAATCTATTGCACAAACCAGTCTTGCCATGGTATTCTCCACCCTTCAGACATATTGCCAAAGAGGAAATTATCTTGGCTCAGGAATTGTCAGTCCAGTGCCAGAGACCTCGGAATCCCAGGAGTCCTGCCAATGTCTAATGATGGTTTGGTTTAGGTTATCCTTGGATTAAACCATTAAGGCACAATTCCCCCTTCCCCCTCTCACCCCACCCCCTTGTATACTACTGCAAGTATTAGTATGCTTTTGTCTGCCCATTCATATCCAAATCTAGAATACATATGACCGTGCTGCAGTAGCCAAAAACCTCCTCTTTAGGGTTATCCATAGTTTGGTTTCCATGTTTTCCATGTATAAGGATGTCTTCTTTCCCCTTGGTTTATTGCATGGAGCATAAGTTGAAAAGAACATTCTGCTACTCTAAGTAGCAGGGAGATAGAACTGATGTTAATCTAATTCTATAAAGATAAAAATGTTCTCTAGAGGTACTATCTCATCATTTGGGCCTTAAACTAATCTTTTTATTCCTGTTTTATAGAAGAAAAACTGGGGTTAGAGAGGTTAAGTGACTCTTCTATAGTCCCAGAACTAGTGTCAAAGGAATACAGTCCATTACTTCAGTCACTATACATGTGTGTGTGTATATACATGCATATATTTATATACATTTCCCCCCTGTGTCCCTGACATTGGTACTCAGATACTTTTCCAATCTGATTTAAATGAAATTAAGCTTCTATCATGGGAAAACTTTTATGGATTGATTCAGACTGAAATAACCAGACCCCAAAAAACAATATAGGAAAGAACTTCAATCTCATGCCCATACTATCATCTCTTCTTTTTTGATTCACAATTTTGTGGGGATAGCTGAATTAGGTGACATAACTAAGATATTGAGAACATCAAAGGATAAGATCCCAGGATATTTACTTACATGAAACAAGAGAGCAAACTTTCAGTTGCTGATACATCATCTCCTCTCTTCGTACTGTAGTATTTTTCTGATTTTGCAGCAAGGTGACATTTTGCTGCAAGCTGCTTCAGCTTTTGACATTTGTTCATACAATTATTTATTGACTTCCTGTTTGCTCCCTGGATCAGTTGTCTTTGTAAGGCCCTAGTTTTGGGACTTGGCTCTTTCTTCATCCCTAGGATCCTGGTGTGTCTGTTCTGTATAATATCTTTAATTTTCACCACAAATTGTCCACTATTCCCTGAACAAACAAGTGAATTGATGAGCCAGATAAGCCCTATTTTCTAAATACATGATACAATGGAGAGAACACTGGATTTGGGGCCAGAGGGCATGGGTTCAAATCCCTAGCTCTACTACTTATTGCCTTTGAGATCTTAAAAAAGTCATTTTATAGGGCAGCTAGGTGGTGCAATGGATAGGGAACCAGCCCTTAAGTCAGGAGAATCTGAGTTCAAATATGATCTCAGACACTTAAAACTTCTGAGCTGTGTGACCTTGGGCAAGTCACTTAACTCCAATTGTCTTAGCAAAAAAAAAAAGTTGTTTTATTTCTCTAAGCATCAGTTTTCCTATTTATAAAATGAAAGGACTGGACTTGATAAATTCCTGGTGAACTTAAGATTATCCCAGAGTTTTTGATCACTTAGATCAACACAAGCCTGAATGGTCTATGTAGAGAAAAATCATCCTTGTGACAAATCATTCATCTGAGAATTTTAATGATTGATATTAGCATATCCCCCCTTCATCATTGATTTGCTCAATATTTTGCCCATAATTATTTTTACTGATTATCTTATTAGGAAAATTACCTTTTTCTTCCATTCTGTTTTGTTATGAATATGTTTTGTGATCTTTTTGCCTTTCCTATAACTTCCTAGTTTTGAAAACCCTCCTTGAACTGAAGAATTCTAAGAAGAATTTCATTGATTTTCATAGGGATTAAAAAAAATATCCTGAGTTATCAGAGAGTGGGAAAGGATTATAAAGCTTTGTCAGGAATTGTTTGAGATTTGGTAGCAATTTAATTTCCTGTCTCCAAGTCCTTGTGACAGTCTCAAAAATTCCCTAGTGTTTTGCTAACAGCCCAATGGGCTTGAGAAAATTAGATTGGTGATGACTCTCTATTCTTGAATAGGTAGGGTCATTTAAAATGACCTTTTCCTTTTAACCTCATGCTAGACTAATACTCCTAAAATAAAATAGATTTTCAAAACCCTCTTCTAGTAAAAACAAATTTTAAAAATCCATAAATCTCTTTATAAAAAAGAGAATTCCTTTCATCCTATTTTCATCATCACCTTCTCCTCAAAAGAAACTACTCCTGGAGTCATCCTGGCTTTTGATAGGTTTCCTTTGGCCTTATCTTGCTAGGCCATCTCACTCTTGTTTTATCTGCAACCTCTCTCATTCCCACTTTACCTCCATTTTCTAGGTTCTTTTTATGTTTTATCTTCATCTATAAGCATGTAAGATTCTTGAGATCAAGAACCTTCTTTTTCTTTCCTTGTAACTCTAGTCCTTAGTAAAGTGCTCAGCACACAGTAAATGCTTAATAAATGCTCTATCTAGTTGGCTATCATCTTTTATTTATATATTTTACTTTACTGTCTCTTGAGGGAACATTCTTTGAAATTCTGGCTGAAATAAAATAGCAGGACTTGTCAGAGATCCCTACTGGATTGGACACTGTCTATTATGGTTATATGTCTCATTTCTTTAAACATATTGTAAATTCTTTGGGGGAACTAATAACCTCAACATCTTCAGTGCTGTAGTTCACTGTAGTTCACTTTCAGTGAAGTAATTCAATTTTGAATTAAATTGAGTAACTGAAAGAACCTTGAAGAAAACACTAAAAATATAACAGTGTATTTCACATGGAAAATGTCTGCGATGATGGAGGCTTTCGTTTAGTTCCTATGGGGAAAACACATGGCAAAATGCAAAATGGGCTAATATTCTAAAACAAACAACATTATGTGGTAAATCAGTAGCTACCTAGCTGTCTATGATACTTGGACCAGGACTGGCAATGATTTGCTGATAATATCTTTTTATTATTATTATTCTGTAGCCTCAGATTATACAGCAGACTCTCAAGAGGACACTACAGCATTATGAACATCAAGTTATTGGGTAAGTAAAAAAGGATTTTGGTGATTATTGGGAGGGGGGGATAAATTGGTGGTAAACTGCTCACTAATTGTTGCGCAAATGTTTTTCTGCCAGCTAACCCTTGGCCTGAATGATATGACCTACTTTCTGTCTCAATTTCTTGATGTGCCTATTTAGTAATCAGCTATTATGGTCAGTAGAAGTGGATTTCTCTAGTGGTTCCTTGAAGTTATTTCCTTTGACTTGTATTTAATTATTTGAAGAGAAATTCCCTTATAATATTAATTTTCCATCCTTCACATGTACCTCTCTCTGTCTTATCTCTTATTTAATGTTTCATTTAGTGAAGCATATTAGAATCCCAGTGATGGTTTTTGGATTAGCTTTTGTAATCTGATAATATACAATGATAATAACTAGCATTTTATAGTATTTTACAGTTTTCAAAATCCTTTACATTTTTTATTCTATTTGCTTCACGCAACATCCCTTTTTGATGCTATTATTTGATGCTATTCCCCATTTTACAAATGAGGAAGATGAAACTGAGAGAAATCAAGGCAGTTACCCAAAGTCACATAATTGGTAAGTGTCATATAATTAGACTTGAACACACATCTTCCTGACTTCAAATCTAGCACCCTTTCCACTGCATACCACTTACTAATGGAAAACCACACATGGGCCTCCCATAGTGCTCTTAGATAAAGGTGGCTCTGTTAAAGACACTTTTCTTATATTACCATCTTTTTTTTTTTTTTAGTCCTACCTTCTCATTTTCCAAGTATGCTCATAGTGATTATTAGCTCTTCCAAATGGATCAGAAACTCAATTATAGCAAGACATTAGAGATAATTGGGAAATGTAAAACAGTTTTGAACTCTATTTGCTTATGTATCATAGCTTTTTATATTTTACTTGACTAAAGTTAGTACATACATATATGTATATGTGTTAAATAATATATATGTGTGTGTATATAGATGTATTTTAATTCACACTACAATTCAGAGTCTATATTCCCACAGAGAAAATTCCTTATAAAATTAAAAAAAATCCTATTTGGTAGTAGAGTCAAAATTCAGAATGCACTTACTCTTTGTTTTCTGAGATTTATAGCAAAGAACTTGGGAAAAGTCTTTGTGATTGGGTTAAAAAATATTTTTTCTGGCTCCTATGGAGTGGTAATATTTACCAAGGAGCTTATGAGAAGGAAATTTTCCAAAATAAAAAACTCAAGAGAATGCTACTGACCCTGTGGACAAACTCTATAATGGTTTTAATGATTATGTTAGTTTTAATTACAGAAGGGATTTTTTTGGGAAGATGCCATATTAGTACTCTGGTACATGCAGCTGGAAAAATGGCACAGTAAAAATGTTAGTGGAAGAACATTAGATATTTTAAAATATATTTATATTAATTAGGGCATAGATTCATTAGACAACCCTATTAAGTATAAATATTATGTCAAAATTAATCTCCCTTCTCACATTCCAAAATAAACTTATATTAAGTTTGCAGCTTAAAGTATACTTTTCCATCTTTTGTAACACATTTACAATGTGTTATTATTCTGTTTATTGTAAAATCGGACACCAGGAGATATTCTAGTTTTTATTCTGTGACTGGATCTTAAAGGCAAATTAAATCATAGAGTTGATAACTTCAAATGTCATAGGCAGCCAATTTAAATTATTTTAATTAAAGCCAAAACCTGTAATCTTTTCCCTCTATCACCCGTTGTTCGTGCAACTCAAAGAAAGAAAAAAAAAAGGGAACTAAATACAGTGCAAGGTGAGTATAGTTGACTGTGTCGTAACCATTTCAAAAGACCTAAAGTGTCTAGTATTTCTCAGCTTACGTGCCCCAAAGTTTTCTGGATACTAGTATGTTCCATTTTTCTGCTTACTCTGGCCTCTTCTTACCCTTCTGTTTTTGGAAATTTCCATATTACATTCATGTCTCCTCTATTTGGTCCAGTCAGACTCCATTCATCAACCAGTAGTCAGAATGTATTTGTCTATGACAACAGGAGGACCCAGGTGAGAACTTGGCTTTATCCCATAAAACCTATCTCCTACAGTGGTTTCAAGGTTCTCTACCTGTAGTATTAAGGTGATAAAAATTCTACCATCCTGCATACTAGGTATGGAAAGCCTGAGAAGTGCTCAGAGAAACTATGTGTGCTGAATTCAATTGCAATCTCTCCAAAGAGTCAGTGTTGCCTTCCCTGAAGTCTATAGTGACCAAGGTCCTGGTGACTGGTCTGGTTTTTCACCTTCTCTTATTGTCCCTGTTTCCCTCCCCAGTGAATTTCTATTAAGGGTTTGACTCTATATTTTTGTGAGTTACTATGAGATATCATGAGGGCCTGTTTCTTTATTCATTATTGATCTAATTTTTTTTGTGAAGTCTTGTTTAAATTTTATGCCTGTGTATAAGGACTGTGTCACTAGTCAAAATTGCTCTAACTAAATAGTTTTTGCTTGATTGAATAGGAAATCAGGCCCTCAGGATCATAAATATGGAGTTAGAAGAGACTCCAGAGGTATTTAGTCCAACTGTCTTATTTTATAGATGAAGAGACTAAGGTCCAGGGAGGACACCATGATGGAAGTACTTTTATTCATAACTTCTGTCTGATCCTTTTATTCTACTGATAAACAAAGCTGATTTGATACTAAGCTAATTTTCATCACATTATATTATATGATGTAATTACATTATATTCTGATGCACTTGGTCTCACTTTTATGCCCCCTTTCCTTTTCTCATCTCTTCTAACCCATCCAATCCATTATCCAACCCATTCTATATCTTTCCTACTAAGTTTCCTTCCAGAGGACAGTGCCTTTGAGTTTTTCTATTCCCTTTCCCCATTAAAGCAGGAAAGAACCTGAAGTGATAATTTATGCTTTGTAATTCATTTGTGCCAAAGTGTTAATAATTTTAGGTATGTTTATTTTAAACCTTTTAGCTCTATTGCAGAATATAAACTTAGTTAAAAGAGGCAGTATAGCTTTAAAGAGCATAGGATAAATGCATATCTTATTCAAACAGAGAAAATTAGATAAAAGGGACAGTGACAACATTTTATATCAAGAAGAAATACACATACCTTTAGAAATGATTAATAACCAATAGTGATTAGTTTATCAAATATTATAGATAATTCACAAATTTTTATGAACTATTATTAGCAATTGTTAATAACATTTCTAAATCATTCTGACATTTATAAAAGATTTTTTCTTAAACTGTATGAAATAGTATTAATACCCCCATTTTACAGATGAATTAAAATTTAAAGGAGTTATGTGACCTTCTCAAGGTCACACAGATAATGAATTATAACTGGTATGTTAACCCAAGTCTTTTGACTCCAAGTTTGTTATTTTTCCATCACAGCACATTAACTGATATTAAAAGGTTGCCCTTATGTCCTCTTGCCATTCATTTAGTATTGCCAGATCCCAATTTTGGATCCCTGCCACCATCTACTTCCTCTAATCTTACTCACATAATGCTCAACAGAATTGGAGGAAGTCATACAATCATACTAACTGGCTCCACTATAAATTTATGCACCATAATCTTAACTGGGGCTTCACAAGCAATTATTTTACTTCTTTCTAACTGATTCTCTAATTTTCTCCATATAGTGACTGGTCCAAATCTTTTCTTCTTTCTTCAAGCTTCCCATGGCAACTAATCCTGAAACTCCCATCTAAGGATCTTAATTTCTGATTTACTGAACTTTTCATTAGAGATTATTCCTTCTTTAGTCCAAAATTAAGGCTCCTTTTTCTTTTCACCTCATACCTCCTTGGAATCATTCTCTTTTCTTTAGTCCAACTTCTGATAAATAGATTATATGTTTTGCCAAAGTTTTCTATGAGTACTTTTGATCCCCATGTTTTCTATAGTAAATAGCTCCCTTAAATCATTTCCTTCCTCTCTAATGTTCAGTCTCTTGCTACCTACTAGTTGCTTCTAAATAGCCTATAATTACACTAAAGTCTTTTCTATTCTTCAGAATCTGAAGAAGTTTCTACTATCCTCTCAGACTCTCATCCTATACCTCTTCTTTCTCAGAAACAAAACAAAACAAAACACTTGTGCAGAAAATAAAGTGTCTACCATTACTGCTTTCACTTTCATCTTATTCATGGGAGAGATTTTTATATCCTAATGGGAAAATATTGATAATACCCTTATGACTCTTCCTGGTACATTTTTTATTCAAGGTACCTCTGGGGGACATAGAAGACTAGAAGAAATGTGATATAAGGAGCAGGACTTCATGTTTTGGAGGATTCTGTAGAAGCTGAAAGCTAATGATAATGTCTGACACACTTGGGATTGCACATTGGGAACAGTCCATGAAGCTTCTACTCTTTTGTAGTCCTATACAAGACATAGCACTCTATAATGATATACTATAAACTTGTTGGACAGATGGAGAAAATGTAGATGAATTCTGAAAACAAATTACAAAGGTGATAGAGAGAAAAGATGTTGTGATGGGAAGCTATTTTGGCTCGAGTGCTAAGAAAAGAAGCTCAATATGAAAATTGTCTTTTAGAGGGAATAGAGTTCTGAACCGTTTTGCAGAGCAGAACTGAGCCTGTTGTAGGGAAGAACCCTAGGGTAGGGGAGAGTGAAAATGACTCAGATTTTGGTTTAACATTAGAATTAAAAAATAAACTGCTTTTTTTGTTTTGTTTTTGCTGAGGCAATTGAGGTTAAGTGACTTGCCCAGGCTCACACAGCTAGGGAATGTTAAGTGTCTGAGACAGCATTTGAACCCCCTGACTTCAGGGCTGCTGTACCACCTAGCTGCCCCAATAAACTGCTTTTGAGGACAGTTCAGCCTGCTGAGTGATTTCATTTAGATTGGCAATAGAAGTTACATGATTGTCAAGAATGATATAGTTGGGATTTCCATACCAAGGCAAAGACTAGATTAAATGCCCTCCAAGGCCCTCTACATCTCTAAGACTCTATGAATCTATATAATTCAACAGTCCATGATACCAGAGAAAACTAGAAGCATTGATGTTTCTTACAGATACTGGAGAACTAATAAAGAACCAAAAATACAGTTTGACTGTAAAAAAGTAATATTAATTATAGTAATTTTATATGACTTATATACTCTATATTTAATCATATTGTAACAAAATAATGATTATGCATACCATTAAGCATATATTCACATTACCCTTGTTGTCACTTTTATTTGCTTACAAAGGGAATAATATTTCCATACACACAGGTTCACTTATTTGTATGTATGTATAATGTATGCATTATTTGCTCATATAATATGATTATCTTTTCACAGTCTAAAAAGATTAGAGAGAACATTAATTGTGAGTATAAATTTTAGACTAGCATCTGGTAACCTTGGATTATTAGAAAAGAGATCTTTTTTTGAGAGTGGGTGAATGGCATGAATGTTGAAAAGGCAAAAAAATAGATGCTAGATAGATAAATGGATAGATAGAACATATGTCAGTCATTTGCCATATGTCCAGGCATTATGCTTAGACCTGAGGATACAAATAAAAACAGGAAGACTATCCTTCTCTCAGAGACTGGAGACTCAGGAATAGAGTTCAGGTTCGAAGTAGGAAAGATGAGGATAATGGTTAGAGTGAGGGCAACATGATATAGAATTGGTCAAAAAGTGGCATAGAGTCTGTGTTCCAAACAAGATAACACAGAAAAGAGGAAATATAAATGAGGATAGACAAAACACAAGGTTTATTATAGGACTGGAATCTGAGGGGAGGCAGAGATGCAGGGATAATATGATTCATCATATTAATTGACTTTGCTAAATTACTATTCTTCTTTCTTCAACCTCTTTCACCCTTCAAACCTTTAAATCTTTCCAGCTTGAGCTCTTTAAGCAGAATCCAGAAATGGAATCATTCCCTGCATTTTCAATTACTTAGTCTGCTTTGACCCTTAAAGATGCAACAGTAGGATCCAGACATACTTGTTCAATATTTTCTCAAGCAGATGTTCACATCTGTAAGAGCTGTAGCTAGTAATTGGTTTATTGGCTGAAGCTTCTCTGTTATAGTCAAAAGTGTGTTTATGTTTTAGATTTCTCTATTTAAAATGGATTCATACTTCCGCTTAATATGTTATCAGAACACATTGTTTTAGCTATTATTAGCAATCAGTCTAGAATTTCATCTATGGAATGATTTCTCACAAAAATTCAGAACTAGTTAGTATTGAATCATAAAATCATAGGCCCTAAACCCATAAATAATTTTAGAGTTTTTCTCATACATTGCCTAATTTGATAGAGTAGGAAGTGCAGGTTTATATTGGTTAAATGTAGGCATCAATGAATCAACAAAGATTTATTTAGATATCTACCCTGTGTCAAGTTCTTTGTTAGGCAAAACATAGACTAACTCCCTTTTAGCACTGATTAATAGGTAAGTACTAAGAAGTCTGAAATGAACTGTCTTATATAAAATTATCCATATATATATTTCCACACTGAAGCATATATAAGAAGATATTCAAAATATCAGAATTTATTTTCTCCTTTATAGCAGAATAACTTTTTATACTAGACATTAGAATTGCATCTGAAGCTTGAATTTTCTAAACTTTATCTCTGAGAAGTGATCATCCACATTGCACTTGCAGACCTTCCTTAGTGAACACACTATACCCAAGATAATTGATTCCATTTACAAATAACAACTACAGTCATCAACAAATATTTCCTTATATGAAGCAGAATTTCATTTCTTTATAAACAGCTATTCATTAGTTGGTCCTTGTTTTTCCCTTTGGAAATAAGTAGAGTCAGGGTAATATAAAGAAGCAGATTATTATATTGGATAGAGTCCCATCTTTGGAATCAGTCTTGTTTTAGCTTTCTTTCTCTAACACATACTGGATATGTAACAAGGAGCAAAGCAACAAATGATTTAGTCTTCTGTGCTAGATAAGTGTTTGTGCCTTTTTTTCATGGCAACTCTTCAAATATTTTAAGGCTGCAGTCTTTTCTGAAGATTAACAGCTTTAGTTCCTCTGTCCTGTTAAAAGTCATATAATCACATAATCTCAGAATTGGAAGGGACTTTAAAAGTATTCTTAATTAGAAGACCTTTTCTCTACAACATCCCTTACAAGGGATCAAATAATCTCTGCTTCCAGTGATGGGCAACTCTTGACTTCCTTCAGCTGAAGGAATGACTTCTAGATCCCTTATCATCTTGATCATCCTCTTCTGAAATCTTGCTTCATCTCATCAATCTTCTTTCCAAAATGGAGCTCTCAGAATTAAACACATTTCATCAGGTGTGTTCTGGGAAGCACAGAGTATATATCTCCCCTCAGTTTTTTCTGGGAGTTATAATTCTGTTAATACAGTTCATCATCTGGTTAGCATTTTGGGCCACTTGACATAATTGAACTTCATATTAAGCTAGCAGTTTTCTAAAATGTCTCCTTATTTCCTTTTTATATTTATTACTATGTAGCTATCTCTCTCCTTTTTGTACTTTTCAAGTTGATCTTTATAGGCCTTTATATTTGTCATTATTAAATCATCTTAATTTAAAATAATGGGCCAAATATAAGTTCAATAAATTAAAAATGTGTAAATGTAAAAACCTAATGCTTACCCTCAACCAGCTACATAGATATAGCATTGGGGAGGAATGATTAGATACAGTTCATTTAAAAAAGTCATTCAACCATTTCTGAATCCATCTAATTATGTCATCCAAGTCTACTCTCTATGCTTTCCACAAAGTTACTCCTGTGAGAGACTTTGCCATTGCCTGCTACAACTCTGACATTTCCTGATCTACCAATCAAATAAATTTGTTTGGATAATTGAAGTTCCCTATTATAACTATTCTATCACTGTGCCAGTCTTGTGATCTGTATCAGGAACTTTTTATTCCATTCTTCCTTTTGATCAAAAGATTCATGTGCTTTTCCCCCACTATATCATCTTCAGTTTTTGGTACCTTCTTTTTATCTTTAACCATTTGTTCTCTCCTATGCTTCCTCTTATGTTAGTGAATTTATACAAAGAAATTTCTTTCCTTAATATAGAGCACTCCTCTGATTTTTATATAGTTGTTTTTTTTTATTTCATTGACAGTATCAATCACTTTTTTCTTGATACTCTTTTAATTTTAGATTTTTGTGGCACTATTCTATCATGGTTTCCCTACCTGTCTCACCTCTCTTCTATCTCCTTCTCTGGCTCTTCATCCATCTCACTTGCACTAACAGTGTATGTCTTGGAACCTCTATTCTTTTCTCTCTATATGATTTTCACTTGGCGAATTAATTGACTCCCATGATTTCAGTGATCATTTCTATGCCAAAGACTCTTAGCTCTATTTGTCTAGCCCTAATCTCTTATCCTCCAGTCTTACAGCTCCAACTTCCTGTTAAGACATATCAGACCTATAAATATCTTAAGCTTGGTGTATAGAGAACTGAACCCATCATCTCTCCTCACCTCTTGCAATTTCCCCTTTTCCTAACTTCTTTGTTATTGTGAAAAATACCATTCTTTCAGATTTGCAACTCGGATGTCATTCTTAATGGTTTACTCTCACTCATGTCCCCATATCTGATGTGTTACCAAATTCTGTCATTTCTACTTTTGTAACATTCCCCCTTTTATCTTCTTAAACTGCAACCATCCTGTTCCAAGGGCTATTGCAATAATTTGTTGGTTGGTCTTCCATTTCAAGTCTCTCCCTATTCCAATCATGTTCCTTGTCAGTTGATATTCCCACATTGCAGATCTGACCTTTATTAGCCCCCTTCTTAATAAACTCCAATGACTTCATGTTCCCTTCAGGATCAATGATAAAACCCTCTAAATCTTTATAATGTTATCTTTCTAGTTTTCTTATACTTTATGTATTCTGTGATCCAGTGATATGTGGCCTTATCCATGATGCTCTCTTAACTGAGTATTTTTACTGATTGGCCCCCATACATGCAATGTTTTTTATCCTCTTCTCTGACTCCTGGTTTTCCTGACTTCTTTCATATCTCAGCTAAAATCTCATTTTTTTATAGGAAACTTTTCTTAGTCCTCAAGCTTCATGCCTTTACCCGAGATGACTTCCTTCCCCCCATTTTTTCCTGGCTATATCTTGCTTGTTATGTCTGCCCTCATTGGTTTGTAGGATCCTCGGGAATCAGGGGCAATTTTTTCCCTTTTTTTGTATCATCCATGCTTAGCACAGTGCCTGGCACATAATAGGTGCTTAATAAATTTTAGTTGACTGACTTTTGAACAATTTATAACCACTTCTATATTGTATAGCTGTATTGTGGGCATGGAATGCAACTGGTCAAACTTTTAGCAGTTTGCTATAAGTTCATATTTGGTTTCTTGCAATATTGTTTTCATACAATGAATAATTGCTGCTTATTAGATGTTAGACTGGAAATTTTTTTCTCATTGTCATTTAAAATTAAGCCCATCATTCTGATTATTAACATGTATACTATTTCAATTTGACACACTGAACTTTTATTCTTTCCCTTTTTTAGTCATAGTTTTCAGGTAGTCCAATTATTGTTAGTTTTAATCCTTGAATTGTTCTCCAGATCTATTGTTTTTCTTACAATATATCTCACATTCTCTGTTATTTTTTTCATTCTTCATTTTTTAAAATTATTTCTTCATTCCTTATAACTTCACTGGTTTCCCCTTCCCAATTCTAATTTTCAAAATCATTTTCCCCTTAAGATTCTGGATCTCCTCTTCTAAGTTGGTTGAATTTTTTTTTCACAATCTTGTTTTTCTTGGGTTGTTCTTTTCTTTGTCTCTGTCTCTCTGTCTTTGTATCTGTCTCTCTGTCTCTCTCTCTTTTTAGTCTTTCCCTTGAACTCTCTTATTTGATTTTTAAAGTTTGCTTAGTTCATCTATGAATTCTTTTTGGGTAGGTAACCAACCATTTAAAATTATTCTGGAGTGTGAGGGGCTTTTTTTTGCTTCAGTATTCTCTTTTAAAGATGAACCCAATCTTCCCTATTTCCACAGTAACTTTCCATGATTGGGTTCTCTCTCCTTTGCCTGCTTGTTTTTTTTAGTAAGAACTTGTTAGTATAATCATCTTTAGTCCTGGGGTGGTGGGTGGGGGATGATGCTTCTGACTTTAGATTTTTCTACAGTTCTCCATCCTAGAGTCTTTCTTCTCTCAGATTGTTTCAGGAGAACTATTGTTCTGCTCCAACTCTTATTTGTTTTTCATGCCCTAAGATGCAATTTTGTTTTGTTTGTGGGGGAAATATGAAGAGTTTATAATATTCTGCCCTACTTTGCCACCTTTCCAGAATGCTCTCTTCTATAAAGGATGGATTAAGTTAGATTGATTTCAATAGGCATATTGAATCTATGACAACTTATTGTAAGGATCACCTCTAGGTATTGCAGAGAATAAGCAATGGACTTCTTTGGCAGTCTGTTTAAACCTATGAATTCCTTGAAATAATGTCTTTGAATGCATAAAATAACATGTATAGGATTGTCAAGGAAAAAATTATATTGAAATATAGTTATCGGGGCAGCTAGGGGGTGCAGTGGATAGAGCACCAGCCCTAAAGTCAGGAGGATCTGAATTCAAATCTGATCTCAGACACTTAACTCCCTAGCTGTGTGACCCTGGGCAAGTCATTTAACCTCAATTGCCTCAGCAAAAAAAAAAAAAAAAGAAAAGAAAAGAAATATAGTTATCAACATACTTTAAAAATAAATCCAAAGGGAAGGAATTTGGAACACAAGGTTTTGCAAGGGTCATTGTTGAAAAATTATCCATGCATATTTTTTGAAAATAAAAAGCTTTAAAAAACAAACAAAAACTCAACAAATCCACAGACCCCAGGTTAAGAAACCTGATCTAATATGCTTCATGTTGCTTCCATGTGATGAGACCTCAGGGCATGATTTCAGTGAGGTTAAGTTTATCTGTGGATATTTTCATATATTATTCTTAAAACAAAATTTTATATACATATATATATATACACACACACATGTGTATGTCTCTATATGTCTATTTTGTATGTGTAAATACATATATGTATATACACATATAAATCTAACTACACTAAAATCTTTGATAATGAGTTCTCATTACAATTCAAATCTGGGAAAGTTCTACCAAATTGATATCATAGACCTGACTGCCTGTCTGTCCTAGCCAAAATCTCAATTATTGACCAAGATCTCAATACTTTCTAAATATTTCAAATGTGTGAAAAATGAATAATATAATGTTGTTTGTGAACAGAATATAGGCCTCAAAAAAGAGATGGGTTATGGATTGAAGTGGTGATTTTCTGTTAATAGTATTGGACTTTTTAGGAGTGTCATGCTTTCCTCTACCTCCAGTCCCCAAAGCTGATCTAGAGCTTGGGTAGGAGAACTCTGATTTTACCCTTAACAACAAATTGTTGCTGAGGAACATGTAAGCAGGAAGGGAATTAATTAATTGTGATCTGATTAGAGTGGGAATAGTGGGAGAATTCTAGTGTTACAGGGACTGCTTCACCATCAGTTTTTCCCTTCCACCCTATTTTCAGGAATGCTTGCATATCTGAATATGCTTTTAAAACATCTGGTAGAGATTGCAGACATTTAGTTGTAAGAAGTGAAGCTGTTACTAATGAATTGGGTGATTATGTTCACGTTATAGTTATTGTTAATTTTTTTTCACAAAAATTTGGTATTTTTGTTGAATTTTCTTATTTATATTAAGCCAGAAAGTGCCTCAAAAATCTATGTGCTTCCAAGTCCTTATCTATCACCTTGCCTGTCTAGCAAATAGCAGTTCATTCATTGAAACTGTTTTCCATAGAGTCCTATTGATCACTCTTCTTAAAAAGTCCTGAATTCCTTGCTCAGAAGGGAAGACCCTTCTTAGAGCAGTTTTGGTTATATTGTAAGGAATAGATTGGTTTTAGAAATAGTCTAGCTCAGTTTGGAAAGGTTCATTGCCAGGTTGTTGTCTATAGAATGAGAAATACTTTTGATAAGATAACTAATTAAGATAGATAAATAGATAAAATATTTATTAAGACCTTAAACTGCCAGATACTGTGTTAAGCCTCGGTGAAAAAAATACAAGCAACTAAATTCAGTTCTTGTACTCAAGGAGCTTACATTTTAATGGGGGAATAAAGTGTATATAAAAGGGAGCTGGTAGAAAGCTGGAGAAGGTGGCATAATATGGAGAATGTCCTAGAAGCCTGGTTCTTGGCAAAGTGAGACAGAAGTTCACTTATGAGAGCCAAGTGTCCCAGGGTGGAGTTCAAGTTTCTTAGCAGAGAAGTTATGGGAGTCAATGACTGAAGTGAAAGCAATATGATATTGCAGATACCTGGGAATTCAACCGTCAGTAAGATATTAAGAAATTGTAAGGGTGTCCCCATATTGATAAAATCACTAAACTTTGAAGAATATACATAGAAGTGACAGAGAGAGAGAGAGAGACAGAGAGAGAGAGAGAGAGAGACAGAGAGACAGAGAAACAGAGAAGAGGAAGGGAGGGAGAGGGAGAGACAGAGAGGAAGAAGAGAGACAGACAGACAGACAGAGACAGAGACAGAGAGACAGAGACAGAGAGAGAAGAGGGAGGGAGAAGGAGAGACAGAGAGAAGAAAGAGAGAGAGAGAGAGAGAGAGAGAGAGAGAGAGAGAGAGAGAGAGATGGATTAAAAGCCTATTTAAAATGCACAAGATGGTTGTCAAATGAGATAAGATGTCTCTCTCCAACAATGATGTGTGTCTATTTGCCCATTGAGGCTGGTTTTACCTCAGAGATGCTGAACTCACCACCCCTTGCTTTATGTGTACCAGGCAACTTCACTAGAAAAGCACATTGCCAGCAGGGATGACGCACACAGATAGGGAGGCATTTGCTAACTGCTAAATTTTGGTTTTCTTTTCTTTTTTCCCCCTTATACTGTTGCTTATTAAGGAACGTCTCCAATTTCATTCCCATGCTGTTCATGCTAATGGTGGGTTTTGTCAGAAACTATGCCTTAAAGCATCAGCTATTTAGGAATGCTATTGGGCTAAAAACAAGGAGGACAAGGGTTTGTATGTTCTTGTGAATGCACTTTCAGAGATGCTTTAAAATTTCCATATGCTCATTTTTTTTCCATTTTAGTTACAGGGATGCAGAAAAGAATTTCTACAATCTCTCTAACAGATGCTCCTATGCAGACCATTCCAGTAAAGAGGAAATTGAAGATGTCTCAGGAATTCTTCAGTGTACTGCTAACATGCTTGGTATACTTTATCATTTATATTGAGAGAGAGAGAGAGAGAGAGAGAGAGAGAGAGAGAGAGAGAGAGAGAGAGAGAGAGAGAGAGAGAGAGAGAGAGAGAGAGAGAGAGAGAGAGAGAGAGAGAGAGAGGGAGAGAGAGAGAGGGAGAAGGAGGGAGGGAGGGAGGGAGGGAGGGAAAGAAGGGAGGGAATATATATGTGTGTGTGGTGAGGGTCCTTTCTTCTATAGACGAGAAACTTGGAGTGTAGTAAAGACTGAACCTGGGAGGTTGTCCTTGGAGACTTCCTCATAATATACTAGAAGTTGGCAGAGTGAAAATTGCAAATTCACTCAAAGATTGAAAAATTTTATGATGAAAAATTTTTCCTTTGAGCTAACGAATTCCTATATGAAGTATTATTAACTTTGGATTCAATTATCATTCTGCATCACTTGGATTCATAAAATTCTGGGATACAAATCTGGACTTCTATTTTCCAGTGGAAGAAAAAAGGTCTAGTTGGTTGTTTAAAGTAACAAGAACAGAATGCTGTTAGGAATTAAAGGATATGCTAGAATTTCTTGTGTCTGTCCCTCTGAGTGACTCCAACAATATTGTTTCTCTCCATCTAATTAAAAAAAAACAACTTTTTTTTTGGTAGAGGGAGCCCATGAATGAAGAATTATCCCATTTATAGTTAACAAAGGCTAAGATGATATCTTGCGGAATTTTGTTGGGGTATCTCACATTTTAATTTTAATTCTGAAAAGCTTTACATGTACTCTGACAAAGTGAATTCACCCTGGTTACTCTCTCTCCTGACTTTCATATTAAAATAAGGGCATCTAAAGATTCTCAGGGTTAACATGCTGAAATACACCTAATGACTAAATAATGGTAAATGCAAATGCCTGAAAATTAAGCATTGTCAGAGAATCACTGTTTATATTCAAAGAGGTCATGGTCAGATAATAAAGAAGAGAGACTTTCAGGGAATTTCTTTACAGGTCTAAGTGATTATGACTTTTTCCTCTGTAAGTATTGTATGTGTTTAAAGTCTGGACTCACTGTCAACACTTCACAAACTACAGGTATAATCCTAGGATAAAAATTTGACCTCTTATCTTCAGAAGGCTTGTTCAAAGTCACGTACATCAAGAAAACACTAAAAATGAATGCTCTCTCCTCAAATGCTTCTTTCATAAATTCTTGGAGGGCAGCTCCCACCCCTTTATCAGTGGACATCCAAACTTTACTGAACCATTAAAAAAAGTATATGTTAAAACCGTATATATAAAACCATAACAAATGATTGAAAGATTTTTCATTTTATTTCAAGCAATTTAAAATATTATCAGAATTCTTTTCTTACTTTATAGATAAATCGATAAAATGACTGCTTTGGATTATAGCTTTTTGTTAGGGGTGCTTAGGATAAACATAAAGTCTGGATTACAATATTTTTGACTTGTTCATGTAATAAAAATGATTCCAATAAACCTTTCTCTTCTCTAGATATTGTAACCTCCACTCAAGCCCAAAGAATATTAAAGGCACAGGATGCAAAAGAACACTGTGTGTATGTATGGGGAGAGGGAAATGTGATGAATGTGGTGTTTAAACAGTGAGGAGGAAAACGAGTTTGTAGGAGGAGGCTGGCTGTGAGGATACTAACTTTAATTCCAATCAAGCAGTCTTCAATTTACAGATAGATGGATTGTGCTCCCAAAGTTTATTTGTAAGTCAGCTGTTTTCAACTAAGAAAGGATTTTCTTGTAGAAATAGTTATATTTGTGGATTGTTGTTTCAAAGTGGCCTACAGAAGTCTGTTTAGACCACATTTTAGCTAAAACAATGCAGAAAATACTGTAGCATATAACATATGCATATATACATGTATATATATACTAACTAACTCTATATATATACAGAAACAAAAGAAGAGATGGAATTTTATTTTGAATCCTGGTATTCAAAAATATGAGTTTAATTTTTAAAATAATAAGGATTTATATGGTAGATGGCAAAATTATCAAGATAACTTCTGGGCATATTTTAAGGCTGTAGAAGTAGATAGTAACAGTCCTTTTAATGTTTAAATAAAAAAATTATGGCTCTCCTTACCCTGATATAGATAAATCATTTGTTCTCCTCAGTCTGGGTTCAAAACCTAGTTCTGACACTAGACATGTGAGTATAAACAAGTCACTTAAACTGAGATGCACTTTTTTTCTATAAAATGGAGATTATACTCTTCTATAACCTAGTTCACATAGAATAAAGTAGATGTAAAAAACTTTAAGAGTTACATAAATGTAAACTATTATCATCAAACATAATTAGCAGTCTTTAAATACTCATGAGCAGAAAGCTAATAGCTCACACTTTTGGTTTACCAAACCAAACAATGGTTTACCAAGCACATTTCTTATGATAATCCTGTGACAAAGCTATGTATATTATGAATACCTCCATTTCACAGAGGAGCAAATCATGTCTCAATGAAGTTAAGTAACTTCTCTGAATTCAAATAGCCAATAGTGTTGTTGCTGGAACTCAAATCCAGTTGGTTTTGCCAGGGTACTTAATGCCTTCCAAAATATGGATATATTCTCTTTATGGCATTCTCATCCACTTGGTTTAACAAGTCTGACCAAAAAGGATGTTTGATGAGAACTGTCCTTGAGGAATTTATGTTGTTTCTCAGTGATCCTTGCTTCCCTTTATAAATGTCTACAAACCATCTTTTTAACAGTATACCCTAAAATTTGTCAGGAATGGAAATCAAACTTACTGAACTTTTTTTTTAATTGGGAAAACTTTTGCACTTCATTCCTGTTCTTTAAACTGACAGCAGCTGTACAATCATATCTACATTCTTTCAGAGCCCAGAGATTTAGCTGATCTGGATCAGGGAATTTGAAACCATTGCAGGCCAATTGGTGCTTTTCTACCACCTTCTCCTTCTCTTTGGTTTTAATGCCTGTTAGTTACTTTGATTTTATCTTTCGAATACCCCAATTTTTTCCTCTAAGTAGCCAAAGTGGGAGCAATATAAAAAAAGTTCAATAGTTCTTTCTTTTCTCTGTCTATATTATCCTCACCTCAGGCACCTGAAGCAGCAATCTAGTTCCTTATTTGATATTGCTCTTGTCCTCAGAAGAGCTAACTTAAGTATTCCAAACATGATTATTGTATTGATAGGAAGTTAGTCTGGAGAAGGTGTCTACTAGAGTGCCCTGGATCTGCCCTTGACCCTTCTGTTCAACATTTGTTTTTTAATCAGTGATGTAGATGAAAGGATGGATAGTGTGCTTGTTAATTTTGGAGATGATACAAGTTGAGTTTAGGAGAAAAGTATGAAAAAGAGAGTAACTACTTCAGAGTAAAAACTGGGTCACATGGAGAGAGTAAAAGGCCAAATGGGTCTTCATAATAGCCAAAAGGTTACTTTCTGTCCAGCATAGCCTATTTGGTGTCCAGAAGGAACAGGACTGATGATGGAGTATCTTGAAGATTGGAAGAAAGAAGGGAGGCAGTGAGTAAGAAGATGTTAAAAATTTATGCTATTTTTCAAGTCATAAGCTTATAAGAGGAAGGGGGAGAAATTTTTATATTTTTCATGGAACTAATATTTGCTAGAAAAGGTTGCCATTCTTTTTTTCCTTCCTTCCTTCCTTCCTTCCTTCCTTCCTTCCTTCCTTCCTTCTTTCTTTCTTTCTTTCCTTCCCTCCTTCCTTACTTCTTTTCTTCCTTCTTTCCTCCCTTCCTTCCTTCATGCCCATTCTTTGGACCAAAAAAAATCATTTATTAAGCACTTATTATATTTCTTCACTGTGTTGAACACTGGAATTACAATTTTAAAGTGAGATAATATTTGCCTTCAAGGAGTTTATATTCTAAAAGATACCTTGGGAAGTCATAGAGATGGAGAATAGAATAATAGCACAATTGGTTGACAAATCATTTTTTAGAAGGAGTGGTAATATTGATTTGGTTCCATTTCCTAGAATAAGAGGTAAGAGGAGGATATGTATGTAGAGATAGGGAAGAATATAACTGGAGTAAAAATACATGGTCATATGTTTGTAGACCATAGGTAGGTAAATTAGTGCTTTCTGGACCTGATAGTTGAGGGTCCAATTTAGATGATGAAGTAACTGCAGTGACAAGGAGAATGATGGCTGAGATGAAAAAATCATAGTCTCAGGCCAAGTGAGCAATGAATAGCTTAGCATTTTAAGGGCATAGTTGCTGGTGCTCACCCAATCTACTTTTAGTATGTGATGAAAGATAGTGTAGTACAATGGAGAGCACTGGATTTTCATTCAGGAATTACTGGGTTTGACTCTCACCTCAATCATTTACTAGCTTCTTGACCTTGTACCAATCACTTATTCTTTAAGTCTTTTATTAAAGCAACCTTTGATTTCTCATTCGTAAAATGAAGATTAAAAAGAGAAGCTATCCCATGGGATAGTTGTGAGGCTGAATGAAGATAATGAATATAGAATTCTTTGAAGACTATCATATACTCTCCATTTGTGAGCTATTATATGAGTTGTTTTAAATAATTAAAAATTAAAAAAAATTATTGAAATACAAACTGGCTTTTGAAAAACAGAATGCTATGTTTTACATGTGTTATTCCTTTAAGATCTGCCTGACTCCTTTGGGCTCTCCTGCATGGTGAAACAGACTCTAAGGAGCTTTTCTAGACACAGCAAATAGAAGCTGCCGTTTTCCTGAGGCACTGAACTGTGGCCTATTCTTGACATCCCTGTGCTTGATCTATTTTGTTCTTGGTTGCATTTAAATTGCATGGTGTAACATATAAAAGAGTATAGGGATGAATTCAACCTCAGACAGGTTTAAATGAGTCAGAAATGCATCTTCTTTTGAAGGGTGGGAGGAGAGGGAAAAAAGAGAGGAAAGCCTGATAAAGAGGCTTAGAAATGTTCTCGATGGCCTGAGATCCACTCAGTGGTGTCAGGAACTGATTTCTCTGCTTAGAGAACTCTTAGAATATGTGGATACAGTTATGGCAGCTGCAAATGAAGTTTGGGAAAACATTTTCCTTTCATTTTTTTAAACTGCCTGGGCATAACAGAAACAGGGAGGATGGGGAGAATAACATGATTTTTTTTATTGGAAATTGAACAGAAGGGAAAAATTGAGCAGAAAGAAAATTATTTATTTAACTGCTATTTGTCTCAGTTTCCTTATATGTAAAATGGGTATAATGACTGCATCTGTTCCCAAAGGTTGTTGTAAAGATCTAATGAGATAATATTTGTGAAACACTTTGTATGTCTCAAAGTGCAATATAAATGGTAGCTATTATTATAATAAGAACTTTCTACTTGTACTAGTTTCTCCAGTCTTTTATGGTGAATTGCCTACTTGGATTCAAGTTCCAGGCCAAAGATCAAGTTTAGAGGACAGAAAGGAAACTCAAAGGAAGCAAGGATAGGATGAGTATATAATACACACACACACACACACACACATAATTGTCATGCTTTTTCTCACCCTCTTAACAATTAATGTGCTATAAGAATTGTTAATTCATTTCCCTTTCTAAAATAACTAGTGTTTTGGTCTTTCAGTACTTTTCCTCTTGGCCCTAGGCTGATAGCTTTTATTTTCTACTAAAATTTTTACAGAATGAAAATATTAAGCTACTTGCTTCTTTTTGGGGCTTTGAAAATTGAATGCAACAATGAGCTACAGTATTTGTAAGAGGCACTTAAAGCTTTAAATAAGGCTATGAAAAGAATAATTTGAAAGCAAAAAAAAAATCTTTGAATTCCAAGGTGACCTGATAAAAACTGTTGTTCAGTAAAGGAATGCTTGAGTAGATCATATCAACATTCTTGATATAAAAATACATTTAAATTTTACAGTAGCATGAATTTGTGAGCATATGATTCTTTTTTATTTTAAATGTATTATAATTAGTTTTCATTAAAGTAATGAGTTTAGTAGATTAGTGTGATGGAATAATTGTTTCATCCATATTAACTCTTAAAAACTAGATGTTTGCTTTTGGAAAAAGACAATCAGTTATTAAGTGTCTTCTCTGTGCCAGACATTGTACTAATCATGGGAAAAACAAAGATAAAAAAGAGATAGTCTTTGTTTCCAAGGAGCTTCCATTTGAAAGGAAAGACAGCAGTTTGGATATGTTGGCAAAAGCAAAGCCAAGGAGATCATGTATGTCAAGGCACCAGTAAGTATTGGTTGGGGAAACAGGAAAGGTGATGAGAGATTGAACTAGAATGGGAGCTGTATAAATGGAGAGAGGATTCTGTGAAAGGTGTGGAAAGAGAAACAACTGATTGGATAGGTGGGATGAGAAGGAACAAGCAAGGATACCATCTAGGTTGTTTACTTGAGTGAATGAAAGAGCTTCATGGCCTTGAGTAATAGGGGAAGTCTGAAGATTGATGGATGTCATTTGGAGGAAAGATAATCATTTTCACTTTGTATGTGTTGAATTTGAGATGCCTACAGCCAGTGTAGAATGAGAAGTATACAGTTAGTAATGGGAATCTGGAGCTCAGGAAAGATGAGGAGTAGATAAATATATCTGGAAATTATCTTCATAAAATTATTTTGGGGGGATAATTGATTTTATATTAATTGTTGAAGTAAACAAGTGAGAGAGTGTAGAAGAAAAAGAAAGGAGTGTCCAGGACAGACTCTTGGCATATAATCACTTTTAAAGACTGTGATATGGATGATGAATCGAAAGACGATACTAAGAGGGAGCAGGCAGAAATGTAGAAAGAGAACCAAGAAAAAGTACAGTCATGAACACCTAGAGCATAGAATATCCAGGAGAAGATGGTGGTCCAAGGTATCAAATATTGCAGAGATAAAAAAGGATGAGTAGTGAGAAAAGGACATTAGTTTGTCATTGGTAAATTTGGAGAGAGCAATTTCAGTTGAGTTTTAAGGTAGAGATCTAAGTTGTAGAGAAATAAGGAGTAGGATGCAAAGAAATGGAGATTACAAATGTAGAAACTCTTTTCAAAATATTTGAGAGAGATAGAAAAGATTATAGTTAATAGAGATGATAAGGTATAGTGAGACTTTTATTTGTTTAAGAATAGGTAAATCGACAGCAAAAGAGAAATCAAAAGATAGGGAGAAACTGAAGACCAGAAGGAAGAACAGTGATGATAAGCATTTTCTAGTCACTCTTTGTCACCTATTGCACAATGTTGACTCTTGTCTCAAGCAGAATACGTTCTTTTTTTTTCCTTCTCAATAGTATTTTATATTTTCCAAATATGTGTAAAGATAGTTTTCAACACTCACTTTTGTAAGATATTGTGTTTCAAATGTTTTCCCCCCTCTCCCTTACCTCTTCCTCCCCAAGATAGCAAGCAATCTGATATAGGTTATAAATGTACAACACTTTTAAACACATTTCCATATTTGTCAAATTGTACTAGAAAAATCAAAACAAGAGGGGAAAAAACCATGAAAAAGAAAAAGCAAACAAACAAATTAAAAAAGGGTAAAAAATACTATGCTTCAATCCACATTTAGTCTCCATAGTTCTCTCTTTGGATGCAGATGGCATTTTTCATCTCAAATCTACTGGAATTGTCTTGGATCATTGCATTGCTAAAAAAGAGCTAAATCTATCATAGCTGATCATCACATAATCTTCTGGTTACTGTGTACAATGTTCTCCTGATTCTGCTCATTTACTCAACATTAGTTCGTGTAACTCTTTCCAATATTTTCTGAAATCAGCCTGTTCATTTCTTATAGAACAATAATATTCCAATACATTCATATGTCCAACTGGTGGGCATCCACTCAGTTTCAGTTCCTTGACACTACAAAAAGGATTTCTACAAACATTTTTGCACATGTGGGTCCTTTCCTCTTTTATGATCTCTTTGAGATACTTACCCAGTGGTGACACTTCACACATACTATAATGGGGAAGACTACATATAAATATTTAAGTACCTACAAGAAATAGAGTATTTGGAAGACGGTATTGAAGGGAAAATTATAAGCAATTAGGGACTGGGAAAGTCCTCTGGCAAAAGGTGGAATTTAAGAAGGAATAATCTGAAAAAGACAAAAGGGAATTACATCAAGAGAGTATCTGTATATATATTGAAATCAAGTGTTGAAAACTGGAATTGAGGTTGAAGAGGGAGATGGAGAGCCAGGTACTGAATCCATTGATACAAGAAGGAGTATGTCTTTATATATACACACTCAGAGATATATATAGACAAACACAGACACACAGATACACACACAGACATACATAGACACACACACGGTGATAGATTTAAAGTGAACCTCAAAGAAGAAGAGATTGATGAGTGAGGGTGATACTGGGAAAGTCTGGAAAGGACATTGAATGGAAGACAGCATGACAGAGAAAATAAAACCAATTCTGTAAATGATTTCCAGGGATTCAGTGTCATCTTTAGCAAGACTAGGTACCAGAAAATGGAAAAAGCATGAGAGAAAGGTCTAAAATGAAGGAAAAGCTGAACAAACTTCCATGATATTTATCAAAACTGAGAAGAGCAGCAACTGAGATAATATACAGTACTATTCTATTATTTGATCCTGGTATACAACACTTTACTATTCTATTATTTGATCCTGGCAACAGCTCCAAGATACAGATTATGGATATTATTATTACTCCTCTTTTATGCATAAAGAAACTGAGGTTAAATAACTTGCTTCTTATCACAAAACAAATCAGTATCAAAAGTAGGATTTCAATTTAAATTATCTTCCCTTCAATATCTACTACACTGTTACTATTTGTCAGTCAATAAGTTTTTATTAAGCACATACTGTGTTCTAAATACTGTATTAAGTGCTGGGGATACAAAGAAAGGCAAAAAATAGTCTCTACTTTCAAGGAACTCACATTTCTAATGAAGAACACAGTCACATATAATTTGGCTTTTTATGGGGTAGAAAAAAAGTTTCACTATAAAATTTTAAAATATGTATTTTGAGTTGTTCCTGTAATTGCTGAACAAATTAAGCATGTCCTGGTGTAGCAGCATCACACAGGCAGAATCCCACATTTATTGTTATGTAAACATTGTGAGTTGAGATTTCACAATAAATTTCTTCTTTAGGTGATGATCCATTTTGAAAAATAACTCTGAACACATCTTTGCTATGGCATTTCATTTAAAAGTTTTTTTTAATATTTAATTGAATTCACTAATGATTATTGTGACTACATCTTAGTGGTCAGAGCCCAGTTACAACCTTTGGATTTAGATATTAGATAAAGGATAAAAAATTCTCTCTTGTCTCTGTTCTCACTCTTTCTTGTAATAATATAATGCTTCTATGTGTTAATAGGTAGGCAGATTTATACAGTCAGATGTAGGCCTCTTTTACATAAGCACAAAGTTGTCTTTGATTTGTTGTGAGAGGCATTTTCTGAGGCCAAAGGTTTTTATATTCACTAAGGTTTTTATAACTTTTGAAATTATTGACCATTCTCACATGTTGACCTTACTTTATTTCTTCTTTTCCAAGATACAGACATTCTCCTAGTTCTCCTATTATAATTAATAATAATAATAATAGTAATAATAACTAAAATTTTAAAGCTTTTAATGTGTGCCAAGTATTGTGCTATTTTATGATTATCTCATTTCATACTCATAACAGCCCTGTGAGGAAAGTGCTATTATTATTCCCATTTTTACAAATAAGTAAACTAAGGCAGACAGAGGTTAAGTTACTTGTCCAGGGTCACAATCTAGTAAATTGGATTGGACTCAGATCTTCCTGATTTTCAGCCCTCTGTCCAATGTAATCCCTAACTGCCTCAATCATACTATCTGTCTGATTTCTCCTTTCAGCTCTTTTTTTCTTTTCTTCTTTTGTTCTTAGTGTTCTCCAAGATATTGTCTTTATCTTTTATTATTCCAAAGCTTCTAATTTCTTACTATCATTCTTATTTATTTCACCCACTTCTATGACTTCAATTATTACCTTTGTATGACCATTGCTTAGCACATAGTAGGGACTGTGTGAGTAAGTCACTTGAACTCCCTCTGCCTAAGTTTTCTCATTTACACTATGGTGATAATAATAGCACCTATCTTTCAAAGTTGCTGTGAAGATAAAATAATATCTGTAAAGTGCGTTTAAATCCTTGAAATATTATTTAAATGCTTGCTATTGTTGTTTTCATTATTACTAAATGCTAGTTAATTGACTTACAGATAATTTCTAAGTATGTTTGTACAACATTTTCTTCCTTAAGTTCCAGGTCCACATTTCCCAGTACCTGTAGACATACCACCTGGTTTTTAAACTTTTAACATATTTCAAATAGAACTCAGCTTTTCCCTTCCAAAACCTGTCTTTTCTTCCATCTTGCTTATGTTTTTTCTTTTCTTTTTTAAAAAAATGTATTTATTTTAATACACATTGATTTATGAATCATGTTGGGAGAGAAAAATCAGAACAAAAAGGAAAAACCATGGGGGGGGAAACAGAAAAAAAAGAACACATCGCATGTTTTGATTTACATTCAATTTCAAAAGTTCTTTTTCTGGGTGCAGATGGCATTTTCTATCCAAAGTCTATTAAGATTGCCTTGGATCACAGAAACACTGAGAAGAACCAAGTCTCATAGTTGATTATCACACATTCTTGCTGTTATGGTATATAGTGTGTTCCTGGTTCTGCTTGTTTTGCTCAGTGTCAGTTCATGTGAATCTTTCCAGACCTTTCTAAAGCCAGTTTTTTTCATCATTTTTATAGAACAATAATATTCCATTACTTTCATATACCACAACTTGTTTAGTTATTCCCCAATTGATGGGCATCTACTCATTTTCCAATTCTTTGCTACCACAAAAAGAGCTGCTACAAACATTTTTGCACATGTAGGTCCTTTTCCCTCCCTGTATGATTTCCTTGGGATACAGACCCAGTAGTGCCACACTTTTTATAGCTCTTTGGGGCATAGTTCCAAATTGCTCTCCAGAATGGTTGGATCATTTCACAATTCCACCAACAATGCATTAGTGTCCCAGTTTTCCCACATCCCCTCCAACATTTATCATTATTTTTTTCCTGTCATCTTAGTCAATCTGAGAGGTGTGAGATGATACTTCAGTTGTTTTTTTGGCAATTTGATTGGTATGGCACTGAATAAGTAGACCAATTTATACAGAATTGTCATTTTTGTTATATTAGCTCAGCTTACCCATGAGCAATTGATATTTTTCCAGCTTTTTAGATCTGACTTTATTTATGTGAGAAGTGTTTTGTTATTGTGTTCATATAATTCCTGGGTTTGTCTTGACAGATAGACACCCAAATATTTTAATTTGTCTAGTTATTTTAAATGGAATTTCTCTTTCTATCTCTTGCTGCTGGGTTTTGTCAGTAATATATGGAAATGTTGATGATTTGTGTGGGTTTATTTTATACCCTTCAACTTTACTAAAACTGTTAGTTGTTTCAAGTAGGATTTTGGTGATTTTCTAGGATCCTCTAAGTATGTCACCATATCATCTGCAAAGAATGATAGCTTTATCTCTTCATTGTCAATTGTAATTTCTTTAATTTCTTTTTATTTTCTTATTGCTAAAACCAACATTTCTCATACAGTATTGGATAACAGTGGATATAATGGGCATCCTTGTTTCACCCCTAACCTCATTGGGAATAATGCTTGCTGTTGGTTTTAAATAGATAATCCATATTATTTTCAGCAAAATTCCCTTTATCCCTATGTTCTCTAGTGTTTTTAATAGGAATGGGTGCTGTATTTTGTCAAATGTTTTTTCTGCATCTATTGAGATTATCATATGATTTCTGTTGGTTTTGTTATTAATATAGCTAATCATGATAAGAATTTTCCTGTTATAGAACCAGTCCTGCATTCCTTGTTATAATCTCTTTGCTAATTTTTTTTGCATCAATATTCATTAGGAAAATAGGTATGCAATTTTCTTTCTCTGTTTTGGCTCTTCCTGGTTTAAGTTTCAGTACCATATTTGTGTCATAGGAGGAATTTGGCAGAACTCCTTTTTTACCTACTTCCCCTAAGAACTGCTTTGACTGCAACCCATAGGTTTTTGTATGTTATCTCATTATTGTCATTGTCTTGGATGACATCATGGATTGTTTATGTGATTTGTTGTTTAACCCACGCATTCTTTAGAATTAGATAATTTAATTTCCAATTGGTTTTTAGTCTATCTTTCCCTGGCCCTTTATTTAATATTATTTAATATAATTTTTATTGCACCATGGTCTGAAAAGGAAACATTTACTATTTCTGCCTTTCTGCATTTGATTGTAAGATTTTTATGTCCTAACACATGGTCAATTTTTATATATGTGCCATGCACTATTGAGAAAAATGTATATTCCTTTCTGTCCCTATTCAATTTTCTCCAGAGTTCTATCATATTTAGATTTTCTAGGATCCTATTAACCTCCCTCATTTTTTTCTTGTTTATTTTGTGGTTAGATTTGTTTTTTATATCATCACATCAGAATCCATCCAACCACACTCTCCATCCATGTGGTAACTCCCTCTCTATCTGTCCCAAACACATAGTTCTCAAGAGTCATAGATATCCTTTTCCCACATAGGAATGTAAACAGTTTAACCTTTAAATAATACATATTTTCCCTTGCTTACCTTTCTATTCTTCTCTTAAGTCCTGTATTTGAAGACTGTTTGCTGTTTAGTTCTTTTTTTTTCAATAGAAATGATTGAAATTAGTTTACTTATTTGAAAATCCATTACCTCCTCTGGAAGATAATGCTTAGTCTTTCTTGGGTAGTTAGTTCTTGCTGGTAACCCCAGGGCCTGTGTCTTCTGAAATATGTATTCCAGAACTTCTAATCCTTTATTGTAGAAGCTGCCAGATCCTGGGTCATTCTGACTTTTGCTTCTTGACATTTGAATTACTTTTGTCTGCTTGCAGTATTTTTTCCTTGAGATTGCAGTTCTGGAGTTTTGCAGCAATGTTCCTTGGATTTTCTTTGTGTGATCTCTTTCTGTAGGTGATTAATGGATTCTTTCAATGACTATTTTCCCCTCTTTTTTAGAACATTGGGGAAGTTTTCCTTGATGATGTCTTGACTAAGTTTCATAGAGTCATTAGTTTCCATTTGCCCTGTTCTAGTTTTTAATGTGTGATTTTCTGTAGTTAGATTTTGTATTTCTTTTTCAATTTGATTAATTTCACTTTTGAAGATGTTGTTTTCTTCAATGGATTTTTTTTTTTTTGCGCATTTGGTCAATTGTATTTTTTCAAGGAACTGCCTTCCTTTTCCAAGATGTTGATCTTCTCTTGCATATATCTCATTTTTTCTCAAATTTTTCTTCTACTTTTCTTATTTGCTTTTTAAAGTCTTTTATGAGCACTACCAAGAAGCCTTTTTAGGCCTGAGACCAATTCATATCACTTTTTGAAATTTTCTCTGTGGACATTTTGTCCTTGTCTGAGTTGATATTTTGGTCTTCCTTCTCATCATAGTAACTCTCTATGGTCAAGGTTCTTTTCTGTTTCTTGCTCATTTTCTTTCCTTTTCTTTTGATATTTCCTCTTTTTTAACTTCTAAGGTTGAGTTCTTCTCTTAAGGTAGAAGGGATATTGTTTCAAGCTTCTTGGGCAGCTCTGAACTTTGACTTTGATCACAGTGCTCCCTTGCATTTGACAGGGATAGCTTTATCTGCTTTTTCTAGAAAGCAGCCTGACTTCCCAAAATTTTCCTTCTGAGCTGATATTGGAGAATGCTCCACTGATCTGTTTCTCTTTTGAGCCAGGAATGAGGGTCTCAGTGGCTGATTTACTACGATTAAGATTCTCTCACTGTCTTTCCCAGACTTGGGCTGAACAGTAAGTTCAGTGAGACTAGTGAGACTGACCTTTCTTGAAGTTTTTCAGTCTATCTTGAGTGGACAGTGGTTTCATTCAGTCAGACTCTGTTCAGAGGCTTGATTTCCTGTGGTTTTCAAGGGAAACTGGGAAAGCTTGAGCAGCTTCCTGGCTTCACTTCACCATCTTGGCTCTACTCCTGGAAGTCCCCATTTCTATTAATAGTTTTCTAGTTACTGAAACTGGAAATATCAGGGTGCAGTTCTTACTCTTCAGTTCAACAAACATTTAATTTATACTCTTTCCTCTATTTTGTACCATCCCACTAAATGGGTTGCTAATTTCTTTAGTTCTGCCTTTACATCAGAATATTTTTTTAAAATCTCAATCTACCTTGTATTTTCTTTATCTGGGTATTCCTGTCCCTCTAGATAGAATAGAAGAGACAATTAGGTGGCACAGGATTAGAGTGTAGAACTTGGAGTCAGAAAGACTCATATCCCTGAATTCAAATATATCTCCTGACACTAGCTGTGTGACCCATGGCAAGTCACTTAACCCCATTTGCCTCAGTTTCTGTATTTGTAAAATGAATTGGATTAAGGAAATGCCAAATCACTCCAAACCAGTTTGCCAAGAAAACTCCAAATGGAGGTAATAAAGAATAAGATGGGATTGAAAAAGGACTGAACAAGGAAAATCAATTAGAATAGAAACTCCAGAAAGGCAAGGACTTGGTTGCTTTTCTGGTATCTCTGTGTCTTTGCTTAGTGTATCAGTAGGTGCTGTGTTGATCCATTTGACTCTGGCTTAATCACTTAGCCACTTAATTCTCTAGGCAATTCTACATTGCAGAAAAGATGCCTACCTGCACTGATAGAAGGAATTTTTTCATCTGGTAGTTTCCAATATCAAGAAAATCACAGATCCAGACTGGATCCCATATCTGTGACTGTGTCCAGTATACCTCAGTTCTCATTTAATTTCTCTTTTCAAGATCCTATGAATCATTCTTGTTGCTCTTTCCCAAGATATTCTTATATATTCCATCTACTAGCTGCAAATGTTTATCCCTTAAAAAAATAAAACAAACAAAAAACCCCACCAAACCCCTAAACCATTCTTCCCAACACATCTGCCAGGAACATCTGAGAAGAGGTACTATAACACCAGGCAGCTCAGCTTAGGGTCATGCCATGAACTTGTGAGCTTAAGGGGAAATCTCTGAAGTCTGAGCCTGCTGGTTGGCTCACTGACCCTTAAGCTGGAGTATTTTTAAAACTATGTTAACACTAGTTATTTTTGGTTTTCTCTGAGTCACACAGAAGATAGTTTGCCATTTCTTTGCTATGTGATAAGGCTGGCAATATTTCCCAAACCCTTAACTATTTTGACCTTTTTCTTTCCCCTTGCCATATCATAGAATAAACTCACAACAATTTGCCTTGTGCATTGTCATTTTCATTTTATTTCTGATAATACTACTTTGTGAGTTTCTTTACTCCACTGGCTATTCATCCTTTTCCTAGACAGAGCTTGCATTTTTCTCAGGTTCTTGCAGTGTATGTCTGTATGTATATGGATTTGCATTTTATCAATTTAATTCTGGTCCTATGTGTTATTCTTCTTTTAATTACTCTTTGTCTTCTTTTGGATTAAGAGCCATTTTAATTAATTTGCTAGTTAATCCTCTTGATTATTAATAAATTTTAAAAATAAGATTAAGGTAAATTCAACAACTCAGATATTACATTAGAATTGTTGGTATTGTCATTACTTTTTATTTCTGATCTTCCAAATCATATTTAATATTTTTGACAATCCAAGTCAATTTAAATTAATTAGATGAATATAATTTTATGAGTCATAATAAAGGTGTTACTGAAATCAAATCAAATAACTGAATTGTTTTCATTATATCATCTAGTCATTCCTTTCTTTAAAATTGTAAAAAGAAAAAAGAAAAAGAAAAAGGTCACAATTTGCTCTAAACCCTTTTAGTTTTGTCCCTAAAGTTATAACAGTCTGGGTTTTCTATTCTGGGGCTATGAACCTCTGAGAAGTATGGCAATTATCTTCTGTCCTAGTACCTGCCCCATTAGATTGTGAGCTCCTTAGGGGTAAGGGCTAGGTTTTGGCTCTTTGTATCACCAGTTTAGCATAAAGTCTGGCACAAGGTGGGCACTTAATTAATGTTTATTTACTGATGGTAGGAGATTTAAAAAGATCTAACAACTCAAATTCCCAGTAGCTAACCCCAGAAGCCCTGATCTTTCATTTTCTGACTTTCCTTCCCTAACCAGATTGTTAGTTTCAAAGAATTTTACAATTAAATGGGGCTAGAAGGATCCCTTGACTAATCCCTTTATTTTACAAAAGAAGAAGTAGTACCTCAGAGCTTAAGTTATTTGCTTAGTGCTTAATTTAGTGCCTGGCACATAAATAGGTACTTAATATATAATGTTTGTTGACTTAATTGTTAGAATTGACATAGCCAAGGTCATATAGTTAAACGTTCTGGTTAGAAGACCCAAGTCCATTTCTGTTTATGATGCCTTTTTTCTCCTACGTGAACTTGGACTAGTCATTTAAGGTCACTTTTATCATTTGTTAAGTGAAGAAGTAGGGTGGTTATATGACTTCTGAGGTTTCTTCCAATTCTTGATTTATGAGCTAATGGTAGAGCCACTATTAGAACCCCGGACTCCTGATTCCCTGCCACCCCACACAATCTTAATACAGGATTCTTCTTTATACATATGATAGAATGGTGTTCAGACACAAGTCACCATCTAAACCACTTAGCTCACTTAAAGGATTCATTCTGTTTTTAAAGACCCTTATGGAAGAAGACTCTCCATCTTTCTTTGGTAATCTTCCTGTCTTTAAGAATCTTAATTGTTGGGCAATCTTATTTAGTATTTAATCTAAATCTTTCTTACTGATGTCTAAGTCAATTTCCTTTATTTTCTCCTCAGTGAAGATGAAAGATATCAATTATGGATTCTTCAGGAGCCCTTAAATAACCATTATGTTGCCCCTTGGGCCACCTCATTTCTAGACTACAAAGCTCCAATTTGCCCATAGGGATAAATTTCCCTTTCATCAAGTTCAAGGATCTTCTTTGAAGCTGCTTCATTTGGGGAATTTAGCAGTGAACTCTACACTTTGATCAGATCTATTTTGGCCTATATGAACTAGGATTATTTCCCTGAATCCTATATACTGACCAACTGCTTGAATATTCAGGAATCAGGAATTTTTCATTTTGATATAATTTGAATCTTTCCTTTGGGAGGCTTCAAAAGTAAAAAAAAAAATCCAAGTGAGAGGCCCATCAGAAGTATAAAATTATTCCTCACTTCTTTTACATCACCAGTTAATAGTAATAAATCACTTTCATCCTGTAAAAATGCATACTATTTTGTTCTCAAAAGAGAACCATCTTCTTTTACTTTATGGGGAGTTGGTGCATATTGTTAAAATGAAATAAATATTCCACATCTATGAAAGGGGCCATTGGACAAAAATTCCAAATAGAATTTTAATGACCAAAAAAAAATTCTTAAAGCACAGAAATCACCTTTTTTCCCTCAGTAAATTCATTATCTTTTCCAAGGTATCAACTATCTTTCCTTGTTTTTCTAGTGTAATTATTCACATTATTATGTTAGGGTCTCTTGCTCCTTTTCTTGCCCCTCCACAAAAGAGTCTTTCATATGTCAGTGAAACATCTTTAGTATCCTGCTCATCTTGGTTTTCATTTGCATGGATAGATGGAAGAAAACCAAGATGGTTTGATAACTTTGTGAGGTGCTTTGTGTGTGTGTGTATGTGTGTGTGTATCTTTAATGTTTATAAATGACTGTAAATACATCACTTTGAACTTCACAACAACAAGAATAACAAAAACAACCTTATGTGGTAGGTATTAAAGATATTAATTCCTCCATTTTATATTTGAGGAACCCAAAACTTAAAGAGGTCTGGCAAAGCTACACATTGTTAGTGTCAGAAGCAGCCTTTGAACCTTGATCTTTCTGAGTTTAGTTCTAGCACTGTATCCTCCACACCCCATTTTATTGCCTTTTTTCAATACTCTTTCTCCAAGATGTAGAATTTTAAATGGAAAATAATGCAAGAAAAATGCAAGAAAACCAGTCCCTTCACAATTCAACTTTCAGTTGAATATTCATGAAATTTATTTTTTTCCTTCCTTAGGGAAATAAATTTGATATAATAATTTGATCTCCCAAGGTAAACCACTACAAACCAGAGATCTGGAAGTAAAGAACAACTTCATAGTAACTTTCTGGTCTTTTTATTTTACCCATATCCGTAGCTGTGAAACAAAAACTATTTCTATGGGTTTTCCTCTTGTTTGATTTACTATAGGACTTGGGATATCAATAAGTCTTTTCACCCTACCATTGGCCAAATGACAACCAGTAAGGGGATATTTTCTAACCCAAGAAAAAATATAATGGGATAGTTTGGTTCTTCTATAGAACAGAAATTATGAAAGGGGAAAAACCCACTAGCTATTTATGTGCTTAGCATAATACAAAATATTTGGGCATTTTACAGGGTGAGATTGAGAGATGGTCCAATTTAAGACATAGCAGTTATCTAGTTTTTCACTAAAAATGTTCCCTTTTACCACCAAATGTTTTACTGTTCGTTCTATCTTGTTTTCTTATGAATTGAAAACCTCTGTACTATCTCTCCTCAACTCTTCTTTAACTTTCCTAATTCCTGCTGTTTTGGAGTTATCACTACTTCTGTTTGCTATTTTTTACCTCTTTGTCAAGCTCTTCCTCCCTACTTCATTAGCTTGTCTCAAAAGACCCTAGAGGAAAGAAGGGAAAATATTGCTGAAACATGTTACACATTAAAAGACATTTTTAGCATTTACACTCATATATATTGCTTTATGCTGTTCTATGCTTAGGATCTTTCAGATGGCAAACTGTATGAATGGAAAGAATCTGTCTTTTTGTACAACCTCATTAATTCTGGCCCATTAATTTGAAATTCATGATAATTGGAATTCCTGCTGTGATTAAATTTATCTTTGTTCTATCTCTATAAAAATATAAGTAAAGCAATGCCAAGCCAACTTTTGAATGGGTCTGGGATCTTAGTGTGGCTTTTAAAAGGCTAATCTTATGGAATACAAATTTGGATAAATTCTACCACTGTGGGTAAACCTCCACTCTAGTTTGAACAAACAGCTTTCTAAGGACTAATGTGGCTAAGGATGGAGAGGATCCTTACCAGTAGTCTGGTAATTTGGGGGTGAATTCTTTGACCACAGCAAACCAGACCACCAAAAATATGTAGCTCTTGGTCTTATAGAAATAGAAAGTAAAGATTGATTTTTTTTCCCTTTGTACTTGAAGAGGACCAAAATCACCACAATGTTAGGGTCAGTGTACAATGTGTCTAACTGAGGTTGATCAAACCAATTTGATCTCTGAAGACTCTCACAGATCAGGTACAAATAGTAGGGATATTTATGAGGGAGACCTCTCTCTTTTTTATTGTAAGTTTATTTATTTTTAAAAGACACGGGAGATGTCTCTAAATTTTTACATCTCATGTTTCTTTTGAGCTACTAAAATAAAGTATAGTGTCTTTTTTGATGTGGGTACAGCATGCTGGGCAGCTTTGTGCCAGCATTTCCCATGTCTCACAAGACCAAAGTTCTTAAGAGAGGCCTTGAGAGTGTATTTGCATTGCTTCTTCTGATCTTTTGAGTTCTTACTTTGAGTTGTCCAATTCTTCTTTCTCTATGTGACCATAGTGACCCTTCAATAATTTGGAAGATAATCTCTAGGAGTTGATGTCTCAGGCAGAGTTGATCCATTGGTTGATTTTGGTGAACTGTTGGTCTCTTTTTATTTGTCTTTAAAAAAAATGGCTGGAGGGAATGGATTTATTTGCAAATGAGGATTATAACAAAAAAGTAATACCAATAAAAATTTAAAACAGCTAATGTGGCCAAATAATGAACATCCTACACATAACCTGGTGAGAAGCCTCTTCAAATTTACCTAGTCTGGTACTTGGATGCCCAGCAAAAAGCTTATCACTGACTAGTACTTGAAGCCTTTTTATGGCCTATGTCTTGGCTGAATTTGTTGCCTTGGTGTGAATCTAAGATCATTTCTAGATAGTGGAGTACAATTAGTTATAAAATATTAATAAACTAATGACAGAAATATGTTCATTCAAGTAGGTCTGGCAGGACCTATAAATGGCAGCAGTTCATGTTACTGTAGTGATACCTCTAGGGAAGAAAATTTCTTGGATTGGTCCTTAGCCCATAGGGAATTGGAATGAATTCCCTGACATTTTAAATACTCCATAATCTGTCCCTGTTAATTAGCTATGATTGTAGCCACTTATAAAATAGATTCTCTATTTAATTCCTGTATTGACTGCAACTCAACTTGTTATATGTAATTAGAGAAAAGGAAAAACTACATGTGTAGCAGAACAGTAGATCAGGGAGCTGTTTATCAAGTGTGTGCTATTTTAGAAGATGATATGAAGCCCTGTAAATCTTGAGCATAATGATTATTGCCCAGATTAATATTGTTCTTATCCAAAACAGTGGAGACTATTTGAGAAGAATTGTACAGACACTTATTGTCAGATATTCTAGTTATCCAATAGTTTTGGTTAAAAGTTTGAAAATAATGAGAACAAAGGTCAAACCAAGTAGAATGTTTAGACTATTATGTGGTGAGCTCCTTCTGTGTATCTGCAGTGCTTAGTACAAGGCCAGGCATATGGTATGCACTTAAAAATGTTTATTAATTACTTGAGGAAAAGAACACTTTTAGTTATGGGAAAACTTCAGGCAGTTATAGGAAGATTTTAAGTGCTTGCATTTATTGTTTCTAATAACTGTGAAAGTTAGAATGAAATAAAAAACTTTAATTAAAAAAAGTTAGAATGAAAAGGGATGGGCAACAGTCTGAAAATGCATTGAGAAGGGAGATATGTTAAATTGTAGGTAACAAATAAGGGTCTGACTTGGCAGGAATGCAAGTACAATAATGTAACTTATGTTTGGAAAGGTTTAGAACCGTATTGTGGAGGTTCTTAAGTAGCAGCCTGAGAAATATTTTTGTTTTATTTCAAGGACAATAAGTAACCACTGAAGGCCATTGTACAGGATTACAATGTACCTAGTGGTCAGATCGAAGTCTGAGAAAGATTATTATTATTATTTTGCTTTATGAACAATGACTTGGAGAAGGGAGAGACAAGAGCTAGGGAGAAATGAAGACTCAATCAAGCCCAAAGTATATATTGAGTTCTAGTGATATGCACACATTTTCCAGACACAATAGTAGGGATACACTTCTCATTGCCCTTAAAGAACTTATAGTCTAATTGAGGGAGGTATTTAAGACTAATACTAATGAAATATACCATGCCATGTAGATTGTAAAGTACAAATAATAAGCATTGTATAAGAGTAGTGAATTCGCATGAAGGCTAGAGTAATTTGGGAAACTTTATGAAAATTATTGAAGAGCTTTGTGGCATACTAAATAGGGCACTGGACTTGAAGTCAGGAAGAAATGGATTCAAGTCCTATCTTAAACTCTCTCCATCTGTGTAACCATAGAGAAGTCACTTCATCTCTCTGTGACTTAGTTTCCTCATCTGTAAGGTTGGACTTGATGACCTCTAAGATGCCTTGTAACTCTAATTCTATGATCTTATGAGCTGGGGCAGTGAAGTATGGGTAAAATTTCAATTTTGCATGAAAATCTCTCCTAGAGACTTTGAAGCTGGGGTTCTTCAACCACTTTCAATCCCCCTGGTTCTATTGTTTTATCACTCTGAATGAAACTTACATACATTTTTCTAATTGACTATAAATGATTAGGCAAGAATAACAAATGGATTATATAGACCTGGGTACACTCTCCTCCTTGCTTTGCATCCTTCTGCTTTGGCTCCAGTTTCTAATTTCTAACCTTGATTAAAGGCACAATTACACAGAACAATAGCTTGTTCATGTTCCTTAGCACTCTGAGGACATAGCTTTTATTTGGGGATTATGCTTCAAAAACTAAAATTTAAAAAAAGAGAAAGCTTTTTGTTTAAGAGCTCATGGGAACATCAGAGTTCTTTTAGTAGAGAAAACCAGAAAATGAAAAAGATTGGAGTCCCTGTTCCCTTAGAGCATAATGAAGGAATTGAGGCTTATAATTTTCCTCCTCCCTCAATTTTAAAAGATTATGATTTCCATTAGCTCTCACCTTTGTTGCCCTCAGCCCTTCTTCCAGGATGTGTCCCTGTGTGGCAATTACAAATAACACAGTGTGTGACTGTCAGATGCATTTCAGAATTGGCACAGTGGGAAAAAAACTGCTTTGCTCCCCATGTTGACTTTGACTTTGCCACTAGATTACATATAACCTCCACTTGTGAAGGCAGCAGTGTATCAACAGTTCACTTCTGGACCCATGGAGGAGAGGCAGGAGCTCTCACTTATTTCTCTATAATGGATTGACATCAAGACAAAGGATATCGGGAGTACATATGTGCATTTTTATCACATTACCAGGGATGGGTCCTAGGTCAGCCAGCTACAATGATACATTAGCTGCTGTCAGGACACTCTGTCTGAGTAAAACTATCCTCCCTTTCTCCTAAGGGTAGGGGAATATGTTTCTCAGGAAACTAAACTTTTCAGGCTGGTTTTTTACAAATACACCAGTGTAAAACAAGCAAAAAGATGCCCCTATGAATAGAGTGGTCATAAATCAGTCAGATAAGAATATACACAAAGATTTAAATTAATTTTACAATTATTAAATACAAGGCATATTGCTAAGAATTGTATTTGAAGTATCAATGGACTTTCCAATAACTCTAACCAATCCAGTACTTTTCTAAGCCAAGGTACTCTTCCCTGGCCCCCATAACTTATGTGTGTAAACTTCCATGACAGAAAGGTTTAACCTTCTTTGTTCCATAATTTTCCTGTGAAAGCCCAATAAAGCCTATGGACCCCTTCTCAGAATGCCTTTAAATGCATAAATTAAATACATTAGATCATATAGAAAATTAATTATGTTGAGGCACAGTTATCAAAAGAGTTTTGAAAAGCAAGGTCACAAATTCCAGATTAATCTGTCTATATGAATGAGTGAATGGATGAATAAATGAATAAAAGAATAGAAATTAGAAAGAAACAAGTTCAGATTTATTATAAGGAAAATATCTTAAGATATCACAAAGTGGAATGAATTTCCTAGTAGTAATTACCCAGCAGAGCAGGTTCTTACTCCTGAACAATCTTCAAGCAAAAATTGGATGACCACTTGCTAAGGATTCTGAGGTGATGGGAAGGTACTTGTTTCTCTATCAACTGGCCTCTGAGGTCTTTTTCAACTCTGACATTTTATGATTCTGTCATTCTGATTCTCAAGCCAATATCCACAGATACCCAAGAATTACTTACCTTTATTCCTATCTCTATTTTACCATTTTTTTTGTTAAAGGGATGAAATATTTATTAAAAAATGGAGATAGGATGAGTAAACAATAGGAATAGATACTGGACTTGTGACTTCATGGATATGGAGAACTCCTGTATGAGAAAATTCCCTTTACCCAAGTTATTTAATACTTTATCTAAAATTTATAGTCTTAAAAAATTGCATAGAAGTTGAGAGGTAAAGTGACTTGCTAAAGGTCATTTAACAAAAATGTATTAGAGATCTTTCTTGAGCTCTGTTCTTACTGATTTTGATACCACCTTTCTAACCATTATACCATCCTGCTTCTCTTAAATGTATCAAAACTTTAAGGAAAACTCAAAGTTGAGTGCTTCACAAGATTTTCAGCTAGTCAATAAATGGGCAATTATTTTTTTTATTTATTTAAGCTTTTTATTTACAAAACATATGCATGGTTAATTTTTCAACATTGACCCTCGCAAAACCTTCTGTTCCAAATTTTCTCCTCCTTCCTCCCATCCCCTCCCCTAGATGGCAGGTAGTCCAATATATGTTAAATGTTAAAGTGTATGTTAAATATAATATATGTATATATATATTTATACAGTTATCTTGCTGCACAAAATATATGTTAAATATAATATATACATATTACATACACATATACATATTACATACACATATACATATTACATATTACATACACATACAAATAAATATATACATATAATACATGTATATGTATATATTCAGTTATCTTGCTGCACAAAATCAGATCAAGAAGGAAAAAAAAACTGAGAAAGAAAACAAAATGAAAGCAAACAACAACAGAAAGAATGAAAATCCTATGTTGTCGTCCACACTCAGTTTCAACAGGCCTCTCTCTGGGTGTAGATGGTTTTCTTCATCACTGAACAACAGGAACTCATTGTTGAAGAGAGCCATGAATGGACAATTATTAATAGCCTACTATGTGCCAGATACATCATAGTGTTAAGTACTGTGGATACAAAGAAAAACAAAAACAAAAACAAAAACAAACCAATCCCTGCTCTCAAGGAGCCCCGTGTAATAGAAATAACAATATGAAAATGGCAAAACAAAATCCAAGTGTACAAATCAGATCTATGCAGGATAAATTGGGCATAAGTAATAGAAGACATTAGCTATACAAATTGGGTGGAGATTAAGAAGGGCTTCCTCTAAAATATAGATTTTAGCAGGAAACTAAAAAGAGTGTGAAAATGAAGTGCATTGTATGAAGAAAATCAAGGAGGCAAGTGTAATTGGATTGTAGTGTACATGGTGGGGAGGAAGATTTAAGAAGAATGGGAAGATTGGAGAACTCTGCCACATGACTTGACTTTGGGAAGGAAAAAAAAATGGAATCCAAAGAGAGTAGGAGATTTTGTTTTGGAGGAAGCGATATAAGGAACTGTGTGCAGATTTCCATTTAACTTTTTCTTACAACTAACTTTTGTCTATATATTCTTTCAATCTATATTGTATTATATTTGGCTACCATTCCTGGATGGTATTTTTAAAGAACATCTCTAAGGGGTGAACAAATGATTGGTAATTGTGATGAGCCTTTGTGGTCTTCCAAGTGGCCCAAGCAGCTCAAGCAAAATTTTGGTAGAAAAAAATACTTCTCAGTTAATAATGCATAGCCATGTATTACTATCTACCTATGGTAATTTGTTGAAAAAGCATCAAGAATTTGTCAGAGAAAACAAATTATTTACCTCCATGGTTTCTTTGAACCAGTTTACTAGCCAGAGTTATCTAAACTCAATCTCTTGGTAGATAAATCTTTCAATACAGAATGGTAGTGGTTACAGGACAAGCTAATTTGTAAAACACTATGAAAGCAGATGAAAGAAGTATAAGCAAAGGAACAAAACAAAAAAAATGTTCTAAAAAAATCAGGGAGCAAAAAGAAGAGTCTGCATAGACCTTGTGAGAAATTGAGCTGTGTCAGATCATCTAGAGAAGACGTTGTGAAAGTGAAAGAGCAATAGAAACATTCAAAACAAGTTCTCACCAGAAATGGGGAATGGGACAACCAACATTTGGACTTCTAGACCCTTAGGTGAGAAAATGACAAGGTTGTTTAAAACACTGAAGTCAGGAGAAATGCCTATATTTGACCAACTCTATATAGATGAAAACAATGTCAGAGATTTCACAGATTTCAAGATATCTAGAGATTGATTTTTCAAGGTATTTCAAAATACAAGATTCTAATATTAATAATAGGTAACTAAAATATCAACAACTACCTACTCTTATGTCTGCATTTATCATCTCTTAGGAAAATCTTCAAAAATAGTCTATGCGTGAATCAAAGGTATTTTTGATAGAAACAGGAAAAGGTAACAATAAGGCTTTCTTTTACATTAGATTGTTCTCACAGTTGTACAATTGATGGAGGGATAGAGAATATACAAAGTCCACTGCTGTTGATTTTTTTAGCCTTTTATTTTCAAAATGTATGCATAGATATTTGCAACATTCACCCTTGAAAAATCTTGTTCCAATTTTTTTTCTCCCTCCTTTCCTTCATTCCTCCCATAGGCAGCAAGTTATCCAACATATGTTAAACATGTGCAGCTCTTCTGTACAGAAATAAAATGAGAAACAAAATAAAAAACAAACAAACATGTTTGCTGATTTTTTAAAAAAAATTATTGTGGAAGAAAAAAATGCTTCTTCAAAGACTCAAACAAGTTATATCATATGCATCTGTTACAATAATGCTTGATTTTGTGACAGATGAAACAATAGAGATTATTTTACTTGAGAAAAAACATAGTATTAATGTCTAAGTTGTTTACTGCAGTAAAATCTGTTTCTTCATTTTCTCAGTAATATTATATATGGATACTAATAATGGAAGGGCAGCTAGATGGCACTCTAGAAGACCTGAGTTCAGATCTGGCCTCTGGCATTTACTAGCTATGTGATCCTGAGCAAGTCACTTAACCCTATTTGCCACAGTATGCTCTTGTGTAAAATGAGTTGGAGAATAAAATGGCAAATCATTCCAATATCTTTTCCAAAGAAACCCCCCCCCCAAAGGAGTCTCAGTCAGAAATAGCTGAAAAACAACCAAATAACAAACACAAATAATGGAAAACAGATCTCTGAAGAATAAAAATTAGAACTGGTCTAATGTATAGTGGAAAGGTGAATAGGAAGTGTAAACAGATTGTATCTTATGTTCAAGGTTAACTTATACGTGTGAAATTTGGCAAGGACCAATATTCCATTGTTTTTTTTTTATTTTAAGCTTTTTATTTGTATAACATTTGTATGGGTAGTTCCCCAACCTTGATCTTTACAAAGCTTTCCAATACAAATTTTACCCCCAGTCCCCTCCCCTCCCCCAGATGGCAGGAAGTCCACTACATGTTAATAATGTTGAAATGCTTGAGAAGTTATGCAAGAAAAATCCTATCTACAAGAAAAAAAAAGAATCAGAGAAAGGCAACACAATGCAAGCAAATGTCAATAGAGATCATGAAAATGTTACATTGTGGTCCATATTTCATGTCCCTCTTTCTGGGTGTATATGGTTTTCTTCAGTGAACAACTGGAACTGGTTTGAGACAATTCTTTATTGCAGAGAACCATGTCCATCAGAATTGATCATCATGTAATACTGTTGTTGCTGTGTATGATGATCTCCTGGCTCTGCTCGTTTCACTCAGCATCAGTTCATGCAAGTCTCTCCAGGCCTCTCTGAAATCGTCCTGCTGGTCGTTTCTTACAGAACAATAATATTCCAAAACATTCATATACCATAATTTATTCAGCCACTCTCCAATTGATGGGCATCCCTTCAGTTTCCAGTTTCTAGCCACTACAAAAAGGGCTGCCACAAACATTCTTGCACATGTGGGTCCCTTTCCCTCCTCTAAGATCTCTTTGGGATATAGGCCCAGTAGAAACACTGCTGGGTCAAAGGGTATGCACAGTTTGACAACTTTTTGAGCATAGCTCCAAATTGCTCTCCAGAATGGTTGGATCCGTTCACAGTTCCACCAACAATGTATTAGTGTCCCAGCCCTCCCACATCCCCTCCAACATTCATCGTTATCTTTTCCTGTCATTTTAGCCAATCTGACAGGTGTGTAGTAGTACCTCAGAGTTGTCTTAATTTGCATTTCTCTGATCAATAGTGATTTGGAGCAACTTTTCATATGACTAGAGATGGTTTTAATTTCATCATCTGAAAATTGTCTGTTCATATCCCTTGACCACTTATCTATTGAAGAGTGGCTTGAATTCTTATATATATGAGACAATTCTCTATATATTTTAGAAATGAGGCCTTTATCAGAACCATTAAATGTAAAAATGATTTCCCAATTTGATGCTTCCCTCCTAATCTTCTCTGCATTTGTTTTGTTTGTACAGAAACTTTTTAACTTAAGATAATCAAAATTATCCATCTGGTGTTCAATTAGGAGTTCCAAGTCTTCTTTGGACATAAATTTGTTCCACCTCCACAGGTCTGAGAGATAAACTATATTACGTTCCTCTAACTTGCTTACAAAGTCCCTCTTTATATCTAGATCATGAACCCATTTAGATCTTATCTTGGTATGTGGTGTTAGGTATGGGTCAAGCCCTAATTTCTTCCACACTAGTTTCCAATTTTCCCAGCAGTTTTTGCCAAATAGAAAGTATTTATCCCAAAACCTGTGGTCTTTGGGTTTATCGAACACTAGATTGTTAAGGTTAATGCCTAGGTTGTCCTGATAACCTATCCTGTGCCACTGATCGACTGCTCTATTTCTTATCCAGTACCAAACAGTTTTGATGACCGCTGCTTTATAATATAGTTTTAGATCTGGTACAGCAAGGCCACCTTCATCTGCCTTTTTTTTTTCATTAATCCCCTTGAAATCCTTGACCTTTTGTTATTCCAAATGAACTTTGCTACTATATTTTCTAGATCTGTAAAATAATTTCTTGGGAGTTTGATTGGTATGGCACTAAATAAGTAGATTAGTTTGGGTAGTATTGTCATTTTTATTATGTTCGCTCTGCCTACCCATGAGCACTTAATAATTTTCCAATTGATTAGGTCTGATTTTATTTGTGTGGAAAGTGTTTTGTAGTTTAGTTCGTATAGTTTCTGACTTTTCCTTGGCAGATAGATTCCCAAATATTTTATCCTATCATCTGCTATTTGGAATGGAATTTCTTTTTGTATCTCCTGCTGCTGAACTTTGTTGGTAATATGTAAAAATGCTGATGATTTATGTGGATTAATTTTGAATCCTGCAACTTTGCCAAAGTTGTGAATTGTTTCTAGTAGTTTTTTAGTTGAATCTCTAGGGTTCTCTAAGTATACCATCATGTCATCTGCAAAGAGTGATAATTTGGTTTCTTCATTACCTACTCTGATTCCTTTTATCTCTTTTTCTTCTCTTATTGCTAAAGCTAACATTTCTAATACAATATTAAATAGTAATGGTGACAGTGGGCAGCCTTGTTTCACTCCTGATCTTATTGGGAATGGTTTTAGTTTGTCTCCATTACATATGATGCTTGCTGATGGTTTTAAATAGATGCTACTGATCGTTTTAAGGAAAAGCCCATTTATTCCTATAATCTCTAGTGTTTTTAATAGGAAAGGGTGTTGGATTTTGTCAAAGGCTTTTTCTGCATCTATTGAGATAATCATATGGTTTTTGTTAATTTGGTTATTAATATAATTAATTATGCTGATAGTTTTCCTAATATTGAACCAGCCCTGCATCCCTGGTATAAATCCTACTTGGTCATAGTGTACTATCCTGGGGATGACTTTCTGTAATCTCATTGCTAAAATCTTATTTAAAATTTTTGCATCAATATTCATTAGGGAGATTGGTCTATAGTTTTCTTTCTCTGTTTTTACCCTACCTGGTTTAGCTATCAGCACCATATCGGTCTCATAGAAGGATTCTGGCAGTATACCTTCTGTCCCTAATTTCTCAAATAGTTTGTGTAGTATTGGAATTAATTGTTCTTTGAATTTTTGGTAGAATTCACATGTAAATCCATCTGGCCCTGGAGATTTTTTCTTAGGGAGTTGGTTAATGGCTTGTTCTATTTCTTTTTCTAATATGGGACTATTTAAATAATTTATATCCTCTTCTGTTAACCTCGGCAATCTGTATTTTTGTAGATATTCCTCCATTTCATTCAGATTTTCAAACTTACTGGCATAAAGTTGGGCAAAGTAACTCCTAATTATTGCTTTAATTTCCTCTTCATTGGAGGAAAGTTCTCCCTTATCATTCTTGAGACTAACAATTTGATTTTCCTCTTTCCTTTTTCTTATCAAATTAACTAAAGGCTTATCTATTTTGTTAGTTTTTTCATAGAACCAACTCTTAGTTTTATTTATTAACTCAATAGTTTTCTTATTTTCGATTTTATTAATTTCTCCTTTTACTTTTAGAATTTCCAATTTGGTATTTAATTGAGGGTTTTTAATTTGTTCTTTTTCTAGTTTTTTTAATAATAAGCC
>JAJPUD010000980.1:99068-113537 GCA_023553655.1 Myrmecobius fasciatus
TTTTTTTTTTAGATTTATTTTACCACTTTTTCCCTCTTTTCCCCAGTATGACAACCTTTTCCCCTCTAGTTCTCTTTTTCATTTTATCAAAGTAATATTTAGTTAATTATACCCCCAAACTTTGAGTATCCCCCTAGTAAAAATAAAGTTCTCAAGAGTCCTTTCCTTTTTACCTTTTTATGCATCTCTTGAGTTCTGTGTTTGGGTGTCAAATTTTTTGTTCAGATCCGGTCTTTTCATTAGAAATAGGTGAAATTCACCTATATCATTGAATGACCATCTTCTTCCCTGGAGGATAATGCTCATTCTAGCTGGATAGGTTATTCTTGGCTGTAATCCAAGTTCCTTTGCCCTTCGGAATATCTGGTTCCAAGCCCTTCGATCCTTCAGTGTGGAAGCTGACAGATCCTGACAGATTCTAATTATTGATCCTCGGTATTTGAATTGTTTCTTTCTAGCTGCTAGCAGAATCTGTTCTTTGGTGCTATAGTCCTGAAATTTAGCCACGATATTCCTTGGGGTTTTAATTTTGGGGTCTCTTTCAGGAGGTGATCGTTGAATTCTTTCAATGGTGATTTTGCCCTTTGATTCTACAATCTCAGGGCAGTTTTCTTTCAGGATTTCCTGGAAGATAGTGTTTAGATTCTTTTTTTCATCATGGCTTTCAGGAAGTCCAATAATCCTTAGATTGTCTCTCCTAGATCTATTTTCTAAGTCAGTTGTTTTTCCTAGGAGATATTTCATATTTTCTTCTAATTTTTCATTTTTTTGTTTTTGTTTGACTGATTCTTCAAGTCTTAGTGAGTCATTCACTTGCATTTGTTCAATTCTTATTTTTAAAGTGTTGTTTTCTTCAGTTACCTTTTTAAGTTCCTTTTGAAACTGGCCAATTTGTTCACTGCACTCTTTTTCCACTTCACTAATTTTATTTTTTAATAAATTGGTGTCTTTTTCATATCTCTTTTGCAGAGTATCATATCCTTCTTGCAAGATACTGTATCCTTCTTGCACTGATTTCAGTTTATTTTCCCATTTATCCTCCAGCTCTCTTTTGAGGTTCTTTATGCAGTCTTCCAGAAAGGCCTTTTGAAACGGGGACCAGTGATGGTCCTTCCTGCTTTTTTCTGGATTTTTGTCTAAAGAAACCTCTGTATCTGAGGTCGTTTCTTTGCCTTGATAAAAGCTGTCTATGGTGAGAGCTCTCTTTTGCTTCTTCATCATTTTTTTTTAGACAGAGTGGATATCTCTTTAAGGTAGGGGAAAAAAAAAAACCTCAGCTGAAGACGCTTTGCCCTGGGGCACTTCGGCGAGTTGACTTAAGGTGCTGGGCCGGTGGGGGCTAGGACTAAGTCCGAATTACTCCTTAAACAAGGCAAGTCTGCCAGAACACCTGTCCCCAATCAGGGCAGAGTGTCCCGAGTGCCTCAGATAAACTCCAGGTGTTTGGAATTTGGAGTTTGGAGTTTGGAATTTCTTCCAGGATGAGCTGAGCTGAGTCCCACCCTCACTTCCGGCCTGCACAGGGATCGTCTATTTATCTCTCTGTCTGAGTCCGACTAACCTGATATGAAGTTCTCCAGAGAGCCGTTCCCAAATATTTCTGAGTTCGTTGACTTGAAGATCAGTTCAGAGGCTTATTTTACTGTTGATTTGAGAGAAGATCGGAGGAGAGGCAGAAAGTCACCTTTTCACTCCGCCATCTTGGCTCCGCCCCCCCAATATTCCATTGTTACAATTAAATGTAAAAATCAGTTTTTTTTTTTAACGTGGTTTCACACAGTTGTTGAACAAGACAAGGCTTCCTTTGCCTTTCCAAAACACTTAGTCACTCACCATTTTTCTTCTTTCATAGACATTTGTGTATATGTCTTCTCTCTTAGACTAGACTAAAAACTCAATGGTAACACCAGTCTCCTTTATATTTCTTATGGCACCTAAAGCATGGCTCTACTTAAAGAAAGTATTCAATAAATATTTGATGAGTATGTGAAGCAATGCATAGCACAGTAGGTCATTCTGACAAAGAAGATTTAGAAACAGAGAAAAATAGCAGAGCTGGAATGGTCCTTAAGAATCACCTAGCTTAAGAAGTTAGGAAACTATGGCTTGTGAGTTGTATTTTTCTGATCCCTGAGTTAGTCCAGTTTCATTTTTAAAAAAGGGAAATAGGAACCCAGAGAATGGAATGACATGCCTAAGATTACACAGTAAGTCTTGGCAGGGAAAGGATCTTGAGAATCATGTTGGTTCTCTTACATTCTAGAATTCTTTTTTATTGTTTATTATCTGGAACAACTGATTTTTTGTCCTGTTGCATCTAAATAACCAGCTTTTGTAAAATTTGGTTTTTTTAGATTTATTTGATTGTCTATCATGTTTATTTAGGCAATGGAAAATGAAAACAAGTATATTTTCCCACTCATTTTAGAAACCTGCCTTCCTTCTGTCATAAAGAAAATTTTCATTCATCACTTTCCTTACATATGTTCATGAAAAATATTCAGTTTTATAATATACTCTTTTAGCTCAGCAACAACAAAGGATAGTTTGCTCCCAGTGTTTATTGGTATTCATATGGCTTATATTTTAAAATATAAGTCTATTTTAAATAGTTTATTATTCCTTAATCCTACTATGGCTGCTTTAATTATTAAATGAGGCTGTTCCTTTAGCTTATTCTGCTAGACTGGGAAGCAGAAACCACTTTAACTACTTAATTTCTGGACCTTGTATTTTATTGCTTTCTTTAGAAGGAATACATCAAATTAAGTATATGATGTTGCTTTTTTGGGATTAGTGTCCTCTCCACTCTAGTTGTCAGAACAGAAATGTAAGGGTTTGGAAAAAAAAGTTCTTTTTATTTCTGTTTTCTTCCCATCTAGTCAAATAAACACTAGAAAAATTCCTTAATTTTAGTGAAGAGTTAGGAGAAAGAAAGGAGAAAGGGAAAAAAAAAAGATCTAGACCTGTAAAATATAAGACTTTTCAAATACCTTGAAAAAAGTTTTTAAAATATCCCAAATGGTCTCATGGAAGGTTTTCTGGAGTTGGGACAACTGGGTGCTTATGCCAGCTTTACCACTAATTTGCTATTTGAATTTGGATAAGTCTCATTCTCTCTGAGCTCCAGTTTCATTTATATAAATGAGAATTTTGTATTAGATTTTATCAAAGTGTTCTTTTAGATCTAACATTTTATTATTCTGAGTATTTGAAATATATATTTTTGTCACTAAATTTCAAAAAAAAATATCGATTGTGATATATCTCCTTTGGAGAGTTTTTTTTCTTTTTGCAGAAGCACAATGTCAGAAAGAGAAGACTGATTTAAAAAATCTATATAGAACCCAGAATGTCATTTATAAGGGATGAAAAATAAGCCAATTTGGATTGAGCTTGTAGAGTATATTAAGAAAAATCATGTAGAATTTTTCTAGGAAGATAAGTTGGATGGACAGACAGAGCATTTATTAGATATTTATCATGTTCCAGGCATTGTGTTAAGAACTGTTGATATAAAAAGAAAAAAAAGACAGTTCCTGTCCTCAAGGAGATTACATTCTAATAGAGAAAAAATAAAATATAAAACAGAGTAGGAAAAGGAGGGAGAGTAAGGGGAGGAGTGAAGGAAGCAGGAAGGAGAGAAAGCCATCTTTTTGGAGAGAGACAAAAAGACAAAAGTGAAGGGAGCTGTGTGATTGTGGCTTCTCATGATGTGATGATTCTAGGCAGGGATTCACTGCTTAGCAAGTAGATCTCAGGGTTGAATCATTTTCAAGGACACAAGGCAGCCATTGTGCAAGTAGAGCAAACTGGAGAGTGAGCAAGAAGTAACATGGATATTCAATGTGGCTTTTAAAATATAAATTTCACTTAAGGGCAGCAAGCTATCATAAACTCGTACTTCACTGAAATCCAACTTCTGAGTCATCAACTTGTTTCTAAATGTGTCATCTTGGTAAAGATCACTGGATTTGTTGGATAAAGCAGTGGATTTAGGTGGTAACTCTTCCACCTTTTCATAATATGCCTTAGCCTTACTTCTCTTTCTGTAAAATAGGGATAAATTAACATTTCTTTCCTTCTGTTATTTATATTTCCTTCAAATATATATTTCCTTCAAAATATTTTCTTCAAATATATAAAGAATATTTATTCCTTAAATTTCCTTCAAATGAGACAATGGTTATAAAATGCTTTGTAATTATAGAGTAGGAAGCTAGGTGCCATGGCACATATGGAGCCAGGTATGGCAACAAGTTCAAATGTAACTATCAGACACTAGGTGTGTGAACCTGAACAAGTCGCTTTGTCCCATTTGCCTTAGTTTCCTTATCTGTAAAATGAGCTGGAGAAGGAAATAGCAAATCACTTCAGTATTTTTGCCCAGACAACTGAACAACAACAAAACAATTAGACCATTATATGAAAAGATCACTATATTGTCTATTATGACAATTTAAGAATTATTTGGTTAATAAAGACATTTGTCTTGCCAGGAAAAATATATTTTTTTCCCAAGAGCTTTTCCATTTCCATTTCAAATAATTAAAAAAAATCTTTTTCAAATGATGAATTTGGAATGTAATCATTTTATTGTACTGATCAAAAGCCCTGAGATATCAATCAAGTTCATTCAGCCTGAGGAATGGCTCAACAAATAAATATTGAAAAACTGCCTCAATACACAGCAGATAGTGAGTGGAAATCTCTTTCTTATCAAAGGTGTCAGTAATTTGAAAGCAGGAATACTACTTATCTTTCTTTTCATGGTAGTAGGTATTAAGTAATGGTAGTAGGTATTGAGTAAATGTTGTTCCTGTCTGACAATCATTACTTCAGCAATTGTGCCTATGACCAGGTCATAAGCTCTTAAATTTTAGAAATAGAAGACATCTTAGAGGAAATTGTATTTATTTTACAGATAGGGAAACTGAGGCAGATAGAAGATAAATAATTTACTCACCTATGCTTCCACAGCTCTGAGATAGAGTTTGAACCCAGATATCTTATTTATCTATTATTCTATTCTTTAATAAATATCACCAAAGGACCTCCATTATTGGCTACTGTAAAAAGATTTTATTTCAAACAGTACTCTTTTAAGGAGAAATATACTGTATTGCTCATGGTGCCCCCTTTCCAAGCACAGAAGATGTTCTTACTGATGATCTGAGAAAGACCATTATTTTAACCCTCACAGTTATGGGTCTTTGGAACTGAATGGAACAATATGACATCTTTTATATATATATATAAATATATATATATATATATACATATATATGTGTGTGTGTGTATTATACACACATATATATATTCATTTCTCTGAGTAATACACATAATATAATTTAAAACTACAACTTCAAATATATTAGATTTCCAACTGCAAGGTATCTTAAACATTATTTAATCCAACATCCATTTCATAGCAGAGAAAACTATAAATGTTAAAGGATTTGTCAAAGGAAGTAAATAGCAGAATCTGGATAGAAATTAAGGTCCTTTGAGTCTAGTACTCTTTCCATTAAAGTATACTACTTCTACAATTCTGAATGAGAGCAGGATTATTGACTTGTTCATGTAGACTTAGAAGGGATCTTGGGCACCATTTAGTCCAAATACCTTATCATACATATGAAGAACTCAGTCATTTAGTCAGTTAAAAATATTTATTCAGTCTACTATGTACCTGGCACTGAGATAAACACTGTAGTTACACAGAAAGACTGTCTTTGCTCTTAAGAATCTAACAATCTCCTTAGAGGAGGGAAAGGGACCCACATGTGCAAGAATGTTTGTGGTAGCCCTTTTTGTAGTGGCTAGAAACTGGAAACTGAATGGATGCCCATCAATTGGAGAGTGGCTGAATAAATTATGGTATATGAATGTTGTGGAATATTATTGTTCTGTAAGAAATGACCAGCAGGATGATTTCAGAGAGGCCTGGAGAGACTTGCATGAACTGATGTTGAGTGAAACGAGCAGAACCAGGAGATCAATATACACAGCAATAACAATATTATATGATGATCAATTCTGATGGACATGGCTCTCTTCAATAATGAAATGTCTCAAACCAGTTCCAATTGTTCAGTGAAGAAAGCCATATACACCCAGAGAGAGGGATGTGAAATGTGGACCACAACATATCATTTCTATGATCTCTATCGATGTTTGCTTGCACTGGGTTTCCTTTCTCAAATATTTTTTGTTCACGTAGATACAATTTTGCACAGCAAGATAAGTATGGAAATATGTATACATATATTCAACTTGTCAAGTATTTTAATATAATTAACATGTAGTGGACTTCCTGCCATCTAGGGGAGGGGAGGGGACTGGGGGGAAAATTTGTAACGGAAAACTGTGTAAGAATCAGTGTTGAGGAACTACCCATATATATGTTATGCAAATAAAAAGCTTTAATTAAAAAAAAAAGAATCTAACAATCTCATAGGGAGAAAACATGCACCGATGTACAGATAAGGTATATACAGGATAAATGGGAGAAAATCAACAGAGGGATGGAACTTGAAGAAAATTGAGAAAAGAACTTTCTGATAAAGTAAGGATTTTAGCTATGACTTGAAGGAATCCAGGGAAATTGGGAGATAAGAGATGAGACAGGAGAACATTCCAGACATAGGACACAGCCAGGGAAAAATACCTAAGTGAGGAGTATAGAGTGTTTTGTATATGGAACAGTAAGGAGGCCAGTGTCACTGGGTTGTAGAATAGACGTAAGGGGTAAGAAGAATAGAAAGGTGTATGGATGAGACAAGTTATAAAGGACTTTGGATGCCAAATAGAGGAATTCATATTTGATCCTGGAAGCAATGGGGAACCATTGGAATTGATTGAATAAAAGCATAACATGTCAAACTTGTGCTTTAGGAAGATAAATTTGACAACTAAGTACATGATGGATTTCAATAATAAACATCACTTAGTTTTTCTCTAGTCATTGAGAAGACACTTTATCATCTTGAAGTACCCTGGGGTCATCTTTTTAGTCTTAATTTCCATTGTATTCTTAACCCCAGAAGTGGCTTATTAGTGTAATAGAAATTTCCTGTTAAGAGAATTTGGGCTTTGTCAGTTTTTTATTATATCAGCTCTTACAGGTGATTATTTTATTTACTTAATGATGTTTGGATAATGTTTTGAGGTTCTGCCAGGATAGGCAGCACGTAAATGCTCTTCATTATTTTTATATTAGTAAGCTTTATTTAATTACTTCAGTGTCACTTCAGTATTTTGCAAAATACAGGTTAAAAGTAGTTCTCCGTTTCTCTCTTTTACCTAAAAGCAACATCCTTTCTAACAAATGAGGTTGAGGTCTGGCACTAAATGATGGGGTTCAATAGCAATTCCTAGTTACAAATAGGAAACATAAGGTACAAGGCAAATGACATATATGAAAAATTCACAAGGGCTTTTTTTCTGCCAAAAAGTACCTTTAATCGACAAGAAGAAGTTATGGACAAAATGAAGAGATAAAATACACACTAGGAGGAATAAATATGAAACAGTATCAGGAGAGCATATAGTTGGCAAGGAAAGGGTTTTTAGCCATTAACAATGGAAAAGACAAGTTCCCCAGTGGAACTCACAATTAACCAGGAGAAAAGGAACATGCAAGAATATGGGAATACAGGCTAAACCCATAGAGAAGACAAAGAGAAAGATATCATGAAATGGAACACTGTGATGGGCTGACCCCAATAGTGATTCAGCAAGGATGGCATAGGTCGTGGACAGATTTATAGGGGAAATTTAACTTTCAGAGGTTTGATATAACTTTCCTTTTGATTGGGTGCAGTGGGGTTTTTCAAAGACCTCCACAGGGGTGGAAGTATATGGATGAGCTGATTCCCAACGGTTCCTTTCTCTGCTTGCTTCAGAAAGTATTATGATCTTGTCAATATTTCAGACTTTCTTTGCCAACACCACCTAAGTACCCAGGATTTCATCACAATTTCAGAGGCCATGAAATAGCTTTCTGAGCATCATGATTTGGAGATTCAAATGGTACTATTACAATTGGAGGGACTTAATACTTTTCTGGGGGCAGCCAGGTGGCACAGTAGTTAGAGTTCAAATATGGCAAAAAAACTTAATAATTGTGTTTTTCTTGAACAAATTATTTAACCCTGTTTGCCTCAGTTTCCTCATTTGTAAAATTTGGAAAAGGAAATGGTAAGCTACTCCATTTCTTTGCCAAGAAAGCCTCACATGGGACACAAAGAGTAGGACATGACTGAAACAAATGAATAATAATAATATTTTTCTGAAAATCTGATTTTAGTTTTGAAGAAATTCATTCAAATGCTCAAAAGTAATGCAAGAAACTATCACTTAAGAAATATCAATTTAATTGATTTATGATATACATTACCAATAATGACATTGATCCCCAATTGAATTGCTAATTTCTTTAAATTCAGATTCCTACTAATGTAGTGACTTCAACATTGCAGTAGTTGGTAGCTCCTTTTTCTTTCCCCTTTCACATCAGACATTTTTGTAGAGAACAAGTCCAGAAGCCTTTGAAATTACTGACAAGCAAAGGGATTTCAACATCATTTAAATAAAATAGCCAGGAGATGAATGAATTGTGATAATCCTTTTAATAGAGACTTTCCTAAATTACCTTGGAGATCAAAACTGTCAAGCCAAAATGAAAAGAAAATAGTTTGTTCCCAAGGAACTCCCTTATTGACCTTTCCAACTTTATTTTGTGTTTGATTTTATGTCTTTTCTGGTGTCTCAGCCCTTAACTCTTTCTCTCTATAATTTTGAGTTTTCATGACAGGGTTCCAGAAACATTTCCACTGTGAAATATGTGCCATATATACATATAGTTATTTACATTATATACAAATATAAATATATATGTATATATTTAAATAAATAGTGATGTACATTTTTGTTTGCTTGTTTTTTGGCAATATTAAGGATATTGTTTCAGGAAAGAAAGAGATAGACTAATTGTGTACTGGAGCTCTTTTAGGAAGTGGGAAGTTGATGAATGGTATATTGAACTTATTTTCAGATGCTTTTGATGTATTGATTAGTTATACTGATTTTTTCCTCTTATTTTTCTTTTGATTTTTTCTTTAAAATATCTAGAATACAATTCTAAGGAGAGAGGAGGGAGACTGGAGGGATACTAATTGTGAGATAAATTGTGATTACTATAAGAGGAAATAAGGAAGGAAGGCAAAGACCAGATTATTGAAATAAGATTTGTTGTTGACATGTTAGAATTATTCATACCTATGAATTGAAATCAGTATTTATGGTTTAAGATTGAGGAAAGGTCATAGAATTAGGGCTAGAAAGGCTGAAAGGCCATCTTGTCTAACTTCCTCTTTATTATTGAAGAAACTGAGGCCCAGGGAGGTTATGTGACTTACCTAAAGTTGTAAAAATAGTAAACTTAGAGCATATGCTAATCCAGGTGCCTAGGCTTTTTTCACTGTACTACACTGGGCAATTTAATAATCTCTTACAAAGAAAAGTTCAGGACTCTGTCTACCATATTGCATGTGAGAAGAGCTCTAATATCCCTTTTATTTTTGTGACTTTCCTTGTGTTTAAGTGACTATGTCCCCTTCTTTGTAAGTAACTAAAAAAGTTAGTGTAATAGCCCCCACACCTCCTTACAGAGGGTAGCAATGGCCTGGAGCTTCTTAAATTTCTTGGATTTGAAATTTTAAAAATCTTCCAAATTCAGTCTATTTCAGATCTAGGCCATTCTTACTTCCTCTAAGGGACATTAAAATAGGAGCCTGAAAAGTCAAACACACAGGCAAAGAGAAGGGCTTTTGCAATTTATTTCTCAGTTAATATCTGTTCTCCTTTTGCTTTTAGGTTTGAAGTTTGAAGAAATGCAAGAAAGATTTGGGGAGGAATTCTTCAATATCTGTTTTGATGAGAATGAGAGGGTCCTTCGGGCTGTGGGCAGTACCTTGCAGGACTTCTTTAATGGTTTTGATGCTTTGCTGGAACATATTAGAACTTCATTTGGACGACAGGCCACTCTGGAATCTTCATCTTTCCTATGCAAAGAGCTTCCAGAAGGTTCTCTCATGCTCCATTACTTTCATCCTCACCACATTGTGGGGTTTGCCATGCCTGGAATGATAAAGGCTGCAGGAAAGAAGATCTACCGACTGGATTTGGAGGTGGAACAAGTGATCAATGAGAAGTTGTGTTTGGAGGGCTCAAACCCAGGGAATTGCAGCTGTCTCACATTTGTCATTAAGGAATGTGAAAATTCAAACATCACCAAAAACCTTCCACCTGGCACGTCCCAAACTCCTGCTGACCTGCGCATCAGCATCAACACATTCTGTAGGGCTTTCCCCTTCCACCTGATGTTTGATGCTAGCATGCTGGTTCTGCAGCTGGGGGAAGGACTGAGGAAACAGCTCCGATGTGACACTCATAAGACTCTGAAGTTTGAGGACTGCTTTGACATAGTGTCCCCAAAGATCAGTGCCTCCTTTGAAAGGGTCCTGCTGAGGTTATCCACTCCATTTCTGATTCGGACCAAACCAGAAGCTTCTGGTTCTGAAAATAAAGACAAGGTAAGCAGAGGGGATTTAGAGGGGTTGGGAATACTGTTTGGAGATAAATGTTTTAGCAAATTATATGCTGACTTTACTTGGAATTATTTAGGAAAAAATAACTCATTTCCATTCAGAAAATCACGGATCCTTGGATGTATGGGAAAACTTTTGGCCCTACTCCCAGCCAAATTGTATCATGTCTCCCTGATGCATTTATTTCAATTTATGAAACAACAAGATGCTTAATAATGACAGCCATAACAGTAGTAGCAATCATAGCACTCATTTTGTTTTCTAATTTTCTAAGTCTATTGGAAGAAACTCATTGATTAAATTAGGCAAACCTCATGACATACCTATTGAGACCTTTGCAAAAATTACAAAGAATTTGATTGTGTTGTCTTTATTGATCACATCTTTCCCCCCATAAAATTGTTAAGTAAATTTCTGATATCTTAGTACAGCAATCTTTCAAATTTAATATTCTAGTCAAACTTCATTTTGGAATTAGAGATGTATTCCTCTTGTAAAGTACTTTCTCCTAAAGCAATGAAATCATAAGTAAAATGCTTTTCAAAGTCACTTGTTAGAGGAAAAATATTTTTCAAAATTGATAACAATAGGGTAGTAATAAACCATTAAATATAAATTCAAAGTAGCTAGAGCTATTTCAACTTGAATCTTGGAAATTTACTGTTGAAAGTGATGCCATCCTACCTTCTACCTATTTTGCAAGCCCCTTTTATAATGTTCCAAATAAATAATATCCTAGCTTTTGCTTAATTATTTACAGTAAGAAGAAATCTCATTAGCTCATAAACTATTTCAGTGCCTTATTTCTTTTGCAGACAATTGTGAATTTTCTTCTTGATATTGATAATTAGCCTTTTCTTCTCTAACTTCTGTCCATTGGGCTTATTCTGCCTTCTGAAACATCACTGGATAGATTTGATCTCTCTTTTAAAGTATAATTCTTAAATTATTTGAATTATTCATCTATTATCTTTCAAGGGATTCACATAAGCAACCATGATATGGTAGAAAAAGCTTTGCTTTTCTTAGCAGAGGACCTATATTCAAAATATGCCTCTGCCTCTTATATTTGTGTGACTTTAGGCAACAGTTACTCAATATACTACTTAATCTCTCTGAGCTTCAATTGCCTTACTTGTAAAATCAGCAAATTTGATTATTGACCTTATAGGACTTTTCTGGCTTTCTAGTAAATGACTACCTAAGCTATGTGCATTCCAAGCTAATGAGGGTGTGAAATAAATAATGAGCTATTTTCTGATTATTTGTTCCATAGAGCTGTTGAATTTTATTAATAGGTATCTTAGTTAGTTGGTAAGTGTTGGAATGATTGTGTTACATTTATTATCACCATATAAATGATGTTCTCTCTAGACTTGAGAGTATATATTCCAAACATTATTTTAATGAGTTTAAACCATTCTTAGCCGTGAAAATGAACCCTTTCTTTTCCTTTGCTTAAAAAAAAATCATTTGCTAGTTATAGTCACATGACAGTGAAACTGACTTTAGCTTTCATTTCTATGTGTCTGCATTCTCTGGGAGCTATTATTTTTATTTTATTCTACCTGTGATTCCACGGGTGTAGGGAGCTCTTAGCAGGAAATTCCTTCTATCAAATTAGATTAACTCCTTTCTGCAATTTAAAATCTTAAGTAAGTTACTTGGAGCACTGAGATGTGAAATGATTGGGCAGCACCCTCTGTTTAGCAGAATTAAGATTGCCATGTATGGGGCAGCGAGGTGGCACAGTGGATAGAGCACCAGCCCTGAATTCAGGAGCACCTGAGTTCAAATCTGGTCTCAGACACTTAACATTCCCTAGCTGTGTGACCTTGGGCAAGTCACTTAACCCCAATTGCCTAAGCAAAAAAAAAAAAAAAAAGATTGCCATGTATTTCAGAGGTTTATAATCTTGAAGTCAGTAATCAAACTGCCATGATACTTAATAGAATCTAAATACACTTTCCTTGTAAAAGAATACAGTTTGTTGGAACAAATGCTAGTGGAATTATGACATTGCCTGATCATGGTAATAAGGATATTAAGTTTAAACAATGAAACAATGCTTTCTCAAAATGAGTTTGCAATCTAATCACAAAGGTCTAGGATTTCTTTTATGTGATTCAAATCTCAAACTCATTTACAATGGTGGACAAGTCAAAGGAAGTTGTCTGAGTCTTAGTTGATTAACTAGACTTGTAGAGGATCTACTATATTTAGAACTTAGAAGCCTTGTAGCCAATTTGGGGACATACCAAAGAAAAAGTTGTCATGCTTGCCTTTAAGAAATTTGCAAGCTAACAAAGGGATTAGTGGTCCATGGTTTATGGGTCAAATCCAACCTGCCATCTATTTTTATATGGTGTATGAACTAGGAATGGCTTTTTACATTTTTAAATAAAGGATATTTTTATTTTAAATCTTTTAAATAAAATATGTTCTTTAAAAATATAAAAGTCATTCTTAGTTTGTGAACCATGCCCCCCCCAAAAAAAAAAAACCCACAAACAATTGGTGGCATTCAACTATTACTAAAATTGCATGAATATTCTTTAAGAGAAATCTTTTACCCTTCTTACTATGCTTTCCATTTTTCATGTTTCCTTTTCTAGTAGAGTTTTAATCTCCATTTGTAACTTAAGCCTATCAGTGACACCCATTTTAATTTAGCTACTGGAGCAGAGAAAGAAAAAGATGCTGTTGTAGGATAACAGCAGGATAGAGAGATTGGGTTGGGAGTGGCTAATTTCATTGAGTTCTGAAAGATGTCAGTTATCATGAGGAGTGAGGCATTCTCTTTTGCCGCTAATAAGAATTCCTGTATCCTTCAAACAAGCATTTAAGTACCTACTATTTAACTGCTAACATGCTAAGCTATGGCAACACCATCCTTTGTCTAAACAAAGAAAGACAAAATAGTCCCTGCCCTCATAGAGTTCACATTCTAATAGGGAAGGAAGACTGGCCAGAGTAGCTGGATCTCAGAATGCATGAAGTGGATAAGACATAAGAAATCTGGAAATATAGGAATTGGCCAGGTTATATTGTTTTAACATTTTGGTTGATAGTTTACTTCCACACCTTGTTATGTTTCCTTTCTATTTATTCTCCTCCCATTGAACAAAGATCAAACTTCATCTAGAGCCAGAAATAAAGATTAACTGAGCTAAGCTATTAATTGGTGCTATAGTGTTCAGTATGTTGATATTTAGGTACCAGTCTAACAGCTTGAGGGCTTATCAGTTAACTTTTTTTCTTGGCTTTGCCCATAGAAGATGCTTAAGAAATGTTCTGAATTGAATTGAAGGACAGTTAGTGAGAAAAGCTTTTGTATTTTGTATTTCTGGTGTGGAGTTACTTAGTTTCTAAGGTTCATTTTTACTTTGTAAGAAATACATCTTGGTTTATAGGGGAAGATTATAGATATTATAGGAGTGATACATTTCTTCTGTTTGTGATGTTAAGAGGTCCTACTTTCCAGTTGTGAAGGGCATATTTATACTATGTATAAATGATAACACTTATTTCAAATATCACTTTCTGTATAAAGGCTTACTTGAAGTGTTCTCCTTTCACTACCCACCTCACTATTAGTCTCCTTCCCTTGCAAAGGTTTCCTTTTGCATGTGTGTGTGTGTGTGTGTGTGTATACATATATATATATGTATATATATATATATGGGGTATTATATATATATATATATATATATTTACATATGGAAAGTGAGAGGGAAAGAGAGAAGAGAGGGGAAGAGGGAGGGAGAGAATGAGAGGGAGAAGAGGAAGACAGAGAGGAAGAGGGAGAAGAAGAGAGAGAGGGAGGGAGAGAAGAGAGAAAGAGAAGAGAGAAAGA
>JAJPUD010000980.1:113547-214032 GCA_023553655.1 Myrmecobius fasciatus
AGAGAAAGAGAAGAAAGGAAGGAGGGAGAGGGAGGAGAGAGAGACAGAGAAAGAGAGAAAAAGAGAGAGACAGAGAGACAGAGAGAGGGGAGAAATGAGAGGGGGATAGAAAAGGAGAGAGAGAGAGAAAAAGGAAGAAAAGAAGGGAGAAGGGGAAGGCAAAAGGGAGGAGGAGGGGGAAAAGGAGAGAAGGAGAGAGAGAAGGAGAGGGAGAGAGGGAGCAGGAACAAGCACACAAGTGGTACAATGGATAGAATACCAAGCCTGGGGTAAGGAAGACTTGGATTGAATTTCAGCCTCTGACACTTTGTAGCTGTGCGACCTAGCCACTATTTGCCTCATTGTATCAATTTGTAAAATGGATATAGTAATAGCACTTGTCTCCAAGGGTTGTGAGGAACAAATAAGATAATTACAAAATGGTTAGCGCAGTATCTGGTACACAGTAAGTATATATTAGTAAAATATATACATACACATATATCTATTATTTAAATTTGTCATTGTTTTTCTATTCATATTATTTCTTTGAGGATAGAGACTATTTCTTTCCTTTGTACTGCTAGTACCCACATTAATGTTTGTTGATTAAGTGATTGGTATCTGGGATTGTTGACTCTTTCCCTACTTGTTCCCTCTTATCCTCTTTTCCCATGTGAGGGTTCTGAAAATTCCAGAGGAATTTCAAATCTATCCCGTAAAATTCAGAAAACAATTATTCCATGATTTTTATTTAAAATTAGGTAGTATATAGATGTCAACAATTATACCCTTTATCACATATTCTTGAGGAATTCTGAGTGATCCTGAAGTGATTTTTTTTTTCTCATCATATAGTACTTGATTTAACACTAAATGATCCTGTTCTATATTTTCAAACTGTCAAAACATTTGGAGAATCCATTTTAAAAAATATTCTGTGCCCGTGATTACTAATAACCTTTGTGTTTGCTTATTTCAGTTTCTTGTTGTGCCTGTGATATCTAAAATGAATTGATCTGAGTTAACAACAGTCAGAAGTTGTGATGGGTTTAGAGAAACAGTAGGTGATATGGATGTTTCTTCTTCCTCCTTTCCTTCTTAATCTTGCTAATAGCAATGCTTCAGAGAACTTTAATAAAGCTGTGGAATCAGCTCAGAATTTTAAAATTATCCTTCCTAAGACAGAGCAATATTGTTGTCAGTTATCTCCTCTTCTGGTCTCAGTGATAGAGCTGGTGGAAAAGCATAACAAGAGTGAAAGAAAAAGAAAAACCTATAATTCCAAACAAAATCCCTATCTTTTGTTCCACTAATTGAAAACTGTAGAAATTGTGGGGAAATAATTTTGAAAGTGCAAAATGGTATTGTCTTTTGATTTTCTTTGGTTGAGTTTTTTGGTGATGCTTTCCCAGCAGCTGAATCCTCCTAACTGCATTCCCTTTACACCAAGATTAGTATTTTCTTCAGTTAACAGTGTTTATAAAGACAAAGATAAACATTTAAAACAAAGAAAGGTAAACAAACTTTCTCTCTGCTCAGAAAGAAAGACTTTAGCCTTGCAAGAAAAACCCAAGGGAGAGAAAGGCTATACAAAATTCCCCTGCTGGGATCTGTTATCTGAGGGATTTCAATGATACCACATCTGTCTCAACACTCCTCATGACATCCGGCCCACCCAGCCTCACTCACAGAGTGCTGACCACATTCTGACTTTTTGTGCTTTTGCTCTTCTAGTTGTATGAAATCTCTTATAGCCCCCTCTATACAAGCTTTGTGCACCATGTATACATGTTTCAAAAAGGGGGGGAGCTTCTTTTTGAATCTGATTTCTTAGATTGATGAAACTGGCTTTTTAAGGTTAGAGGGAGGGAAAAACAGGCCTATTCTTTGTCAATGATCATCCCATTTTACCACTTTTCTAATTTACTTAAGAGATTTTTTTACACTGTTATTGAAATTTTATTTAGTAAAATAATATTTTTGTTATTTGTCTCTTTTCTGAGATTATTTACTAGACTTTTAAAACTAATATCCTTGAACTTGCAAACAGAAATACTCAATTTAGAACATTCAGCTAATTCTTGTGGAGGAAGAGTAGGGTCAATTCTATTTGTTTTTGGAGGATGAGACCAGGAAAAGTTTGTGAAAATTGCAGAGAGGCAGAAAGCAGTAACTTCTCAATAATTACAACAGTATCAAAACATAATGGTTTTCCCCAGGAGGTAGTGTGTTTCCTATCACTAGACATCTAAAAGCAGAGGTAGAATGATACCACCTAAGAGTGAGGAATTATTATTGAACGATAACACTTTTACAACTGGGAACCTATCTTATTCCAACCTTTTCATAAAACAGGTTGATAGATAAGACCCAGAAATGTTAAGGTAGTAATAAGCAAAACTTGGATTCATGATTTTTCTGCATGTAATTGAGAAAATTTTATTTGGGCCCCTTTTTCCTTCCCTGCTACTGAATTTATTGTAATCTGAATTTTGGATCTTATTTCTTGCTAACTCCTTGTGAGAATTTGTTGGGATTCCTTATTTTGATTCTACTTCCAATTTAGATGCTGCCTCCTGTCTCTGGACTATTTTTCTCTTCTCCCCCCCCCCCCCCGATCCACGACTAATCTATTTGATTTCTGATTTTGTTCTTTTGGTTCCATGATCCTGACCTGACCTTAACTTGTACAAGAATTTCTTCCTGCTCTTTCCCTCTTCTCTCTGGGGATATAAACAAATGAATAGAGAGGGTTTAATAAGCATCATGGACCTCACTAACTCCCTGTTCTTAATCCTCCCCAACCCCAAACCTGCACTTATTTTTCTTCTCCTTTTTCTTCTCCTTTACTCTCCTCTTTCCTCCTTTTTTTCTTCTCCTTCCTCCTCTATTTCATTTCTTTTTTTTCTTTTCCGTCTTCTTTCATCTTCTCTTTTTCCTCTTTTCAATTCTGAGCTTCTAATCTTTGAAGCCCAAGGACATGGCTCTGAGTTATTTGAGGGTGGGAAAGTGTGACGGGTTTTTGAGGTAGAGAATTTAGAACTTTTACCAGTTCTATCCTGGGCTGAAAACACAAAGTTAACTTGCTGTTGTTTAGATGTTCTGAAGGGAAAAAATCTTTTACCAAAGTTGGACATATTTTAATACATAATGAATGTCAAACTTTGAGGAGCCATTGCTGAGCAAACAAGAGGATAACATACTGTGTCCATTCTCTGTTAAGGACTCAGGCTTTTGGTTTGGACTGAGATTAGTCCAAAGTACTCTGGCTTCTAATTGTGTTTGTGTGTGTCTGTGGTGGGGTGGGCTAGGAATAAGGGATCAGACTGGTATACCCACTGTTCTTATACCCTTAAAGTTTTAAAATACTCACTCTGGTGCCCTGGGGGTTAATATAGCTTAGTTTGTGGATTATGTATAGGGATTTCTTCAAAATGGGGGAGCTGTTCAATACGTAATATGAAACAGAACATGTCATGGTTATTTGATTTTTATAAACAAAAGAAATAATAAACACAAAAGACTTACAGGAGTATAGTTAAAAAGAAACATAACAGGTATCAGTAACTTAACTTCTAATTGTTACAATCTTCATGGAAACATATTTAAATTTAATGAAAACATAAATAAGTTTGAAGGAGTGACAGTCAGGTATTTTATATTTCATATCTCCTCTGCACTGTCCAAGTGACTTGTAATAAAAATCTTCTGCTAAAATGGCCGAACTCAGGCTAATAATCTCTTTTATGGAAGTTCTCTCCAAGGGCACTATAATAATTGCCAACCATTAATCTTTTGCCATCATTCAGCTTCAACTCACTAGGATCCAAGATCTCAAAATCTCTTGAACTAACAAGGTCAATTCCAAGCTTTAACTTGTCTAACTCATGGATATTTATCTAAGATTAGGAAAAAATAAAGACAAACCTGGCAGCTTGATTAAGCAGAATAAAGGCTTCAGATGCCATGCACTTATGGTTACATGAAGGCCCTGGTTAGGGTTAGGTAAAACTGTATTAAGATTTCCCATGCCCAGTCTCCATTCTGGAATCATTGTTAAACATTCACTTCTCATGTAATTCTCAGTTATAAAGAAGGACAAAAGTAGTGTCAGTTTACTTTTATATCTCTCTTGGGCCATCAGGTCTCCTGGCTTTGAGCCAATAAAAAGACTTTTCATCATCTCAGAGTATAGCCTTAGATCACTGAGTCAAATATGGTTACAAACAGACCCTAAAGCTCCCAAATATCCAACCTAAAGCAAGGAAGGGAAACTATGAGCATGTTCCATGCAATAACTCTGGTTACAAATGAAATATTTAAAAATTTTAATTGCTTCATTTCATTCAGAAATGATCTCCCTAAAAGTGAAAGTGAATTGCACTCTGGGTGACTTCTTTCATTTCTTTGTGTGTGTTTTATTTTTAATTAGGTATTATATCCTCATTCTCCTTATTTATTAAAAAGAGAGCAGAATTAAAATTTCACTGATAGGTGGCTACATTTTAATTTAACCTTCCTTTTCTCCTCCATGGTTAAGAATACCTGTTTTACTGACTAATGTGAAATACTTTTTCATCCCATAAAAGAAAGACTGTTGTGAAAACTAAGGAAGCTGGTTAGGCTATGTATCATCCTATAAATATAATTGATTCAGTATTAAAAGATCATAGATTTAGAGTTGTAAGTTATTTTAGAAGGCATCAAGTTCAGCTTTCTCACTTGACCTGCACAGGAATTCAATGTAATCCTAGCATTCTATCCACCAGTAGGGCTTCTTCAACTTTTTCTTTTTACAACCCTCTTTTCACCCAAGAAATTTTTACATGACCCTGGCTATATAAGGTACATAAAATTAGGTATGCAAACAACCACATTTACCAATAATAAATCATAACTCTGCAACCCTAACATTCAGTTATAAGACCCGATATAGAGTCATGAACCACATTTTAAGAAGCTGCACATTACAAAACACAGTCTCATTTTATATATTATTTTGCTTCTTTTAAACAGAGGCATTTTGACAATGGATTTGAATCGGAAGCCTTGTATTCTAGTGTCAACTCTACCAGTAACTACATGGGGATGTTATGCCTTATTCATGAATTAGTTTCTTCATCTACAAAGAATATAGCTGCAAAATTTCATGTAAATAATTTATCTTTAAAAATATCAATAAACTAATTTTTAGATGAAAACAACTACCTTTGAAGGGTTAGAGATCAGTTGTAATTTCTTAGATATAGGGATCTCTTACTAAGGAATTTCCCCAAGTAATTGGTACTTTCTCTGCAATTTATAGTCTTATAGAGTTACCTAGAAAAGAAATATCAGCCATGCAGTCCTCAGCCACTTCCAACTGTGGGAATCAGATTTAAATGGAATTGAAAAATATTTAACAGGATAAATAAAAATGCAGTAGAACACAGATCATGTTTGGATGTGGTTTTAAGTTAATGTGTGTCAACAGGGTTCATTATCTATAATTTGGTGTCCTTCGTTTCCATTTGAGCTTGACAGCACTTCCCTAGAGGACTAAAAGTTTAAGTGATTTATCTCTACTATGTTACATAACCAGTATATTCTTTGAGGCTAACTGTCTATTCATTACCCTATCCTGTCTCAAATAATTAGCTCTGAAAGTTCACCTACAAACATATAGCTTATTTCTTTCAGCCACTTTTAAATCAAATATTCATTTTCATATGATTATCTGTTCTGAGTTACTCTCTTATAAATGGCATTGTTATATTTCATTTGGCAGTAGAGCTGGGAATATTGAACACTCTAGGAATCTGATTATTAAATATTTTAGCATTATCTTAATTATGTATTCATTTGAAAAAAAAAGTTAACTTAGAATATTTGTTTTTCCAAGGGAACATATAAAATGAATTTCCTCTGTAAGAAGTTAAATCTTTGAACAGTTAAAACATTTTAACATTCAACTGTGAATTTCACTTTCTTAATGAATATCTCTGGGGCTTTGAACAGTTATTTCCCATTCTCCTAGAGCTGCCTCTCTTCATTACTATGCACCCTTCATTATGAGTCTCTTTACCTATTACTTAATTTATTTTAATTTGTAGAATTTCTGCTAATTTTCCTTTGTTTCATTTTGTACCAACTACTAAATAGATGAATAACATGTTTTGGCATATTTGCCACCCCCACCCACCATTGTCATTTCTACTTTAGTTATTTTGTTTGATTTTCTGTAATTTTATTCTCTTAGGGAGAAAATTTTGTGGAAATTGTTCAAATTTCAATGAATTGAGGAACATTTCTATGCTTAATAACTATCTTGCTTACAAAGTCTAGGCCATCCTATTCTATTTCATTATAGTTTTTAATCCATTGTTAATTTAGGTGGGGATGGAATTTATTTATTATAGATATACCCATCACTTGCTAATCAACATCAGAAGCTTTTAGAAATGTAGAGGCATTTATTAACCTAGTTAGAGTAGTTTGCATATCAAAACTACATGAGCCTAGCAGATGACAGAAAGGGTCTGGGTAGTTTAAATTGGACATAACTTTTCAGACTAGGGGCCCAATATACTATTTGACATTCTGATCATTTGGTTGTTTAGCAATTAAGCCACAAGAATAATGTTTGCTTGAAGATTCTGACTCTTCACTATAAAGATAACAACTCAACTCTGGGGTCCAGTCATTTGGAGACTCTTAGGGAAAAGATTATTGATATGTCAATATTTCTATAGCAACATCACATGATGTATCACCACCCATGGAGACGCACCAATGGTTACCTTAGCAACCTTCACCCTAGACATATCAAAAGAGTACTCCAAACCCTGACTGTAGCTGTGGTAACCTCTCAGTTATCCATGTGTTGAGAAGAATTGGCTCAGGTGACCATGGCAACTATTTCCTGTCTTTTAAAAGTATATGCAAGGAAAAAGCATTTGATAAAATCCAACATCCATTCCTATTAAAAACATTAGAGAGTATAGGAATTAATGGACTTTTCCTTAAAATAGTTGGTAGCATCTATTTAAAAACCATCAGCTAGCATCATATGTAATGGTGACAAACTGGAACCATTCCCAATAAGATCAGGGGTGAAACAAGGTTGCCCACTATCACCATTATTGTTCAGTATTGTATTAGAAATGATAGCCTTGGCAATAAGACAGGAAAAAGAGATTAAAGGAATTAAAGTAGGTCATGAGGAAACCAAATTATCACTATTTGCAGATGATATGATGGTCTACTTAGAGAACCCTAGAGAATCAACTAAAAAACTATTAGAATTAATCCACAACTTTAGCAAAGTTGCAGGATACAGAATAAATCCACATAAATCATCAGCATTTTTATACATCACCAACAAAATGCAACAGCAAGAGATACAGAGAGAAATTCCATTCAAAATAACTATCGATAATATAAAATATTTGGGAATATATCTGCCAAGGGAAAGTCAGGATCTATATGAGCAAAACTACAAAACACTCTCTACACAAATAAAGTCAGATCTAAACAATTGGAAAAACATCAAGTTCTCTTGGATAGGTCGAGCGAATATAATAAAGATGGCAATACTACCTAAACTAATATATCTATTTAGGGCTATACCAATCAAACTCCCAAGATATTATTTAACTGAACTAGAAAAAATAACAACAAAATTCATCTGGAAAAACAAAAGGTCAAGAATTTCAAGGGAATTAATGAAAAAAATGCAAATGAGGGTGGCCTAGCTGCACCAGATCTAAAGCTATATTATAAAGCAGTGGTCACCAAAACCATTTGGTACTGGATAAGAAATAGAGTAGTGGATCAGTGGAATAGGTTAGGGTCACAGGACAAAATACTCAATGACAATTGTAATCTAGTGTTTGATAAACCCAAAGACCCCAGTTTTTGGGATAAAAACTCACTATTTGACAAAAACTGCTGGGATAATTGGAAACTAGTATGGAAGAAATTAGGCATTGACCCACACCTAACACCATATAACAAAATAAGGTCAAAATGGATTCATGATCTAGGCATAAAGAATGATATTATAAACAAATTAGAACAATGTAGGATGGTTTACCTCTCAGACCTGTGGAGGGGGAAGGAATTTGTGACCAAAGAAGAACTAGAGGTCATCATTAATCACAAAATAGATAAGTTTGACTATATCAAGTTAAAAAGTTTTTGTACAAACAAAAGTATATGCAAGAAGGAAAAGGAATACCAAAGTCATGGCCATGTCACTTTTTGTTTTTCCTTTATGTAGTACCCTCTTCCTCATCCTCTCCACCCCTTCTTCCATGTCCTTCAAAGAGAATACTATGTGGAATAATTAGGTACCAGAACCAAGCTGTCATGGCTATATTCTTCTTCCTCTATGAAACATAAACTTCTGGTTACTGTAGAAATTCTTTGATAATTTGAACCAAGTACAAATATGGAACCATTCCCCTTCCCCTTCTGCTAAATAGTTTTGATGATTTTATCTAATTTTTATATATCTCATTGAAACAAGTAACTTCATGCTGACAGTAAGTTAGACATATTCCTTGTCTAAACACACAGGGAGCATTGATGATGAATGATGAATATTCATACAAATAGAAAAAAAATCTGTAGTGATAGAATCATCAGTTAGGTGAAGTCACCTAGGCTTAATAATTTGCTCATTACAAAAAAAACTCCATATTGAGGACCACTTTTGATGTCTGTCTTAGTAGGAGTTTCCTCTTTAAATTTTTATATGTGTTTCCTTTTCATTCATTTCCCCAGGGCCACAAGTGCCTTTGTAATATTTAATTAAAATTTAAAAGTAATTTTAAATCTCATATTTTCACTTCTCATTTTACTCTCATGAATAATTATAAACTCTTTCATTTTACTTCAAATATTGCTTGTAAAATTTAGTTTTTAATGTTGTTTATCCATCAGTCTATGAAACTCTTAGTGCTTTTTCTTAATAATACTTTCAAGACCTTAGAAAACTGAGTCTCTTGTAGGCAAGTATTGATCAACTATATTCCTAAATAATGTGAGCAGGATGTGTTTTGAGGGGGTTTTTGAATATTGTTATTGGAAGAGGGAAGATAAGAGGAATAATAACTATCTTCATTTAGGAGAAATATTTGACTTATTCTTAGTATCTATAGAAAGTAGATATTACAGGAAAGTACTTCTTGACTCAGAATGAAAGGAAAAAAATATTCTAATTAAAGTTATGAAAAATAAAATGGGCAGTCTTGTGAGAGAAGAAAGTTGCCTATCATTTGAATTGTTTGTACAAGAAATTGATGAATTCCTATGATCAAAGATAGAAAATTTGTGCATTAAAAGAGTCTAAAATTGACTGTTCTTTGAAAACCCTTCCAATCTTAAGATCCTATGAATTAATAATAATGAAAATAATTTAATTCAAATATACAAATAAGTATTAAACACCAACCAGAATCATGCTAATTGTAGGAATGTAAAGACACACCCAAAAAAAGACTTGCATTCAAAGAACTTGTATTCATTCGCTCAAGCAACTTGTATAGAGATAAAATAATAAAAACTAACCTTTTCTTTAAGGTGTGAAAAGTGTATGATATGAATTTCTATTTTGCTTCTCACAACAGCTCTAAGTGTTATTGCCATTTAAGCTGAAGGACATTAAATTAAATCCTAAGGTTACACTAGTTATTTTGATTCCAAGTTCAGCCCTCTTTCCATTCTACTATGCTGCTGCTATGTATAATAACTAATGGAGGATGGAGAAAACATTTGAGGGGATTCCCCTGAGAACAAACACCTGAGTTATACCTTAAACTTTAAAAAGTTATATTCTTAAACATTTTCAACTTGTGACCCTTTTTCACTGAGAAGTTATTATGGGACCCCAGATCTATTGGTATATAAAATAGTTATAAAAATTAAATAGTGATGATAATAAATCATAATTTTGCAATCCTCACATTCAGTTATTAGACCCCATATGGGATTTCTTTGAAACTTAGTAATTATGTCTTATAATTTTACAAGTCATGCTGTACCAGATCTAAAACTATATTATAAAGCAGCGGTCATCAAAACCATTTGGTACTGGCTAAGAAATAGAGTAGTCGATCAGTGGAATAGGATAGAATCACAAGACAAACTAGGCAATAACTATAGCAATTTGGTTTTTGATAAACCCAAAGACCCCAGCTTTTGGGATAAGTATTCACTATTTGACAAAAACTGCTGGGAAAACTGGAAACTAGTGTGGAAGAAATTAGGGCTTGACCCACATCTAACACCACATACCAAGATAAGATCTAAATGGGTTCATGATCTGGATATAAAGAGTGATTTTGTAAACAAGTTAGAGGAACATAATATAGTTTACCTCTCAGACCTGTGGAGATGGAATAAATTTATGTCCAAAGAAGAACTGGAACTTTTAATTGAAAACCAGATAGATAACTTTGACTATATTAAGTTAAAAAGTTTTTGTACAAACAAAATCAATGCAGACAAGATTAGGAGGGAAGCAATAAATTGGGAAATCATCTTTACATTTAAGGGTTCTGATAAAGGTCTCATCTCTAAAATATATAGAGAATTGTCTCATATTTGTAAAAATTCAAGCCATTCTCCAATCAATAAATGGTCAAAGGATATGAACAGACAATTTTCAGAGGATGAAATTAAAACTATTTATAGTCATATGAAAAGGTGCTCCAAATCACTATTGATCAGAGAAATGCAAATCAAGACAACCCTGAGATACCACTTCACACCTGTCAGATTGGCTAAAATGACAGGAAAAGTTAATGATGAATGTTGGAGGGGTTGTGGGAGGGCTGGGACACTGATGCATTGTTGGTGGAGCTGTGAACGGATACAGCCATTCTGGAGAACAATTTGGAGCTATGCTCAAAAAGTTATCAAACTGTGCATACCCTCTGACCCAGCAGCATTTCTATTGGGCTTATATCCCAAAGAAATCATAAAGGAAGGAAAAGGCCCCACATGTGCAAGAATGTTTGTGGCAGCCCTTTTTGTAGTGGCTAGAAACTGGAAATTGAATAGATGCCCTTCAATTGGAGAATGGCTGAATAAATTATGGTATATGAATGTTATGGAATATTATTGTTCTGTAAGAAATGACCAGCAAGATGATTTCAGAGAGGCCTGGAGAGACTTACATGAACTGATGCTGAGTGAAATGAGCAGAACCAGGAGATCATTATACACGGCAACAACAGTACTATATGACGATCAATTCTGATGGACATGGCTCTCTTCAACAATGAAATGTTTCAAACCACCTCCAATTGTTCACTGAAGAAAGCCATATACACCCAGAGAGAGGGATGCGAAATGTGGACCACAACATAACATTCTCATACTCCTTGATTGATGTTTACTTACATTGTGTTTCCTTTATCTGATATATCGTTTGTGTAGATAAGATTTTTCTTGCACACCAATGATAAGTTTGGAAATATGTATACATATATTCGATTTGCCAATATTTTAACATAATTAACATGTAGTGGATATCCTGCCATCTAGGGGAGGGGTGGGGAGTTGGGGGGAAAATTTGTAACGGAAAGCTATGTAAGGGTTATTGTTGAAGAATTACCCACACATATGTTATGCAAATAAAATAAAAATTTAAAAAAAAATAATAATTTTACAAGTCATTCTGGTCAAGTATCACTAGACTAATTTAAACAGATTGTAATGGTCAACTTTTTAGAGCATAGTACCAAAAGATTTTCAGGAGGTGGCATCTGAATTGAGCATGGAATAGAACTGAGAATTCTGGGTAGTAAAGGTGAAACAGGAGAATATTCCAGGAATAGCAGACAGCTTGTGTAAAGATAAAGAGATGGAAAATAAGGTAAAAAATGCAGAGCCAGTTTGATTGGCAGGTAGAGAATATGAAAGGTAGTTATATGAATTCAGTCTGAAAAAAAAGTAGCTTCAATCTCAACAATTCCAAAGATATTAAATATCTTTATATATATATGTACATATATATATATATATTAAAATGAAGATAATATCAAAGTCACAGGGACTTGGCAGTTAAGTGGGTAAAGAATTGAACTTGTAGTCAGAAATACCTGAATTCAAATTTTTCCTCAGACACTTAGTAGTTGTAAGTAGCTGGTAATTCATTTAATTTCTGTATGTCTTAGTTCCTTTATCTGTAAAATTTCCCAGAGTTAGAGAGAATAAAATGAGATTATATTTATAAAGTATTTTATGAACTTATATTGCTAAATAAATACTAGTTTAGTAGTAATAGTAGTAGTAGTAGTAGTAGTAGTAGCAGCAGCAGCAGCAGCAGCAGTAGTAGTAGTAGTAGTAGTAGTAGTAGTAGTAGTAGTAGTAGTAGTATATGAAGAGTCACATATATGTTTTACTCTTTACATAGAAAATATGATGGGAATTTGATTTAGAAAAGTTGTCTTTGAAGCCAGCCACAACAAATAGCCTTCAAAGCAAGCCCATTGCACAGTGTTTTCATGAGAATTTCTCTTTTTATTCTTCCATATTTAGTTTTTTCTGTAACTGTGAAACTGGGACTTTAGGAAACACTGAAATAATCAACAATCCATTATAAAATGATATCTTATAATGATTATGAAGGCTTATTTAGTTTCTAAAAAAATGAAAAGCTAATTTTCATATTCTCTGTAGCATTAATGGTGAATTCTTCACTAATAAAACAGGACTACACTCTCATTTCTCACACTAAGAGAAGCATTTCACTCATGAGCAATTAAATTTGTAGACTCCAGACTAAGCCCATTTGTTCTTAACAGATGTAATCCTTTCAACATTTCTCTCCAGTGAGAGAACAACACTAACATTTTTTCCTTCCTATAAAAAGTGTTAAATTGTCTCTATTTAAGATGTCTAGTGGTCATGGCTTGATTCTCCCCTTTCCCCTAGTTCTTTGATTGGTTGGGGATATTGTATTTGTTTTCATGCAGTCTCTGGAGAGTCAAAATCATATCTTGTTCCAAGGGGAAAGTAGAGGGAGAAAGTTCAATCTAAAGCTGTCCCTGCTCCAAGAAAGTCTAAGGAACAGAATTCTGGACAGGAAAATTCTCTTTTGTGCCAAGAAATTCCAGTGTGACAGGATTGAAAGTTACTTTCAAGAATGCTGGTGACACCAAGTGTAACTCCATAAAAGGATAAAAAGGTTGTGATTTCAACAGTTAAATGCCTTGAGATTTTGGGTAGATGAACAGGGTTAAGGGACACAGATAACTCAAAGTTTAGCTTTCTTCTAAAACCTGTAAGTACAACAATGTTATTTGGAGCTATGCAGTGTTGTGGGTGAAAGATGAAGTGACTGAGGAGGCAAAGGTTTGATCTTCTGAATATATTGATTTATTAAGCAATATCTGTCATTTGTCCAACAAATTGAGACCAGACTCCCTCCTCAGCTTAGAACTGGACTCTGAATACAGGGATAAACAGACTTTCATACATTAAAACCAATTAATTAAATAAGGTCAATTAAATGAAAAGGAAACAGTACAACATTAAGTAATCTGAGTTCTAATTGGATGAAAGATTAGGGACTTTCCAAATTGGAAGGGGAAGAGCAAACAGGTGCAATTCCCTGAAATCAGGAAAAAAACATGCTCCACTCCTTCCAAGAGCCTGTGAAATGACCAAAGGTCATGTAAACATTAACTGATTGATCAGTATGGTACCAATTTTCAGATAATACATATGGAATGCTTGAGATATGAAACTGTGAGAAAACTCCTTCAATCTTTGGATCTGACTGGATTTCTGATTGGCATAATCTATGTCCTTGGTAAAGAATCTTTAAGTATCAGGGAGAGGTAATCCAATTTCCTAGTTACATTGAATAAAGTTCAAACAATACAAAAAGGGTCCCCCCCCCAATTCTCACAATTAAATAAAGTTTTCTCACAAGACAGATGTAGGACTAGACCCATACTTGAATAGAAAGGAAACTAAACTACCTCCAGAAATGAGTCACAAGATGAAGTCAGTGTGGTTCACTCAGTTCTTACAATTAATTAATTTGCTCTTCTAGAGTTCTAATTTCAACTAACCATGAGCATGAGCAAAGATGAACATTTTTGTTTGGACACACAATCCCATAGTAGATAAATGGAAAGTTTTACTGTCTCTAGACTTTGGTAGTTTGGAGCCCTGAAATCTAGGCACTTGCCTTAAAAAGTTAGTTTCTCTTTGTGGCTCTGTGCTCTTATCTCAGAAATTTATTTCTCCAAAATAAAAAATCTGCTTATAGCTCATGTCTAGGTTCCTGTTAGATGTGCTGCCAGATACTCAATGTAAGACATGGATATTGGATATGGGAAAGTCTTTATTTTGTTCTTACAGAAAATGTCTAAGACACAAAGGCTTCTTGAGAACTCCTGAAGAAATGCAAACATAAAACACTCAAATAGATTCTTAGAAGGAAATCAAACAAGATTATCTTTGAGGTATCACTTTGTCATTCAGATGAGTCTCTCTTTCACACAGTCTTGCACAATTTCCTCAATACTTTTAATATACCACCTCGTAGTTTTAGCTTCCTCCAGGATACTTTGGAGGATGATAAACAGGACAATTATTTTTTTTTTAACACATTTGCTTTGTGTGAATAACTTTTTGGCTTTCCCTGCCTTATTTTTCTTATTACTTTTTGACTCCCTTCTCTTTGTGGTATTAGGAACTGTATTTCAAAACATATCAGCTTCTTCCCACATTTGACAATTGATAGTTCACTAGCCTGGGTCTTTCTTTGCCCCAATTGAATTCTTGGTGGTCAGATATGGCTCCAGGTAGATCTATTAATATTTCCCTCAGATTTCCCTCAGGAGTGGTATGTAGCCCCCCTTTATCCCCAAGCATGATTTCCTGCCCTTGTGACTGTCCCACTTTTTTTGTTGTTGTTCCTCAGTTCTCTGATTTTAAGTCAGAGCTTCTTTTCCCTAGTATTAGAAGTTCAGAACTTTGCAGCAGTGGTTCTGACAGGTTGTAACTCCCAGAAGGTTTTTCCCCCCCTTAACATGGCAAGGTGCTGTTTGCAGGGAAAGGGTTGCTGAGACAATTTAGGGTCAATGAGCTTCAGTTTCTGGGTTTGAGTTGTTTTTTTTTTGTCTAATTTTAATTTTGGGTATCCTAGACCATGGAAATAGCTAAAGTTGCTTTATTTTTTTTTGACACATACTTTCTGTTTTGGAGAAGTTTGAGAGGTGTGGGGACCCAAACAATGTCTAGTCTGTCATCTTTTTGCTCATGTGATATAGAACCCAACTCATAGACATTTATCTCCAAGTAGGTTGCTGTCAAGGAACCATGCAGACCAGCATCTTCTTTCTCCAGAGAGTATAGTGTATCATGATATTTTCTTTTTTACGGATGTCTGGATCTAATCAGACTTTTAAATAAATGAATTCTAAAAACATGGGATTACACACAAAGAAATTCCTTAAGTTGCTATTTTGGAAATTTCTCTTCTCTGGATAAAAGGATAGATTCCAGAATTGCTGGAGGGATTCAAAATCTTATTTCTCCCCAACATGGATGGGAGATTGGAGATTAGGAACAATGTCCTGGAACTCCTTTATCAGGAAATATGAAAGTACATGTGTGCCACTGTCATGTACTTCTGTTGAAATCCTCCATTAGATGATCCTGAGGGAAGAAAGCTGCACATAAGCAATAACTTCTCAATTCCATACTTCCTTTGCAGATCTATTATTGCTTTGCTCCAATTTATATTTTGAACATGCAGGATAGAAAAAGGGAGATTTAAAAAAGAAGAGACAGAAATAGAGAGAGAGAGAAAAAGAGAGAGAGAGATAGAGACAGAGAGACAGAGAGAGAAATAGAGATGGAGTCAGAGAAACAGAGAGAGTCAGGCAGAGAAAGTGACAGAAAAAGAGACAGAGAAGAAAAGAGAAAAGAGTGAGAGTGTGAAAGGTAGAAAGGAAGAGAGAGAGAAACAGAGAGACAGAGAGACAGCAAAAGAGAAAGAGACAGAAAGAGAGACAGAGGGACAGAGACAGAGCAACAGAGAGGAAGAGACAGAAAAGAGATACCTAATTAGTGTAGTATCAGTGAATATGCTCATATTCTATTGGCTTCCATAAATTATTACATCAATTGGAGAATCTCTCTTATGGACCAATGACATCATGTTTATTTCCTTTACACTTGAAAGTGTCATTGGACACTGGATTAAAAAAAAAAAACATCTTTAGAAAGTACACATACTTTTTGTGTAGGTTATTGTCACATTCTCCCAAAAGAATCCATGTATGGTCTTGTGAGAACTGCCAATCTTCAATTTATAAATCTATTTCTAATCACTATCATTTTGTAAGAAAATTGTGTATGAGAGTTAAAGTGTAAATATAAACAGTTGGTCCACTAATTCTATAATTCTATGGAAGGGGAGTGATTAAATTAGTCTGGTATGAAATGTTCTTTATAATCTAACTAAAAGGCCTATTGCTCATGATTCTATTAAACCTGAAAAAGGAAAAAAAATCATCATAAATTTCTAAATGCTTCTGTTATTTTTGGTAGTAAATACTGACTCAAGGGAATTTCATCCTGACTTCTCATTTCACCAATAATGATTACAAGCTTCTTATACCCTAATATTTTTCTTGGTTTCATTCACCATTCTTTCACCACTCAGAAAGAAAGGGTAACCTAAGTTCATGAATTCTATCCTTTCTTGTGTAGTGGGAACTGACATAAAAATATAAAAAGTGCATGGTTATTTTCAGACTTCACTTTGCTTTTTTTTTTTTTAAAGCTAATCTATCCTTCCATTTGATCTTCTCCCTTTTTATTGCATTATGTACATTCATTGCTTGGATTGATTTTTCTAGGCTTGTTTGACTTAGTAATAATGTTATTTTCCTCGCTTTGCTATTTCTGATGACTTTTACTTTTTTATTTTAAAACATTGAAAATTAATTTAATCCCCCAAATACATGTTTACTTAGCAAAAAAATTACTTAATTCAAAGTTTGTCTGCACTGATTTAAATGTGAAAAAATAATGTTTCTTTTTTCTTATCTGAACTTATAAACTCAGGGATATTTCTCATTTTCTAACAATCAAGAAGTTTAGTTATGATATTTTAAAACAATTCTTCAGGCATCCAATTTTTTCATTCATTAAATGAGATAGATCCATTGGTCTCATTATTTCTCTCAGAAGTATTGGTTACCATCTTATCACTTAAGCATGATTCAAATTAATTTTCTTCCATTAATCCTCCATAGAAGAACTGGGTTCAAACAAGTTGGTGGTGGTTTTCGTAATAAACTGCAGTGAAAAAAATGACAACCCATGAATTAGTTTTTTCTCCCACTTCAGTTTATTAATTGGACCATTGCAACCCTCTTCCTCTCCACCTCTGACAATCCCATACTCCACACCCAACCAAGCACTCCTAGCTTCTGATACTTTAACTTGGTACTTAACAGCCTTTTGGCACATCAGCCACCCAGCAGAATTGAAGTTGATTTCAAATTTTGGTCTCAGATACTCAAGGGAAAAGAGTTGGTGTAACACTAGGGAAGAAGAAAACTTACCACTTATTAGTAGAATGTAAATATCTAAGGGAAATACAAAATGCTATGAAAATTTCATAAATAGTAATAGAACTGAGGAGAGTAAGAAAGAGCTCATGAAGAAGGCAGTAAATATTTGTTTACATTTGTAAAATTCAGACAATTTTATTCCTGATTTCTAGGAAAAATGTTTTTGGAGATATTTCCTATATTCAAAGGACCATTTTGTAATGTTCACATTTTTGTAATATTTACATTTTGTAATGTTTACAGTTAACTCTTCTAAAATTATCTGTCCCTTGTCATCTGGAGCTTTTGTCCAGAGGATCTGATAATTAATACATTTCTGGCAACAACATATAGTCTGGATTTATCAAAAGCTCAAATGATTTCCAGGGATATATTGCAGAAAAAATCATTTTCCCATTTGATTGAGGGGTGTTCTAAGATCATATCAATTTTTATTGTTTTATACCAGAGATTCTTAACCTTTTGTATGTCTTTGGACATCTCAATTTTCAATTAGAGCTTAGTGAAAATAGAGGTGTAATTTTTTTTCCCAATTAAGTTTATGAATCCCCTGAAATCTATCCATGGACACCAAGTTCATAAACTCTACTTTGGAGTTTATTAAATTCGTGATCTAGCATGTAAAATTATGAATAGCATTTAAAAAGCTTTTTGTAGACTTGTGAGCAAGTCTTTTCATTTGTTCTGAAGACTGACAGATAAAGACTTAAAAAGTTTCTTTTACTTTTTTTTAAAAATAATATATGACAGGAAAAGATAATGATGAATGTTGGAGGGGATGTGGGAAAACTGGGACACTAATACATTGTTGGTGAAACTGTGAACGGATCCAACCATTCTGGAGAGCAATTTGGAGCTAAGCTCAAAAAATTGTCAAACTGTGCATACCCTTTGACCCAGCAGTGTTTCTACTGGGCCTATATCCCAAAGAGATCTTAGAGTAGGGAAAGGGACCCACATGTGCAAGAATGTTTGTGGCAGCCCTTTTTGTAGTGGCTAGAAACTGGAAACTGAAGGGATGCCCATCAATTGGAGAGTGGCTGAATAAATTATGGTATATGAATGTTATGGAATATTATTGCTCTGTAAGAAACGACCAGCAGGACGATTTCAGAGAGGCCTGGAGGGAGTTGCATGAACTGATGCTGAGTGAAACGAGCAGAACCAGGAGATCATCATACACAGCAACAACAGTATTACATGATGATCAATTCTGATGGTCATGGCTCTCTGCAACAAAGAATTGTCTCAAACCAGTTCCAATTGTTCACTGAAGAAAACCATATACACCCAGGGAGAGGGATATGAAATATGGACCACAATGTAACATTTTCATGATCTCTATTGACATTTGCTTGCATTGTGTTGCCTTTCTCTGATTCTTTTTTTTCTTGTAGATAGGATTTTTCTTGCATAACTTCTCAAGCATTTCAACATTATTAACATGTAGTGGACTTCCTGCCATCTAGGGGAGGGGAGGGGACTGGGGGTAAAATTTGTAATGGAAAGCTTTGTAAAGATCAATGCTGGGGAACTACCCATACATATGTTATACAAATAAAAAGCTTTAATAAAAAAATAATAACATAAAAAAACTAATTTTGTTTTCTTAATTCCATTTACTCTGAAAAATTTCTCCAAGGCTGACAAAGTTGCCATGGGATCACTCCTTTATTTCCCCTCTGACATATCCCTTCTTGTAAAACATAAAACCAGACCTGCAAAGTCATATCCAGTCAGCATAAGTTCAGCAGCAACCATCTTGACCATCTTCTCACTTTTCCAATTCTGAGATAACCTGCACAGATAATGTGAACCATGCATTTGTGGAATAAACAATGGGTTATTGTGTAACCAGTATCCAACTAATGGACATGTTTCTTGGTCATCTTTTTTTTCTTTAGTAGAGTCAATCTATGATCAAGTAACATGTCCTATTTTGACTCTTTTCCCTCACAGCATAGTCTATCATTCCTACATTCCTTTACTTATTATTCTTTTCAACTTTGGAAACCTTCTTCACTCCAAACAGCCACCCAATTGCCAAATCTTGTTAATTTTACCTTCATAACATCTCTGATATCTGTCTTTTTCTCTCTATTCACATAAGCACCAAATTAGTTCACCTCTTCATTAATTCTCAAGTGAACTGTTGTGATAGACTTCTTATTGGTCCTCCTTATTTTATCTACTTCTGGCTCCCATTCTGTATAAACTAGCAAACTATTCTTTTTAAAATCTAAGTATGTAGCACCATGTTACATGAATGCTCAAGAACCTTCTTTGGCTGCTTATTGCTTCTGGGATTATACATATAGATAATAGATAAAAATCTAAATATAATTATATATGTATATATAATAAATTCTAGATATAATTATCTCTCATATATATTGTATATATATATATATAGTACACACACACACACACATATATATATATACATTTATATGCTCATTAGTGGCATTTAAAGATTTTTACAATCTGCTTCCATCTATTTTTTCTGACTTATTTTACATTATTCTTCTTCATGACTTCTCAGTTTCAGCCTAAATGAACTGTTTACTCTTCCCCAAACTTGGCAGTTCATCTGTTCTACACACTCCTGCCCCAACCTATGCATTAGCACAGTTTGACTCCACATATTTCACTTCTTGGAATCCTTAATTTCCTTTAAGTTTCAGCTCAGATGTAATTTCCTATGCAAACTTGTTCATAATTCCCTTAAAATCTTTCTCCTTCCTAAAATTAGCTCATATCTATTTATCTTTATGTTATATCTTATAGTATACTGCAAGTTCCCTGGGGGCAGGAACTGCTCCCCCCACTTTGTTTTTCTATCCTAGTGCTTAAGGATTTGTTTTGTTTATTGAATTTAATTGAACTCATGAAACTGTCTTGTTCATTTTTGTATTTGATGATGTTGAACAGCTGTTGCTCCAAATATCTCTCACGCTATTTTTTTTCAGATTTTTCCAAGTTTTAAACTTTATTGTCCCATAATACATGAAATCATATCTGAAAAGAAAACCAATAATATAGCTTAATATTAACACAGCTCTCAAGGAATATTTTTCCATATTATTTTGCATTTTCTATGTTTTCTATCTTTAAAAAAAATCTTTGTTGTGTTTTTAAGATTGTTGCCCTGCCTTTTTTTTTTTTTTTTTTTTTTTTTTTGGCTGAGGCAATTGAAGGTTAAGTGACTTACCCAGTGTCACACAGCTAGGGAAGGGTAAGTATCTGAGATCAGATTTGAATTCAGGTCCTCCTGACTTCAGGGTTGGTGCTCTATCCACTGTGCCACCTAGCTGCCCCATGCCCTGCCTTTTTCTAAAAGCCACTCGAGCTGCTTTATTTGCTAGTTGTTTTACAAAACAATTTTCCAATTGCATTTTAAACTTCTCAAAGGTGATTCAAGGGCTTTATTTTCTATCTTCTATCTTTTGTAAAGGCTAGCTAGTGCTGGACAACTAGGAGGTGTTTGTAAATTAATAGAATTAAGAAAGTTGATGATTTTAAAATGAATCTGATGGGCAGCTAGGTGGAGCAGTGGATAGAGTACCAGCCCTGAAGTCAGGAGGACCTAAGTTCAAATATGGAATCAGAAACTTAACACTTCCTGGCTGTGTGACCCTGAGCAGGTCACCTGATCCCAATCCCCTCAGGAGAAAAATAAATAAATAAATAAATAAAATGAATCTGAGGCTTTTTATCTTGAGACAGCATAAAGAGAATATAAAGGAGGCTGGAAGAATGTGGATTTACAATGACTAACTATTGATAAAGCATAGAAGTAAAATTTATAATTGTCTCTAAAGAGGGAAGAACCTGGTTTAGAGGAAAGAGCAGGGATTTCAATCTGATTCCGGAACTATTTACCACTTTGGATATATAACCTTTTAGGAAAATCACTGAATTTACCTTGTTTCTGTTTCCTCTTCTGTAAAAGGGAATATACACCTATTTTAATTGCTACATATAATAGTGGTGAGAACATAAATATGATAATAGATTTGAGTTTTTAAAAATAAGAGCATTATAGAGTAATTAGGCTATTAGTTGTAGAGTAAAAAAAGCACTGGGTTTGGAATCAGAAACCTTGGTTTTTGAATCCTAACTCTGCTTCCTGTGACCAAGGACAATAATTTTGTCTTTCTGGGATTTATTCCTTATCTGTAAAATGAAGAAAAAAGGAGTACATGGCCTCTGAGATCCCATACCACTCTAAATATAAAATCCTATAGACCTAATTAAGCAAACCCATACCTCCATTTTCCATGGTAATAATTTGGTCACTTGAATTTATGTGTTTTCAATTTATAAATATGAAAACAATTATAACTTAAAATTAAGTCTGTGCTTTATAGTTTACAAAACACTTTTCTCATAACAATCCTGTGAAGTAGATATGTTATCATCCCTACTTTATAAATGCCAAAACTGAGTTTGAGAGAGACAACATGAGTTGCCCCATAACATGAATTAAAAAGTCTTAGATCTAATGCTCAATTCTTCTGATTGAAGGCATAAGTATCCTTTACAATAGAGCTACAAATAAAGCCATAAGCAATTAATCCAGTTTCAGTTCCCATTTAACAGATGAGGAAAATGGATAAATAGCACAATTAATTTATCCATAGTCATGATGGAAAAGCCGAAACTAAGATTTCTTTCTCTTGAGCCCTAATTTAGTAAATCTTCTACTAAATCATATGTCTTTAAAAGCAAATAATATTAGGATAATCAGAAATAAAACTTATAGGATCAACCAACAAACTTTTCCAAAATGATTGTACTTGTTATGATTAGTATCTGAAGACCCATAATAATCAAGTATGTTTGCATCAAGGAGTTCTATATGTTACTGAAAGTTACTCAGGAGAGAATAAAATATTTTTTCTAAAAAAGCTTTCAATTATGTGATAGATGAAGACCAATAACCAAGGAAAGGATTTGTGATGAAGATGATTGTAGATTTGTTTAAGACTTCCTCAGAGGAAAGAGATGACAGTTTTCCAATTATGTTTTAATTTTTTTAATTGTTCTAATATTTTACACATCTTTTGAAGACCCTTTGGATCATGCTGGGTCAGTTCTCTTTTTAGCCTTACATTTCTGGCATAGATTCCTGGGAATAAGAGGAAAGAACATCTCAGAACGTTCCAGTTGGCTGGAAATATGGAAACATCTGAGACATTTGCTGGTCAAGTCCAGCAGAAGCAGCAATCCTGCTATAAGCTGATTTTTCAGAGTCATCTCAGGATATGGGAAACTGATTTCAGTGAACACGGAAATAATGATGAGAAACCCATAAACAAGTTTTAAAAATAGGTGACTTGCATGCCCTATCCCTGGCTTTTCCCATGGTGTCACATAATTTTAATAAATTGTGCATTGCCTGTGGTGAAGCAGGCTGATGTAACATGGAACAGTGTAATTTGACATCTCTGATAACTTTCAGGCATATTGAATCTATACTTGATTTTTTTTATAGTCAGATTATATCATTGTAACTTTAGGAAAGAATGGAAAAAATACAATAACTACCATTTATCAAAACTCTGGCCTTTTCAATACTGTCAAATCTCGTAAATTCTGACAAATTGGAAAAAAGGTGAGGGAGGTATTACAAGTTGTCATTATATCCAATTTACCAATGAGGAAACAGACTAAAGAAATAAATTGTCTGTCTAAGTGTTTCAGAGGTAAAATTTGAACTCAGCTGCATCTGATGACAGTGTAGCACTTTGTTCATTATATTGGGTAAAATCATCATGCTTCTGTATTTAATATTAATAACATATTTATTATATTAATATTTAATAGCACTCCCAAATGAGTGATATCTCTTGGTCTGTAACTGCTTGAGGCAAAAGCATCCAGCCATGCAGGGCAATTAAGAGGTATCAAATCCAATCTAGATTGTTTGATATATAAAGCAAAATCGTTATTTAATTAAGTGCATTAAGAAAAAACTTTTTGGATTTTCCCCCCTTTTCTGTGGTAGTGGACAGGCCCGGTCTCTTTTAGACCAGCAGAATTCCCTTTACTACATGGTCACCTAACCCTTTTGCCTAGTGCTTTTTAATTTTCATGTCTGTAATTAATCTATATTATTGTTAACTTTGCTGAAATCCTTCTCCCATGCCTCATTCACCATAAAGGTGACCTGGGTTCTCAAAGGCTCTGCCAGTGGAGCATAATCCAGAGATAAATATAATGTCAATTACAATATGATTTTGCATTTGTATAATGCTTTATTGGCCTGAAAAATGGTTTAAGTACATTATGTCATTGGAACTACATAGCAGTCTTCTGAAATAGGTGCTATTATAATCTCAATTTTACTAATTGGGAAAATGAATCCCTGAGAAGTTGAATGACTCACTAGGATCACATAGTTAATATGTATTTGAAGTTAGATTTGAGCCCAGATCTCCAAAAACTCTCTTTTCAGCTTCCTTTTTTTTGGACATTATCTATCTTTTATTTTGTTTTTATTTATTTTGTTAAACATTTCCCTATTAGCAGAGACTATGCCATCTAAGAAACTAACTACTGGTGGCTCTAGTTAATTTTGACATAATAATATCATTTAATTATTCATAATCATATTATTTAATTATAACAATTATTTAATGTTATATTAGCAATGTATTATTTATATATTTATGTGCTATAACTATAAAATATAATTATATGATATAAATTTATATAATACAACTTAGTATGTTATATCATATTATTTAATAATATTGGTGAATAATTAGATTGATAATTTGAATTGGAAGATATCAGACATTCTAGTTTCTAGTTAAGCTCACCTTTCTCAGGGTGCCTGTGTTCTATGAGGAAAGCAGAATTTAACTAGCTCAGAAGTAAGGTGAGATGCAATTGGAGAATCTATCCTAAATTTTTGATATGGAATATTTATGTCTGATCAATGGTAGAGCATTCTGAGCTTGTATTGATCTGATCAGCCACAGCTGAACACATTGTAACTTGGCTGATAAAGTGATGTCATTTTGGTTCTCTTCAAGAATGAAGGACAACAACCAACTGTTCTTCCAGTTTAGCACTGTTTCTGGAATTTAGTAAGAAGGCATTTATTAAATGCTTATGGAAGTATTTACTAAAGCCCAAAGCTCTTATCTATGCCTGATAAGCAAATGCAGAGAAATTAGATGAAGAGTAGTAATATCCATCTGGAGGTATATTGGGAGGATTCAGAAGGAAAATGAATCTTAGAGTAGGTCATCAATAGATGATGATGGTGAGAGAGGACATTCAAGGATTCAATAGTTAGAGGAACAAATTTTATTCTAGAGATAAACAGAGTCTCTGAGACCGTGATAATATTGGGCCTTTGTGTCATTGCCAGAGAAGATTTGAATGATTATAGCTCTTATGAAAGCTATAAATTCTATTCTGAAAAAAACCAACAATCAAAAAAGCCCCCAAAGCACAAAACCCTTCAAGCTAATTTAATGTATTTTATTACCCACAGCTTGTTGCTCGGGATTTGGAATAAGGCTGCAGTTTTTGTGTTTGCAAAATATAGTTCATTTACTTATACACAAAGATAATTTTTAATGGCATAATGAAAAATTAGATACTATCAGTATGTTTGGTTTCTTTGTGAAAATCTCAGGTATCAAAGCCCTTGGGATTTTCACATTTTAATTTCCACTTCTGGTCAGCTCTTGCATATTCAGGACTGACAACCAAGTCTGAGAATTGCCTGAATTTCCTACTTTTCTCCCTTCCATACTTAGCTTTGCACATTTCCTCCACTGTTTATTTAGCTGCTAATTAACACCTATCTGTGTGAGCAGAGAGTGTGAAACTTAAATCAGTCAGTTTTACTACCTGTTATCATACCTGATAAAAAGATTTTATTGAGAGGAGGTGGAAAGGCTCCAGCTGAAATGAGTTTGGGATTTCTGTGGCTTTCAGAGTTGGCAGTATTCCTTCTGATAAGAATTATATAGCAACCATCTAGAGAGCTGGCCAACATCATCATAAAAAAAATCCATTAAGTTTTTTATGATGCATCCTCCTCTCTCTACTAACACTAGCTTTAATCACAGTTTGGAGGTGACCCTGAATTTTCAAAGGCTATGCCAGGACCTAGCAAGCTGCAAAGAATAAATGGTGAATCCAGGAACAGTCCAGTTAAGATGGCAGAAGCTCAAGTACCAGATGATAACTTGTTTTGATCTCAACAGCTCATGACAACAATTTTTTAAAGTTTTGTGGTATTGCAATTTATATGAGTAGAATGAACTGTGATGTTAATGAAAACACTTATTTCTTAGATGATTGCAATGATACTAATTAGGGTTGTTCTGGAATTTGGTGAACAGTCTGATTTATCCCATTTTCCTCCATTCAACCCTAATTTAAAGCATTCAGTGCCCTCATGTTGCCCTCAGGCTGGCTAAAGTCCTTTCCACTAGTACTTTATGCTTCCCTTTCTGAGTAGGACCCCCTTACCACAGTTTTCTCAAACTCCTTTCCTCTTCCTTCCTTAAAATGCACCTGTTTCAGTCGCATTCCCTTAAGCTTCTGATCTCTGAGAGGTAACAGGAGTCAATGTAATAATATGGGATAAGATTTTTTTTATTTGGAATTGGAATTTCACTGGCATAGGGAACTTCTGGAGAGGGAACTCCCTCTATACAGATTAGCAATTGTTCCACAAATGACCTGTTTATGGTCATAAAGTCATTGCTAAGTAAGAGGCAAAGCTGGAAACCACGTCTTTCTGACTCTAATGCAAGCTGTCTTTTCAGTACTTTCAGTACTTCCAACAGGTTGCATTAATCGATATTTTGCTAACACTTCCATAGGAGGTTTGATTTTAGACAATTTCACAATGACCTTTATGTAGGTGATAGTAGTTATCACATTTTAGGCCATTTTGAAGCTAACCTTCCAACCCAGGTATTATCCTTCAAAGTTGTTTTATAATCACTGGGAGAGGTGACAACAGACAAAGCATCTACTGTAGTCAAAGAAATTCTTCAATATTTGACTCAAATATCTTATCACTATTGAATAACACCTATGTTGAACAACAAAAAACACCTATTTAATCTGTATGTGTATTCATAGATATGCACATATATGTACACACTCACACTCTTCCTGCTCCCTCTATTAGCTTTGCCCCATTTGAGGTGCACATTAATATATATCACAAAACATTAGCATGACTCCTATCTGGAAAATCCAATTTAGTCTGTGTCCAGACTAGAAAAATTTATGCAATCTTAGGCTGAAGTGAGAGGTACAGAGTGTGGGAGAAGGTGCTAGTCCCTTTGTACTTGGATTTGGTCAGAACACACCTGGAGTACTGTGATCCTTTCTAGGTACTTTATCATAGAAAAGATATTGACAAACTAAAAACATGTAAATGATTAGGTTTCTAGGGACCATACCATATTAAGGTCTACTGAAAAAGTTGGGATACTTAGTTTTTTTTTTTTTCAGAGGAGTCTTGATAGCTGCCTTTTGAGAGCCTGCGGGAACATCATATACAAGGGATAGGGATTGGGTTCTGTCTTCTGTTGGGTACCAGAGGACAGAAGTAGGAATGATGGGTGGAAGGTGAAGAAAAGCAGATTTTGGCTCAGTATGAGGAAAAACCATTCAGAGATTTATAAAAAGTAGAATAGGCTGCCTCAGGAGGTAGTAAGTTCTTATTCATTAATGGTGAAGGCTTGGTGACCATGTTAGGAATGATGCAGAACTGATTGCTATTGAAGAACAAATTCAATTGGACGTTCCCTGACATTTCTTCTAGCCCGAACATTCTGTAGCACTGGCATGTTCAGCATTTTGGTAGAATGGGAGAGGAAACTTAGTCGCCTGGAGGGAGGGCTGCTTTTTTTTTGAGCAAGAAAATTGTTTCAAGGCTAAGATTCACTCGGAGGCAAAGCTCTTCCTTTTCTTTTTTTCTTTTTTTAAAAGAAAATGCCCTAGCAAAAATCTAATACTAGTTAATCACATCAAAGTAGCTGAAGTCAGGACAGTGGCCACGGCTGTGGTTTCTTCAAGAATGTGTTAGATTTTCTTATTTCTCACTCACTTGTTTCAATCTTTTTCAACCAGTTTAACCCTTAGACTACTGTTGAAGACTAGTGATCAGTAGCCCATTGATTGACTCAGTAAGCCTGAATCCATATGGACTCATGCCAAATGGCACATGCCATTTTTCCTTAGCTCCTTCTGACTCTTCAAAGAGATAAGTGATAGTTACGCATTCTTTGCCTTTCTTGACGTGCTTTATTTGAATCTGACCTAGGAGATCAATCATGAAGCTACTGTCAGCATTTTCCATGTAGTCCCTTTTAGCAGCATAAAGCTTCTCCTTTGAGAGGGGCTGTTATATTGGTCAGCCTTGTGGCAGGGCTTTGGGTATCAGCTTGCCCAGTGGCTATAAGTTGAGTCCTAACAAATCTCAGAGAGGAGGAAATGGAACAGAACTCTTTGTTAGTGAGAATGGGTAGGGTTGCTGGTTTTCACCTGACCCTGTCTGCAAATGCTTCAATAAATCTCTAGTCTTGTAAGCCATCCATGTAAGTCACTTCTAACACCTTGTAATTTGAACTCCTGAGGTAATTGGTTTTTCCATCAAGCTAATGCAAAACTTAATCCAATTTGGTTAGGACTTTAACAATGGAAATTTCAGGCAACCAGAGTAGTGAATGGTGTGTGTGTGTGTGTGTGAATATATTTGGACAAGGGAGCCTTTCTGTGCTCTTTGAATTGTGCTCCTAGATGATTGTATACTCTTTCAATGAATAGAGACCACCTTTGTGATAAAAATAGATTCTTTGCCTTTAAGACCAGGATGGGTGATATTCTTGATTTAAGCAGAATGAGAATTTCCAAGTAACATTGAGAAAAGGCCGCATTAATCCCCCATGAAACCTAATTAATCTATTATGCTGTCTCTAAACTAACAGCAGTACAAGAAGTTGCTACTGAAGTAGTGAGCTCCTCATTGCGGAAAACTTGGATGACCATTGTTCAGGGTTATTTTGAAAAGGGGTTCTTGTATCATGATCATGACAATCATCATATTTATAATTTTTACAATGATAGAAAAAGTAATTTTGTGGGAATTCAGATGATATACTTTTAAATTCTTTCAAATCCAAAATTTTATGAGAGATGGTACATTCTTCAATATGTTTAAGAAACCAAGCTTTATCAAAGCAGTAGAGAGATGAGAATTATTATTCACTGGTATGTGAAATAGCTATAGGTTTATTTTTTTTAAACTTGTGTATAAAGGACTTACAGCATGTCTGAGGAGAAAGAAGACTGATTGGGGAGTTGGATTCTGGTCCTCTGTAAGCTATTTCTTATTGCTTGGTAATATCATTAATTAAAGCTAAGCAAAACTCTCTTCTACCACTCTTTTCCTCTCCAATGTGGTAAAAAATAATCTGGATTCTAATTTAGAAAAGGTTTGGGTTTGAATTCCAGCAGTATTACTAATTAGCTTTATGGCTTGGGGCAAATTACTTAATGTCTCTGACATTGATAATATATTCAGGTATAATGTACCTTTATTGTTGACTCTTCATGACCCCATTTGGGGTTTTCTTGACAAAGAAACTAGAGTAGTTTGTCATTTTCTCTTCCAGTACATTTTACAGATGAGGAAACTGGGGCAAAAAAGGGTTACAGGACTTGCCCAAGATCACATAGCTGGTAGGTGTATGAGGTCAGATTTGAACTCAAAGTGTCTTTTTGTTTCCAGGTCCAGAATTCTATTTATCATGGTGCCAACTATCAACCTGTAATGTACCTGAGAGGTTATTTAGTCCAATTTAGTCTTTTTATATTGAACATTGAGGCTCTCATTGCCAATAGAATAAAACCCGTAGAAAAAGCTCCTTAGTCAGATATTTCAAACCCTTCACTGTTTGAGGTTCTGAACCACTCTCCAGCCAAATTAGACTTCCAGCTGCTTCCTGACTTTGACCTGCACTTTCTACCATCATGCCTTTGTATAGAGCATCCCTCATGCCTGGAAGGCATTTCACCATCTTCATTTACTAAAAACCTTCTCTTCCTTCAGGACCCATCTCTATTGCTCCCTTAACTAAGAAGACTTTTCTGATTCTATCTACCTTACCCTAGGCAGGTCTGTCTCATTACATTTTTCTGGGACACTTTTTCTGGTCCTTTCTTTTATTCCCATCTTTGATCTTACACTGAATCAGACTTCTTTGCTCTTAGACCATATCTCTGCATTTGATTATAAAGGCTTGGGCTTTTTTTTTTTTGGATTTATGTTCCTCAGGCTCAGCACACTACCTGATACACTTGAGATCTTTAATAAATGATGATTAAGTTGAATTTGTTGAGATAGCTGTCTGATATCACAGCTAAAATATAACTCAGACCCAAATTCAAATCCTAGCTTAGTGATAGATTTGCTCTCTGCTCCTCATGAAGATTTAATAGCATGATGGTTTGTAAAGCACTTAGTACCTAAAGTACTATATATTTATGGGAACTCTTAATAATGATGATGATGATAATAATAATAATATTCCTCTCATATTTGAGGTACCAAAGACATTTGCAGAATAATGTAAGTAAAAAAAAGAGAGAGGATGTGGAGTAATGGCTTATTTTTTTTCTTTCCTTTTCTCATTCTATCACATGTCCTGTGTATGTATATAGAATGGGCAAATTTGAATCTGATTGATAATCATTGAGCTATACCACGAGGATTCATTCATTTATTTATTTGCTGGATGCTGCATTGGTCACAGACAGCATTGCCAGAAGGCTCAGAAGATTGAAATTCGATTAATCTCTATGTGCTGGCTAGAACATTCTGCTTTTTTTTTTTCCAGTTCTTTATACGTGGGTGTCACCTAAGGAGAAGACGAGAAGATTAGCATTGAATTTCTGCCGGTGCATCTTTTAGATAATTCTCTTGCAGCAAAATGGATTTAAATGGGGCTGTTTTTAAATCTTACTTGATTAACACATGCCACATTGTACTTAGCACCTCTGCACCACCTACAGCCCTTTGAGCCTTCTGAATTCTATTATTTTGGGAGAGAGCTCTTTCTTTGTAGTTTGGTTGCTTTATATTTCTAAGGAAGTTTTCACTCTGGTATTTGAACTATTGAAGAGTCAGCTACTGTCAAGTGACAGATAAGGTCACAAGCAGTTAATAGTTTATTGGAAGTTGGAGTCCAGGGAAGAAATTCTGAGTAGTCAAAATTATGTTTGCTTTAAGTTTGATTAATTTGTAGAGTATAAGTTTTCATTGCAAAGGGAATAGATTTTGTTCTTATAGATTCCAATCTGTAAGAGGTATTCTTGTCATCAGGAGGACCTGTGACTATGTAGACAAAATACTTTTCTTGTATATGCTCAAAGAAATGAACTGCAGAATCAGTGGCTCTGTATTGGTTGAGGTACTTCGTATATGATAGCCTTCTTGACCAATGGCATCAAAGATCCAATTCTAATCTATCCCCCAAAATAAACAGTATAAAGATGTAGTTAAAATTTTAAAATTCTCAGAAGAAATGCAAATTAAAGGAGCTGGCAATGTGTCAGTAAGTTAATATTTAATGAGTACTTCTGGTGTGCATAATAATGTAGCTAATTGAATGAATTATTACAAGGAATTTTAAAAAAATGCTCCCTGCATTTACTTAAATACCAGCTAAGGAAGTAACATAGATACTCATAGAGCACGGGCCAAGTTTGCTGTCACATCAAAGCACACCCAGTTCATACCCTGTATTAGTCTAAAGGAATAAAGTATTCAAAACAAAGCTAACAAGAATTTATTAAGTGTCTCTATTATGTGTGGAGCCTTGGGATATAGGTTTTGGGGTTGCAAAGACAAAATAGCCCTGTCCTCAAGTGAGTTTCATTTTCCTAAGTGAATTCAGGTCATCCACATACACATACATATAGTGTATGTGTATCTATATCTATATTTACATAAATATAGATATATGTGTGTATGTAACAATTTGAGAAGGAAAACTTCTCAAATTTAACTTAGAATTTAGAATGTACATTCCTTGATAATAGGAATTATTTCATTTTTTTGGTATGTGTATCCCCAGAACCTAGTGTAGTGCCTATTGCATAGTAGGTCTTTAATAAATGCTTATTGATCAGTTGATCTGCTCACTATAGACCAAGACTTTTTCCACTCTAAGACATTGCTGAGAGTTTGTCAATGATCTGATAATTAAGGGAGTTGAATTTGCATATGTTCTTAAAGGAGGTAATGGATATCATTTTAAAGGATGGGAAAAGACAATCCAGGTTGGAAGAATAACATGAACTAAACTTTTGTGTTTGGGGGAAAAATCTGCCTCTTTGTGTGGTTCCACATTGTTTTTCATAAATTCCTAAAAAAGTACTTCCTGCAACTCTATAGCTATCAAGATTAATCTGTTTTCAATATTCAGTCCAGTGCTGGCTACATAAGAATGATTCTGAAACATTAATATTAAGTGAGAAATAATACATTAAGTAATATATAATGGCTCTCTGAGCTCAAGATTGTTATGATAAAAATTCCTTCTGAGAATGAGAGCTTTGGTCTTGCCTAGAATTATGGTAAGGGCATCCCCTTGCCTGCTTTTCTTTCAAATATTGCTGTACCTCAAAAAGTGTCACAGTTAGTTTGACCAAACTATGACGAAGACCTTGTACTCCTGGGAAATGGCATAGGTCTCTGTATTTCTTAGAAGTGGCATTTTGAGCAGCTTGTCCCTTGAGTTTATGTGAATGATTTCAAATCTATCACTGACTTGCTTTCAGGATAGGTACTTGCTAGACAGGTTTCTTCAGATAAATTGTGAGTTTTAAACAAAATAGAAAAAAATTAGTTAAAGGACTTAAGGTCTAGGGATGCCTTCTTTAGTGTAGAATGTCAGAAAGTGATACTGAGGAAAATGTTAATTAATTAATGTCCTTGGCCAATTGATCCTGGTATAATAATACCTAGAATTTAGAATATGGCTCCTTGAGAATAGGGAATGCTTTGTTTATTACATATGATCTGGTTATATTCTCTTCATTTTTGAAATCCTGTCATCCTAAAGAATGTTGTCAAAATCCTTCTTGGAGGTGAACTGATATCTGGAGTTTTCTATAGCCAGCTCTAAGAGACTTGAGAGAGAGCCTATTGTTAAATCTTTAATGTGAGCATTTACAACTCGGAAATCAATTGCTACAAAGAAATGCTTAATTTATTGTTTTGTTGATTCTCCAGATTTAAGAAATTGTTAACATTATCAGTTAAACATAGCACCATATACACACATTCACTCTACCTCTTCGTCCCCCACTAAGGTTAAACATTTACCAGACCACTCTTATAATGCTCCATATACTTTTCTTGGACTGAGAGAATAAAGTCATCACTAGACTGTCGGTGTGTTGATTATAGGTTAATAATAGCAAATAATAACAACTGTCAATTTATATATCGCTTTTAGATCTGCAGAATGTCTTATATTCATCATCATCATCATTACTTGAACCTCACAAACAATACTGAAATAATAGACAATGTTGTTTAATCAGTTTTCCTATAAATACATGTTGGCCAGAGAGAGGCCTATGTGAGGGGAGTCCTAATTGGACTTGGGATAAAGTGGTAAATTGTTTTTTTTTTCTAAATTAGCCTTTAGTTGAGGTTTTCAATAACAAGCCTTAAAATGTTCCTTGCCTTCCAAAACAATTAAAAACCCTCCTGACATCTTATTGAAATTTTGGAAAAATAATTTTTTACATAAATAATTTTAATATATTTATTTCATCACTAATACAAATGGAGTTGTAGGGGAGAATATCATGTTTGCTTATGAGGCATTGACCTAGAATTATATCTTTACCAAATAAAGTCTTAGAAATTGCTAGTAAAAATGATGCTTGAATGGGCATTCCTTCTATAACTTTCCTCAGAAATAGTCCTTCACCTTCATTGGAAGATCTCCAGTGATAAGAAACTCTCTGGGTACTATCACAAGCTATTCTTCTTGTGGACCATGCAAGCTGCCTTCTTCCTTTTTTGTATCCTCAGTGCTTAGCACAGGGCCTGGCACACAGTAGGTACTTAAGCAATGTCGACTGATTATAATTTTTAGGAATAGGCAATGTTATGAAGTGGGAAGCATGCTGTACCTTTTTTGATATCCTGCTTCACTTACAAACTTATATTAAATTTCCCTTCTGAAACTTGGGCAAGACATTTAACACAGAACCTTTGCTTTTTCATGTAAAATGGTAATAAGTGTTGTTTGTACTGTGTAAAAATTATTAATTTTTAAAGCATTATAAAGATATATTATTTCCCCCTAAACAGTGTCCTAAAAGTCTTAGTGCAATTTTAAGGTATATAAATTATATAAAGACTTCTGATACACCCTGGATTGAGCTGAAATCTGCTTCTCTGCAACTTTCCCTCACCCTTCTTAGTTATATTCCTTGTAAGCATGCAGATTGAGTTTGATTTTTCCTCTAAATGAAAAACCTTTGAGATACTTAAGACAGGTCTTAGGTTTTCTTTAAATCTTCTCTTCTCCAGTATTTCCTTCAATAAATCCCTTGTCTGGAATTCCAAATTCTTGTAAAACTGAAGATTTTATTATTTTTGTGAGTAGCTGAGATTTCTTTTTTGCTATTCAAGTCTGATTGCTCTCAGGATTCCCTAATTCTGATATCAGAGTTATCACTCTACTAATTAAGGTTCTCCCAAGCAGAATGATGAATCAGCGATGCCAACAGAAACTCTTTTTATAAGATCTATTTTTGTTCAACTGTATTTGGTATTAATTAAGGGAAATGGGGCCTAGGATGTATCTTACAATATTGACTCTATTCTAATGGATTACATGAAACGTCAATTACTTCTTAAAGCTACTCAAGTGCCATATGTTATGAACAGGTTCTATGTACTGTATAGGTTTTGTGTATGTTTACTTTTAAAGACTTTTTGCTATTCTATAAAATGAGGTTAGAAGCAATTCCTGTTTCTGAAATGTAAAGTAGTTTCATTATCTCTCTCTTTTTTTCCTGTGGTTAGGACAGGATTAAAGAGAACCTAGTTTCAGAATCATCCAGTAAGCGAGTTGCTTGTTTTTCAGTCACTTTTCAGTTGTCTGGCTCTCCCATCAGCTTATTTGGGATTTTCTTGGCAAAGATACTTAATTTGTTCATCATTTCCTTTTCCAGTACATTTTTCAGATGAGGAAACTGAGGCAAACAGGATAAAATGACCTCCTCAAGTTCAGATAGCTAGTGTCTAGGACTATATATGAACTCATGAAGATGAGTCTTTATTACTGCAGGCAGACATTTTTATTAAATGTTATTTTCCCTTTACATTTGGTGCTGATCTGTTGTGGGTTTAATGGGAATGTTTAATGGCATGTTGGTGTTTCTTTGTATCATTTTGGAGACTGCTTTCTCTCAGGTTAGGCATGTCCAATTTTTAATACAATTCCATCATAAATCAAAACATGAAAATCAAAAGACGAATGATACTGAGGTTTAACTATTAGGCAATTAAAAATAATACTTTTAGCCAAATTATTACTGTGTAAAACATACCAAATTCCACTATTTTAATTATTTGAAAGTTAATCTGTCATCTATCCTTTCTTTTTCTATTTTATATTATTAATCACCTATCTTTCTATCCATCTATTTATTTTTACCCTCTTTTTTCTATCATCTATTCATTTATCTATCTATATAGCTATCAGATCTATCTACCTAGTTATCACCTCTAAAATAAGTCTGCATTTCCCTATGCTGTCCAGGCTACACCTACAGTATTAGTCACTGGCTGTTCCCACTAGGAAATGCACAGAACTTCAAATTGCATCTTTTTTGAGACTTTTTTTAGTGGAGAAAAGAAGAGAATAGAATCCAGAAAGAAAGCCAGATAAGCAGGACAGCTTTGAAAACTGCTGGTATGATTTTATGTTCTAAAGCAAGCTGTACACAATAGGGACCTACAATTTTATGCACAATCCAATTTTTCTATTTTCCTATGTATATGCCCATTCTATTTGATGCTTGGTAGGTTCAGGATTTTTAAAAATTAATATCAACCTCCCAACAAAATAGTCATAAAATGTATGAACTCAATTGTTCATGTCTTGAATTTTATATTTTCAAAACAAATAAGTTTGGGGCTTTTTAAAAGTTGAATTATATACTTAAGTATTCTGTTCAGTTTTTATCAAAGCATACAGAAATATAACGGATATTATTTTAACCCTATTTTGATAGGATGCTGTGCAACATTTTTAGAAGAGTGAACTTTTTTTTTACAAATACAGGACAAACATAAAATATTCTTTTCCTTTACCTCAAATAAATGGAAGGGAATGAAATTCTCAGCAGCAGGAACTTTAGGCTATTGTAGCTATCAAACCTGTTTGGCTATTCAGAAAAGTATACAAAAGGGCAAAGAAATTAAAGCTGGTAAGGAAGGAATTTAGAAGATCTCAATTCAGGGGATTTTAAACTTAGATTACTATGAACTTTAAAATATTTTGATAATCATATTTCAATGTAATTGTTTTCCTGTGTAAACCTACATATTTTGTTTTATGAATTTCAAAACATTATTCTGAGAAAAAGAATAGCTTTCATCAGATAGTCAAAGGGGACCACAACACAAAAAAGCAACAAATCACTCTATTCTCTAAGTTCCTTATTTCATTGAGGTTATAATTGAAATCCAGTGAATAAAAGTGATTTGTCCTTACAAATAGAGTAGATTCAGATCAGAGTGAGAATCCCTGGCTCATTATTCCTGGATGATATTAGCCAGAATTTATAATATTCCATGGTATGAAGCAGCTTAATTTCAACTGTACAGTGATATTTAATTTCTAGGATTTGTTCTTTAACCTACTCACTTTTTACAGTTAAATTCTTTAGTTGCCAATTAGTTTTTAAATCTTTGTTTCAAAGACCTTTTATTGAGTGTAATTCTGATTGCATTATGGTTTGTAAGAAATTCACTTAATTTTTCCATTTTCAGTATTTAGAGTATTATTTAATTTGATTCTGTGCATTCATATTTTGAGGATGTGACAGGAACCCTAGAAGGCATTTTTTAAAAGTCTTTTTTTTCCTTTGGGGAAACTTCCACTTCAAGAGATTAGATCAAAAGTCCCTGAGACAAGTTATTTAAATTGTGCTGCTGACTAAGCTAAACTAGGACATTCATAGGAAAGCAGTAAAGAATATTATATAAAATGTTCTAGATTGGTGATAAGGCTCAAGAAGATAGATGTTTTACACTTGCTTCACTCCAGTCCTGGTATTACTACTTCTATCTGCCAGCCACTTTGCTCCACTGCAGAGATGATGATAGAAATGAGGAATTTTGGTAGTGGAACAACACTGAATAGGAAGTGTTTTGTCCTATTCAGCACAGCCCTCCATTTCACCTGCCAAAACATTACTAGGGATGCCTCAAAGAGCTAAGTTTGCTTTCCAGCAATTGATATCTCTAGGACCTATAATTTATGGATTTTTGTTTAAAGTGAACCTCAACTGAGGAGTCAATATTGTGACTAAAAACTTAAACCCCAGTTCTGGCCATTAAAATTGCTTTTCAGGAAATTCTAGGGAGCAAAAGATTCACTGGATGTCAGATACTGAAATATTGTGATAGCCAAGAAAATCCTTGGGTAGAGATGGGTAGTCTGGTTTCCGAATTTTAATGTTTTGTTGTTCCATAATGGCAGTTTGAGGCCCCTGGAGAAAAAAAAAATGATAGCCAGGAGATCCTTTTTAGTATAGTTCAAACTTCTCTAAAGGTGGCTTGACAAGGATAAAATTTAGATTAAATCAATACAAGAAAGGACATACAATTGTACTGAGGAAATTGGATGTGGTCATAAAGAATTAGAGTACATTTGAATTGACACTGACTGGGAAAACCTTCAAGAATAGACAATGGAAAATTTTTCTTGTTTCAGGAAAAATCTTGCTGTTAAATAATCCCTTTGTGGTCGTGACTACCCCCTCTACTCTGAACCTTTTGTGCCCAGCCATTGAGATGTTATGAAGTTCTACCAGAACTAATTCTTTGAGGAGTTTGGAAAATCATAGGTTGAAAGGAGGAGTTATCAAGAGACATATAAGACACATAAATTTGAAAGGTATATAGCATTATATACTCCATCAAAAATGAGCACTGACAGTAAAATAATAGATTGTTTTCTTTTCTCCAGCCTGAGCCCCATCATTTTTTTTCATTTACCTTATGATAATAGTTACATGTACATAGTATGTGAAACACTTCATCTCATTTGATCTCCCACACAACCCTGGGATATCGGTGTTATTATCATCTGGTTTGGTAAATGAGAAACCTGAGGCTTTCCCAGGATCACCCAGTCATATTTGCAACAGGATTTGGAATGAGTACTTCTTGACTACAAGTTCAATACATGATCCACTTTGACACTTCCCTGCCTTGATTATTGATTGTCTATCACCACATTCCAGACATAACATATCTTAATAATCTGGTCCTGGCCCTACACATATGCTCACTTAATAAAAGCTCACTACGATGGTCTGTGTTTAACTGAGAACTTGATTAAGATATAAGCCTCTGGGTCAGTTGGGAAGCTCTCATTGTGGATTGTAAGCTATAGAGCTATTTGTTTGCATCAAAAGTTACCAGATAATGTGGATGTGATGAAGACAGGCTACTTCTTCATAATTAGATGCTCTTGGTGGTTTGTATTAAATATTATGATTAACATTAAAACATAAAAGGTAAAATATTATTAGCTATTACAATACTATATTTATAGTTAATTTCCAGCTTATTTTATCATGTGAATTGTATGAATGACTAGATAAAATTATAAAAATTTAAGAATAGTAGGTACCTTAGAGATCTCTCTTTCCAATCTTTCCTGCATGCAGACATATCTGTCTCTTTAGTCAGGTAAGTAGTAGACTCACCCTGGACCTAAAGTCAGCAAGATCTAGCTTCGAAAACTTAGAGTTAATGAAACTTTGGGCAATACACTTGAATTCTCTATGCCTCAGTTTTTTCATCTATAAAATGGGAATAATGATAGCATCTACTTTCCAGGGTTGTTGAGAGGATCAACTGAAATAATATTTGCAAAGTACTTTGTAAACAAAATGCTAGTTATCAACATCATTATTATTATCATTACAATTATTTTATTCTTGAATACTTCTAATAGTGTGAATCTCATTTTCACAAATTTTCATTCAGTTTTAATTTAAGAAATTTCTCCCCCCAATATTAAGCCCAAATCAGCCTTCTTACAGCTTTTATCTTTTGTTCTTTTCTTTCTGACTCCAGGTCTAGAACTCTATCTACCACATAATGTAGGGTCCTAAACTTGAATACAAGACTCAAAATAGTATCTGACTAGTATGAAATAGAGTAGAGCATCATTCCCTTGTTCTAAACATTTTATACAAATGTGTGCTTTCATGTAGTCAAAGATTTATTTATAGGGAGAATGTTGTTGGCTTCTTTTTATCTTGCAGGCAATTAAAATATCTAGGTCTTTTTTTCCCTCCCTTATGAGCTACTGTTAATTCATTCAATTGAATTTCATAATCTAAGTGCATGACTTTGCATATATCTCAATTTCTTCTTTAACATATTCCAACCCCTTAAGTTTTTTTTTATTCTAATTATTCTATCCTACATATCAAACATTCCTCTTAGTTGTTATCTGAAAATTTGATGTTATTTATATCTTCATTCAAGTTAGATAAAAAAAAAGGTTGTGTTCATGACATATTTCATTCATAGGACAAGACCTTGTAGTCTTAGAAATTTAATTCCCAATTTATTTTTTTCCAGTAACTGTTGACATTTGTATTGGGCCTAGGCAGTGCGAATACATTTGACACAGCCATTACATTAGTTGGTCCCATTTGCCAGAGGACTTCATAAAGCCACATCAGTACTGGGACAACTAACTATTATGAAGCTCATATTGATTGAGTTCTTAACCTAGTTTCATTTAGCTGTAATCATTTAGACATGGTTTAAGTTTAAGCTAAGTCACAAAAGAAATGACATTTCTATTTCACTAAGGCTAAACTTTATCTTTCTGTCTCTATTCTCTTTCCTTATTCCTCATCTAGGACCTTGCCCCATTTATTATACTCTATTTTATGGATATTCAATCTATCCTCAACTGATATCTCCTTTGTATCTTTCTACAAATGTACTTAGATCTCTTCAAATCTGAAAAAAAATTCACATTTACCTTTATAGACTTCTCATTACTCTCTAATTTTTCTTCCTCTTCAATAGAAAACCTCTGCAAAAAAAAAAAAGAAAAAACAAACCAGGAAAAATGAATTCTTTTAGTCTTTTCTATATACACTATCTTCAAATGCTTGAAATTTGAGTTGTATACCCATCACTTACCATATGATAACTCCACAGTGTTGTATATAACTCCATCAGTGACATCCTACTTACCACATTCAATGGCCTTTCTTTATTCCTGCACTGACTTTCCTAGAGCACTTGTGTCATTACTGATTTCTTACTGGATATACTTCTCATTTGGCTTCAGAGATATCAAACTCTCTTTGCTTTCCCACTTCTTTAACTTTGGGGTGTATGAGATATTCCAGAAATTCTAGCACATTTTGTGGGGGGCTTCCTAAGCTCTTTTAATGGTTTATCCACTTTTGGGGTTTGCCTTTCATCCAACTCTTACTTGTGGCTCCAAGAAGCTATAGCATATTCAGTGGCCATCTCCTGATAAACCACCTTGGCAGATGGGTTTAGCTAGGCTGAAAGTGAACAACATGTGTCAAACCCATAAGTGAGTTAGAGAGAGGTTTATCCCAAGCATAGAAAGACTTTTTCTCATGGAATGGGCAGATAAAAAACTTTGCATTCATTTTTGCATATGTTGCATTTGAGGCAGTTGTTCTGACTTTTGTGTGGCCACTGGTCTTAAAGGATTCTGAAAGAGAGAATGAATCTGATGTCTGTGCAACTGTCTCACTTAAATCCAATTCACGTGCAAGTCAAGACATCACCTGTAATGTCATTGATCCTCTTCAAAAATGAAAGACAAACAACTCCTTTTTGACTATTTTTTCTTTATCTTCTCAATAATTATCACCATCCATAGGCTCTTATTTGTTTGTCTTCTCTTTGCACTTTCTCCCATGTTAATGTCATTTATTCCCTAAAGCTTTACTCCATTTATCAAACAAATTCTAAATTCAACTACATCTCTCTTCTGAGCTATAAAATTTCATCTTCAACTGCTTTGGGGACTTCTGAGTTCCTTTCATTTTTAAGATTCTATGATTTAAAATACAGGAAGAACAAAAGAACCAAAATTGTTAAAATACATAAACAACTTACTTTTTTCTCTAAACCTAGTCTGAGAGCCATTAGAAGTCTTTATGCCAAAAACCTCAAAATCAAATGCAGAAAAGCAAAAATAGTAAATGTATCCTTTTCAGATCATGATGCAATAAAACTCACATGTAATATAAGGCCAGGAGAAAATAGACCAAAAGTTAATTGGAAATTAAATAATCTAATCCTGAAGAATGAATGGGTAAAAGAGCAAATTATAGACACAATCAATAATTTCATCCAGGAGAACGACAGTAATGAGACAACATACCAAAATTTGTGGGATACGGCCAAAGCGGTTATAAGGGGTAACTTTATATCTCTAGATGCTTATTTGTATAAAATAGAGAAAGAGAAGATCAATGAATTAGGGTTACAATTAAAAAAAAAACCTAGAAAAAAAGCAAATTAAAAACCCTCAATTAAATACCAAATTGGAAATTCTGAAAATAAAAGGTGAGATTAATAAAATTGAAAATAAGAAAACTATTGAATTAATAAATAAAACTAAGAGTTGGTTTTATGAAAAAACCAGCAAAATAGATAAGCCTTTAGTTAATTTGATCAGAAAAAGGAAAGAGGAAAATCAAATTGCTAGTCTCAAAAATGATAAGGGAGAACTTTCCTCCAATGAAGAGGAAATTAGAGTAATAATTAGGAGTTTCTTTGCCCAACTTTATGCCAATAAATTTGATAATCGAAATGAAATGGAGGAATATCTACAAAAATATAGATTGCCCAGGTTAACAGAAGAGGAAATAAATTATTTAAATAGCCCCATTTTAGAAAAAGAAATAGAACAAACTATTAATCAACTCCCTAAGAAAAAATCTCCAGAGCCAGATGGTTTTACATATGAATTCTACCAAACATTCAAAGAACAATTAATTCCAATACTATACAAACTATTTGAAAAAATAAGGACAGAAGGTATACTACCAAATTCCTTCTATGATACAAATATGGTGCTGATAGCTAAACCAGGTAGGGTGAAAACAGAGAAAGAAAACTATAGACCCATTTCCCTAATGAATATTGATGCAAAAATTTTAAATAAGATTTTAGCAACAAGATTGTAGAAAGTTATCTCCAGGATAATACATCTTGACCAAGTAGGATTTATACCAGGCATGCAGGGCTGGTTCAATATCAGGAAAACTATCAGCATAATCAATTACATTAATAACCAAACTAACAAAAAACATATGATTATCTCCATAGATGCAGAAAAAGCATTTGATAAAATCCAACACCCATTCCTATTAAAAACACTAGAGAGTATAGGAATAAATGGGCTTTTCCTTAAAATGATTAGTAGCATCTATTTAAAACCATCAGCAAGCATCATATGTAATGGAGAGAAACTAGAACCATTCCCAATAAGATCAGGAGTGAAACAAATCTGCCCATTGTCACCATTACTATTTAATATTGTATTAGAAATATTAGCTTTGGCAATAAAAGAAGAAAAAGATATAAAAGGAATTAGAGTAGGTAATGAAGAAACCAAATTATCACTCTTTGCAGATAACATGATGGTATACTTAGAGAACCCTAGAGACTCAACTAAAAAACTACTAGAAACAATTCACAACTTTAGTAAAGTTGCAGGATTCAAAATAAATCCACATAAATTATCAGCATTCTTATATATTACCAACAAAGTTCAGCAGCAAGAGATAGAAAAAGAAATTCCATTCAGAATAATGGATGATAGCATAAAATATTTGGGAATCTATCTGCCAAGAAAATGTCAGAAACTATACGAACTAAACTACAAAACACTTTCCACACAAATAAAATCAGACCTAGTCAATTGGAAAAACATTAAATGCTCGTGGGTAGGCTGAGCGAATATAATAAAAATGACAATACTACCTAAACTAATTTACTTATTTAGTGCCATACCAATCAAACTCTCAAGAAATTATTTTACAGATCTAGAAAAAAATAGTAGCAAAGTTCATTTGGAAGAACAAAAGGTCAAGAATTTCAAGGGAATTAATGAAAAAAAAAGACAGATGAAGGTGGCCTTGCTGTACCAGATATAAAACTATATTATAAAGCAGCGGTCATCAAAACCATTTGGTACTGGCTGAGAAATAGAGCAGTCGATCAGTGGCATAGTATAGGATATCAGGACAAGCTAGGTAATAATGTTAGCAATTTAGTGTTTGATAAACCCAAAGACCCCAGCTTTGGGGATAAGTACTCCCTATTCGGCAAAAACTGCTGGGAAATTTGGAAACTAGTGTGGAAGAAATTAAGGCTGGACCCACACTTAACACCACATACCAAGATAAGATCTAAATGGGTTCATGATCTAGATATAAAGAGTGATATTATAACTAAATTAGAGGAACATAGGATAGTTTACCTCTCAGACCTGTGGAGATGGAATAAATTTATGTCCAAAGAAGATCTGGAACTCTTAATTGAACACCAGATAGATAATTTTGATTATATTAAGTTAAAAAGTTTCTGTACAAAGAAAACTAATGGAGACAAGATTAGGAGGGAAGCATCAAATTGGGAAATCATCTTTACATTTAAGGGTTCTGATAAAGGTCTCATCTCTAAGATATGTAGAGAATTGTCTCATATTTATAAGAATTCAAGCCATTCTCCAATTAATCAATGGTCAAAGGATATGAACAGACAATTTTCAGATGATGAAATTAAAACTCTTTATAATCATATGAAAAGGTGCTCCAAATCACTATTGATCAGAGAAATGCAAATTAAGACAACTCTGAGGTACCACTACACATCTGTCAGATTGGCTAAAATGACAGGAAAAGATAAAGATAAATGTTGGAGGGGATGTGGGAAGACTGGGACACTGATGCATTGTTGGTGGAGCTGTGAACGGATCCAGCCATTCTGGAGAGCAATTTGGAGCTATGCTGAAAAAGTTATCAAACTATGCATACCCTTTGACCCAGCAGTGTTTCTATTGGGCTTATATCCCAAAGAAATCATAAGAGAAGGAAAGGGCTCCACATGTGCAAGAATGTTTGTGGCAGCTCTTTTTGTAGTGGCTAGAAACTGGAAATTGAATGGATGCTCATCAATTGGAGAGTGGCTGAATAAATTATGGTATATGAATGTTATGGAATAGTATTGCTCTGTGAGAAATGATCAGCAGGATGATTTCAGAGGACAGACTTGCATGAACTGATGCTCAGTGAAGTGAGCAGAACCAGGAGATCATTATTCACGGCAACAACAATACTATATGAGGATCAGTTCTAATGGACATGACTCTCTTCAACAATGAAATGCTTCAAACCAGTTCCAATTTTTCGGTGAAGAGAGCCATATACATTCAGAGAGAGGGATGTGAAATGTGGACTACAACATAACATTTTCATGTTCTCTATTGAGGTTTGCTTGCATTGTATTTCCTTTATCAGATTATTCTTTCTTGTAGATACGATTTCTCCTGCACAAAAAATGATGCAATAACTATACATATATTCGATTTCTTAAGTATTCTAACATAATTATCATGTAGTGGATATCCTGCCATCTAGGGGAGGGGTGGGCAGTAGGGGGGGAAAATTTGTAACAGAAAGCTTTGTAAGGGTTAATGTTTAGGAATTACCCATATATATGTTTTGCAAATAAAAATAAAATTTAAAAAAGGAGCCTTTATGCCAATATAGACATCCCTCTTAGGTTTGTTGTTAACTGGAAATTTGTTAAGAATGTTTTCTGTCTTCATTTAAGTCAGATAAAAAGGTTGAGTTCATGACATATTTCATGAATGGGACAGAACTTTATAGTCTCAAAAGTTGTAGTTCCAGGTTATTTTCATTGATGGTGAGTGTTAACATTTGGATTGAGCCCATGCAGTGTGAATAAATTTGACAGAACCATTAAAATCAGTTGTTCCTATTTGCCAGAGGACTTCATAAGGACACATCGATACTGGGATGTTCTAAATCATCCTTTCTCAGCCTCTTTGCCATCCTTTCAGCTCAGCTAAAAATTCTCACCTGTATAAAGAACTCCATCTCTATTTCTATGGGTAAAATCTTTGCCCATTGAAACTAATATTGGACTTTGAACTCTACTTGATCATACTACTGGTATATCAGATAACACATCTCAAACCAAAGTCATTACTTTTGACTTTGGATGATCCTTCCAGCTTTACAACTTCTATAAATCACACCATTAATCCATCCTATTACCCATATTTGAAACTTTGGTTCTAGCTTTGAATATTTCTTCCCTCATGTTTTACAGCCAAGTAGTCCCTGAATCTTGTGAATTCCATCTCCATTCTTTTGCAGAATATTTCTTTTCATTACTCTTCATTGCCATATTACATTGATAATTTATGTTAAGTCCAATACAATTACCAGATTTTTTTAGGTTAACTGCGAGTGTGACTTGTCTCCCATGTTGTATTTTGAAATTGATTTTTGAACTGAAGAATAAAACTTTACATTGATTCCTATTACTCTTCAGCTTTTATTAGATTCAGTCAGAGGCTCTAATCATTCAAGATCTTATTTGGATTCTAATTATCATTCAATGTGCTATTCATCAAACCCTAAGTTTGTGTCATAGAGCCAAACATAGATTTCTGAGGCATTTGACTAGAGCCCTCCTTATAAATACTAATAAAAATGAGATACAATAATAATTAATTATTGACAGCTGCTTTTGGGGCGTCTAGTAACACAGTTCTATAAGACACCTAACTATACATATCTTCCCTTTTTTCTATGTGAATGAAATAAGAGATTCTATCAAACATTTTGCTAAAATCTTAGTAAAAGCTTATACACAAATCTACATAGAGTATTGAACTTAGAATGAGGAAGTCTTCTTCCTCCAATTACTGGACAAATCTTTTAATCCTGCCTGCCTCAGTTTCCTGTTCCTTAAAATCAGCTGGAGAAGTGATTGGCAAACCACTGCAGCATTTTTGGTAAGAAAACATCAAGTGGGGGTTATGGAGTCGGACATGACTGAAAAACAATACTGAATCTTTGTGTATACACATACAAACACACAGAAGCATGTAATCTGTCCAGCAACCATGTCAAAAAAAATTAAGTTAGTTTGAAATGACTTCTTGTTTATGAAGTTACATTAGTTCTTTGAGACCACTGTATCCTTTCTAAGGTATTCACTAGAAATCCCTTTCATATGTTTTATAAATTTGCCCGGATTCTAAGTCAAGGTCACTGTTTTGATATGAATCCTTGAATATCCAAAATGCTCCATTTTTTGGGGGGTAAGCAGAATTGGGCCACTTAGACTGCCACCCAAAGACTTCATCCAGCCATCACTGAAGAATTCCAGTTAAAGAACTCACTTTTTTCCAAATAGCTTTTTCTATTTTGGGAAGTTTTAGTTATTTGGAAGGTTCCAGAATCCCAGAACTCAGAGTTGATCAGGACCTTAGGGACAATCTTCCACACATTCAGCCAAGGTTTATCTCAGTAATTTTCACTTCTCAGTTCTAGTTTTGCCCTTTGAGGCCAGGCAAAATTGTAATAACAACTTACATTTGTATAGCACTTTATTGCTTATGAAACATTTTCTTCACAATAATTAGGTGGGTGGTGTATTATTAACCCCATTTTACAAGTGAGGAAATGGAGGCTCTGAAGCTCACAATTCACCCATTATTCCACCACTCATAAATATTTAAAGGTTCATTTAAAACTAGGATTCAAGACTCCAAGTCTCCCTTGCTGTCCACTATGTGCATTGCCTTACAATACACCAATTAGTTATTCTTCTAAAATAACAGATTATTGATTAATGATGTCTTCTTTTCTATAGCATAAACACTCACTAGATCCAAAGTTGCTTCAGATAATTTTTATACAAAATAGCTGCTGATCCTTTTCATATTCTGGTTATCTTCTATATATCCCACAGTTTAGTCACATTAGCGACATTAGATTTAATTGGTTCCATCGCATCTTTTGAGAGGCTCAGTTCATTCTTTCTTGTTTCTAACCCTGTAAGGATCTGTTTCTTCAGCATAGGGAAATAAAAATACTAGAGGAAGTCAGAACAACTGGCATCTCATTTGGCCCTTAATCGGTTTGTGAGTTCAAGAAGTCTTTTAACTCCTATTTCCTCCTCCCCTTCCATTTCTTAGTCAGTCATTAGAGATAATATTTCCCTCTCCTATTTCAAAGAATTATTATGAAGATTAAATTAGAAAATAGATTCAAAATGGTTTTATTAATCAAAGCTCTATATAAATCCAGGGTTTTATAGTAATCTTTAACTAGTCTTGAGCTCATAGTAGGCATCCAATGAATACTTGTTAATTGATTGAAAAGCCATGATATGAAATTTCAAGCTTATAAAATAAAATATTTCCCAATGTTTATTTGCATTTAAAACTTAATACATTTTACTCCCCCCAAAAAAAATCACAAAAAATTTTATTATAAAAACAAATTATTTTGGGGGCATTAGTTATATCTTAGTTTATCAAAAATTCAATTAAACACAACTTTTGAAGAAAGCATTTGTTATATAAAGCAAGTTACAGCCAAATTTTGGTATATACCAAAGTCCTTGAATAAACAGTTAGACTATCTCCGATTCTTTCTGGTTTTTGCTTTCATGTTTTGACCCTTCTTCTCTCTCTTTTATCTTCTGCTGTGTCTTTTTTTTTCCTTGCTCTATGTTGTTAATTATAAAGAATTAAAGTAATTATCCAGGTGATTCAAACAAAAAAAAATCCCAAAGAAACAACCATTTTTGCTTCACTTCAAATGATTTTCAGGGGAATTAGCTAATTATCTAAAATCTATATGCTTAGAATGAAGCAAAACTATTCTTTCTTTGAAGTAATTATCTTGATTGTATTTAATTTTTGTAGTTATAGACATAGCACTAAATCTGTAAAATCATCAGATCTGTGTCTTCAGATTTCCCATTCTCATTTCAACATAAACTCACACATATGTATTCATATTACTGTTAATAATTTTAATCATATTCATTACAAATATCCTTTTATCTCCAGTGTTCATTGTTATAAATTATATCACTTGGCAGGCTGAATTCTCATTTGAAGAATTAAAACTTTGAACGTATGTGTTTGGTAATGAGGTGTTGATTTGCATGTTTTATATGTACGCTTTTTGTGGCTTTGCAAAATCCTTTACAGCATATGACTAAGAATAAATTGTATTTGTTTAATATTGTCTTATTTTTATTTTAAAATAATCTTCTGTGACATCAGTTTATCTCTTTCTACATGTAAAATGTTTGAAAATTTATGTTTTTCTCCTTTTGATCCCTTCTGTTTTAATATGAAATTATTGTAGTAGAATCAAATTGATGCAAATTTTGATAGAGATGTAAGTTTAACATAATTTGATTCAATTGCCTGATGGGAAGAAAAGAGATAATTTATCAAGCTATGTACTTATATTTTATGTTAATAGAAATGAGCTTGTGTATAGGGGATTCTTGGTACAGTGAAAGGAAATAAAATAATTTAAAATTTAATAATTCTAAACCATTTAAGTTCTAATTTTGACTCTGCTCTTTACAAGTTTTATACATGTGGACAAGTATTGGATCTCTGAAGACTGTTTCCTCTGTAAAACTAGGAGAATAATACTTACAATACCTACTCTGCAAACTATAGAGTTTTACATTAATAATAATATTATGCTTTTATTGTTATCATTACCATTAATATAGATTATATTTCAGTGAAAAGGATGTATTAGTGAAATATAATTACAAAAACCTTAATTTGTAGAGTGCAAAGAAGCCTCCTACCTCTGGTGTCATTAATACTTTAAGAGAGCTGGAAATTATTGCACATTCTGAACAAGAAATAACACATGACAAAATGAAATTGACTCTATCTTAATAGGCAAAAAAATGATTGGTTGCAAATAAGAGTTATTTACAAAATAGTTTTCTGTGCACACTTAAGCCATAAATTTGTTTTAAAAAAAGATAAAATCAATATCAAATTAGGTAAAAGAATAAAAATGAGAAAGTATCCTTCAATGTGACCTATTTATAAAAGCCATTGATGATAAAAAAAATAGGAGAAATCAACATAGATATTACCATTTCCTAAGGAAATCTAAGTGATTTAAGTCAATGGCTACAATGAAAAGATTAAAAACATTTAGAAATTATTTTAGCAAATAAGCAAAATAAAACATTTGATCTTTAAAGTTGAGAGAGATGATTGCCAAGGGCAATACCTTTTTTATACTAGAAATTTGTTGATATGGTGGTTCATGCCTATAAATTCTGCTACTGGGGAGACTAAGAATGCTAGAATTCTTGAACTTGAGATATTGAGCTGTAGTAGGCTAAACTTATTGGTTGAATGATTGAACTTCATAATATGGTGAATTCTTGGGAGTTGAGGATAGAGGGAATCAACAGTAGTCAAAAGGTAGAAATGGAAGAATTAGTGTAAGTAGTATATTCCTGTGAGTAGCCCTTGTACTTCCAGGTAGGATGAGACATATATTTGTGACTATATATGCAAACAATAATACAATGTATATATGCTTGTATGTGTGTATATTTATATATACATATATATAAGTATATATGCATGCATATTTATGTCCCTATCTATGAATACACACATACTTATGTATATACTTACACACAGTATATCATAAAACTCTTAGTGAAGTTTTGAGCTTTAATAACTTTTTTGTTTTAAGCTTTAAAATAGATGTAGATATATATTTTATCCTTATATATGTTTATGTATTCTCATGTTTATTCCCTAACATATATATGTGTGTATACATACACACACATATCTCTCTATATATGTTTTATGTGTGATATATATATATATAGTATATATAGTTGTAGATAGATACATATACACATATATGTTTTTATATACATACAGGGTATCCCAAAAATCTTAGTCAGGTTTTAAGCTGTAGTAGCTTTTAATATATTTTGGGATGCAATGTGTGTGTGTATATGTGTGTATAAATTCATTCATATAACCTTTAAAAACAATAGTGGAAGAATTTTGAGCAGTATTATCTTATTTAAAAAAATAAGAAGCAGAAGAGGAAAAAAAAGAGGTCAATAAATTAAGCTGCAACATCCTTAGGCCATTTATGGACAAAACTGGAAGACTAGGAAACATGAAGAATGAAAAAAAAATTATCAAAATTACCATAACAAATAATTCCATCAAAGACATTGGAGGAAAAGACAGGATGAAAGATTGTACAAGATCACCTATATCTAGAGGAAGTCTCTGTTAAATTAAATACAATTTTATATTCTTTGATGGATCAATTTGGAAAATATTTGCAAGAGAGGATAGCAAAGATAGGAAAACAATCTTAAGTGTTTTGCATATTAATTAAAAGGTGATTGGGAAATATTTGTGTGCTTGCATTCCTATTTCTACAGAACTATCTTTAAAAGAAATTCTTGATTAAAATATAAAAAGGTAACTGTAAAAATATGTATACATATATTCTATTTGTCAAGTATTTTAACATAATTAACATGTAGTAGACTTCCTGCCATCTAGGGGAAGGGTGGGCACTAGGGGGGAAAATTTGTAACAGAAAGCTTTGTAAGGGTCAATGTTGAAAAATTACCCATACATATGTTTTGCAAAGCAAAAGCTTTTAATAAACAGAAAAAAATTAAAATAAAATATAAAAAGGTACCAGGAAAACTTTTAATAAATTACTCTTTTTTAAAGAGTACATCTTTATAGTCATGCAACTTACTCAATACCTATATTTATGTAGCAAAGTCTAAATAATTGATTGTATATTCAGGATTCTTCATTCCATTTGTATTTCCTATATGGATAATTAGATCAATTTCCTAATTAAGTTACATAACTTTGTAATCCATGGCATAAATTAGCCTTCCCCAACTTTAAATTTCAAGGCACTAGGGCAAATTTATTATTTGCAATTCAATTTTCCCATTGCTTCCTGCAATATTTTCATTGAGTGGGGATACAGATTTCTGTTTGAATAAAAATGAGGATAAATAGTGATTTTTGAGATTGATGAAAGCAACTGTTTAACTTTTGGAAATTAAATATAAATCTTGGAGGAGATTGCTTAGAAAATGGGTTGGGAAAATATTTTCGCAAATATTTTTTTGGGAAAATAAGTCTAAGTAAATAAAATAACAACAAAAACAACAATAATAGCAACAACCACTATCACCACCACCACATTTATATAATATCTGCAAGATGACTGGCACTGTACAAAGTGCTTTACATATACTTTCCTATCTAATCCTCACAAAAATCTTGAGATAGTACTCTCATTATCTCTATTTTATATTTGAGGAAACTGAGGCAGAAATAACTTTCCAAGGGTTACAAAATAAATGTCAGAGACTGGATTTGAACTCAGGTCTTCCTGAATTGAGGTCTGATGCTTTATCCACTATTCAACCTAGCTGCCCCAATAAAAACAAATACCAATGACCAAAAATACCAAAGCTATTTCTTTTGAACAAATGTAAATAGTAAATTAATTTTTATTTGAATTCCTATTCAAGTACAAAGCCATAGGTATAGGTATCTACACCATATATATATATATATATATATGCAAGCACATGTGTATACAAATAGATTATGCAAACATAGATATAATAAGTGCATGTATATAGGTCAGCTACATGGTACAGTGGATAGTATACAAGGCCTGAAGTCAGGAAGACTCATCTTTGTGACTTCAAAACTGACCTCAGACTAGCTGTGTAATCCTGAGCAAGTCACTTAACTCTATTTGCCTTAGTCCTCATCTATAAAATGAGCAGAAGGAAATGATTATTTTAGTATCTTTGCCAATAAAACCTCAAATGGTGGTCACAAAGAGTCAGACAACCAAAATTACCAAAAAACAACAAAATACTTGTATGTGTATACATAAACACACATATTCATTTATCTGTAACTGATTAACTGTTGTATTTTTTTCTTATCAAATAAAATAGCTTATATTCTCATGGATTTTGTTTATTTTAGGTCAATAAATTGTCGTCTTCCTCATCTAGATGTGTTAACTACTGACAATCCTCATGCTAGCAGATTAAATATTCATTTAAAATAATCAAGATTCCAGATTGATGCTATACTTAAGGCCGTGTCTAAAAGAAGTGCTTGTTTCTGTAAATTCAGTGCAAAAACAGACTTCAGAGTGGTTATTTAGAAGAGTAGAAATGGAATTGATTGCTTGAATTTTTTCTCTATTTAAATCATTGTTTTGGCTTCATGCTGGCATAGCCCAAGTCCTTTAATTATGCCTGAATTAATTATGCTACATGAATTCACCCACATTGCTCTATTTACCTCTCCATGGAAACACAGCATACTTTGGATTGCTATAAATTGTCCTCATGTAGGACATTTCCACTTTCATATCCTCAGTCTATTCTTCTCACTTAGGTAATTTTAACAAAATACTTTCTGTAAATACTGTTTATTTTGTTTTTATAAGCATATTTTAAATAAATCATCCATAGGCAACTTTAACTTACTTGGATTTACCAATTCAAATACCTAATTTTCTTCAAAAAGGATTCCTCAACATACCTCTTTTGAACTTTGTCTCTACCTATTCCTGGCAAAATTTCAAAGTGTCTTTTATGTAGCTAGTTCCATTGTCAGAGAAAACAAGAAAACCAACAATGAAAACAGAATTTGGTTTTTGTATTATTCATTCTACAAATAATAAGAGTTTTTATTTGTAATTCAATATAGTTTAATATTTTTGATCAGTTGGATTTTTCAGTTTTTACATTTAGTCAGATGTCTAAGCCAAAAATATTTTTTCAATATTGTTTAAATATATAATTGGTGGTTTCCTTGTATCAGGGGTTCTACATGTTTTCAGTCATAAGTGAGGGCATTATTGTTATGTCATTTCCCAATTTTACACAGGATTTAGAAATGATTTTGCAATGTTATTCAAATGCTGTTTGGAAGTAAATTTTCAACATATGTTAAAGAAAATTTTGTTTGCTGATTACCCTTAGTGAAATCCATTGATTTTGGTGAAATATCACTGAATTTTATCATTAATAAAATTTGCTTAACCATAGGCAGAGAGATTTGTGGGTGCCTTTATTTGAAGACTAAAGCATAGTATTTGTAGATGAGGAATTTTCAGAGTTACTTTTATTCTTTCTCCATGTTTCTGCCTCATTGCCTCTTCAAAACATGATTGCTAAAATAGTGATGACAAGTCTGATACCTTAGTGACTCGGTTATCTGACCCATTTTATCCATTATTTTTCCATTTATCTATGATAGAGCTCTTTTGCCAGTTCTATCCTTGTGCAATGAAATTTTGTAATTACTTTCTTTAACTTTCTTTACCAGGAGATAAACAGAAGTTCATTGAGAAGACAAATACATTTAAGGGAATAAGTCTATGAGAACCTAGTTTTTAAGCCATTTAAGAATTTCCATTAAGTATTTTACTCTTAGGGGCCCCATTTGGGATTTTCTTGGCAGAGATACTGGAGTGGCTTGCCATTTCCTTCTCCAGCTCATTTTACAGATGAGGAAACTGAGGCAAACAAGATTAAGTGACTTGCCCAGGGCCTGCTACTATTAATTAAGGGCTTAGAGAAAGATTGTAGTACTTGAAACTTCAGTGGGTAATCTCTGTGGAGGTTGTCTATTATTTTCAAACTTAAGTAACATCTATCCCAAGAAAGATTCAGATAGGTGAAGGGAATCACAGAAGAGAATTTAATTGCGAGTATAATTGGGTCTGAACTCCTCTTCCTTCCTATACCTCAAAATGTTGAAGGATATAGCTTTAAATAAGAGTACCATGTGTCCTGGGGGAAAAGGGGGAGCCAAGGACAATTGTCCTCTGTGGCTTTGTACAAACAGATTATAGAATCATAGGATGATAGATTTAGAGCTGAAATTTAGAGACCATTTATTTTTATTCATTTTATTTTCCAAATAAAGAAACTGTGGTTCAGAGAAGATGTATTATTTGCTCAGTTATACAAATAATCAGTGTCAGAGGGGGGTTCTGAACTGAGGTCTTATTGGCTCCAAGTCCAGTGCTCAATGCACTGTTATAAAAGGGAGGAAACAAACTATCCCACTATTCTTCAAGCTTTTATCTCTGTGTTGACTTGGGGGCAAATCTGCTTTCAAAGTACATCTCAAATGAGTCCCATGCTATAGGATGATTTGGATATTGTTTCTAGGAGTAAAAGTTTCAAGTAGCCTGTGGTCCCTGAGTGGAGATACCGCTGTCCCCAGCATTTCAGCTCAAGTTCTTCATTCCCTTTCTCAGACAATAAGCCATGACTTCTCTAACGTTTCTCACCCCTCTGTCAGGTGGTGAAATGCCTCTATATCTGCTGTACATTCTCTCTTCCTCCCAGACTCTTCAGACTGGTCCTGCCTTTTCTACTCCTCATCTCCAGCATCCTACAGGATAAAAGCAGTCAGAGGATGGTGGCGGGACTAAGGGGTCACAGGTCCACATTGTTTCCCCACATGCAGCTGCAACTGAGTACTAGTGAATATAAAGAAAGCTAAGGCAAGAAAAGGGGGAGACCATTTGTACTTGAAGGTGAAATGGGTTTGTAGCTCTGCAGAGGAGAACTTTGCTGGTCTTGCCCAGCTATTGAATAATAATGAAATAAGGGTCTCTCTTTTTTCCTTTCATCCATAGGCAGTCAGAATTCCTAATTAGAATGCTAATTAAGTATAAACAACCCAAATTTCCACATAAGAGAAAAAAAACAATTATTTCTTAAACATTTCAAAAGGAAATCTTAGGCTGCACTATAGTACTACAAAGTGATATGGAGATTTTTGTTACCTGGTTGTTCTTACTTGTGTGAATAACATAAATATATAATATTGAGAGAAGAGCATAGTGGTGTTAGCTATTGGTCGCTGAACCCATTGGTTGGTTGAGTGCATTAATGTAATTGATTCATTTCTGAGCAACAAACCAAGGCTTTTTCATTATTTTCCATCGTTGGTGGGAAATCAGTAAAAGTAGAGATTTTGGAAAAAGATGAAATGGGGAAAAATAAGCATTAAAATACATTTTTAGATGAAAAATTGTAGTTAAATTATTTGCTGCCTGGTTTTATATTTAGTGTTAAATAGGTATTTATGCATAGACATTGAGTATGATTTGGTTCTTGATGTCACATAAGCCACACAGTAAGACTGCCAAGCTCCCTCAGGTGCTAGGCTGACCACTTTGATTCACTTATTAATGCCTTGTCAGGATATATTTGGAGCAGCATGTTGTTCTTGAAAGAGAATTGGACCAGGATTCAGGAGACTTGAGCTCTGGTTCTGATTCTGACACTAATGGCTTTGCTACTTTTATACAAAAATGAGAAGCATATGAGTAGATTATGTAGAATTATCTTGGTGTAAGAGATAAAAGTGTTGGGCTTAGAGTCAGGAAGAACTGAGTTAGAATCTTGCTTTGGACAATGACCAGCTGTGTAATTGGGAAAGTTACATTATCTCTCTCATCCTTAGTTTTCTCATCTGTAAAAAAAATAAAAAAATAAAAAATAAATAAATAAAGATAATAGCACCAACCTAACATTGTGATGATCAAATGAGATAAAATGTGTAAAGTGCTTTACAAACAATCTAAAAAACCCCACTATTATCTTCATCATCATCATCATCATCATCATCATCACCATCATTCATAATCCTCTATTTTGTAGATAAAGAACCTGAGGTCTGAAGACTTAAGTGATTTTCTTCAGATCGGATAGCGGATAGGAAATGAAAATGACAGTGGAGGTCAAGTAAAGGCATCTTTGAGACTAGGGAAAACTCTGCATGCATAAAGACAAATGGCAAAAAGGCTAAGGATAAATAAGGTATAATGCTGATCAAGAAATTCAGAGTGAATGTCATTTGTTGGCAAGTAGGAGATCAGGCTTACAAAACTACAAATACACGTTCAGAATATGGGAATCAAAGGAATATTTCTTCCTCAGAAATTGTTGGGAAGCATCATAGAAATGATGGGAAAATGTCATTCTTCATTGTTATGACAGTAACCAAAAATTGTTGATTCATCACTATAACATAGAATACATACATATATGAAGATATAGAGAATTGTGTGTTCAAATAGAAATATTTAATTTTGGAAACTATTTCAAAAGTTTAATTTGCAAATTTATTTTGCTGAGGCGATCGGGGTAAACGACTTGCCCAGGGTCATACAGCCAAGAAGTGTTAAGACCAGATTTAAACTCAGGTCCTCCTGATTCAGCACCACCTAGCTGCCCCTTGCAAATTTACTTTTCAAGACATCAGCAAGATTGTTAAGGAATGATTCACATTATAAAAGGTTCTTTCTTGTTGACCTCTTTCTAATTGCATATATTTGTGCTTAGTCTTGAACTTACTTTAAGAATTAAAGTTGCTTTTAGCTTTCATGCTTCTTACATACATACATATACACAAGGCACTAAAAATCCATCACAAAAAAGAAAAAAGTTTGCACTGAATAATTTGCTTCTTTAACCTTGTGAAGGTGTATATTATTACAACATTCTGTTTTTCCTGACACTAACTCAGTGAGGATGTAAAACTTCATGCACAATATGGCACAGACTGGTATGGTAGGCAGGACTGGAATGCTCCAGAATAGCAGGAGGCAAGGCAGCTGAGACATAAGTAATTTGGCAATCTTTTTAAGAAATTTCATAATTAAAAAAACATACACATGTATTTTATACATGATTATATCAATCTCATCCTTGCTATATACATCTCCCCAAATTCTGGAAGTCCTAGAATTAATTAGTTGATGCTTCCCTTGTCTAACATGTAAACTATGGCACTAAAAAAAAAGATTTTGTAATGAAAACCTCTTCAGGGAAAAACTTCCTACTGGTTGGCTAAATGTAAGAGGTAACATTTGTAATAATATTAAGAGGAGTGTGGTTGACTTGATTTGTGAACAAATAATTTCATTTTTACCTTCATTATGGTTTTTTCCTATAACATTAACAACTGTAATAATAAGCATTTACATAACAGTTTAAATTTTGCAAAATACAAATATTATTTCATTTTATTCTTACAATTACTCTGAGAAGTAGATGTTTGTTATCATTGTTCTCATCTTACAAATAAGAAAACTGAGAGTTGGTGACTTTTCCTGGTACAAAGTTAGCAAATATTTGTGGTTGGGCTTGAACTCAGATCTTCTAGGTAGCATGAATAGAGCACTATTTGCTAAGCTACTGAACTATACCACTACTTGATCTTCTTATAATGTGTCTATAATCTAATGGAAATTCAGTATGTAATGAAAAATGAAGTACAGGAACAGGCAAAAAATTGTCTTTCTTCATCTTACAAAGAGGCATCTTGAAATCAAGTAGGACCTGAATTCAAGTACTAGCTCTGATATGGACTGGATGTGCACCTGTGAGCAAATCATTTAACCCCTCGGTTTTTCAGGCAACTTTCTAAAACTATAAGCTGTAGATAAAGGCATTTCCTCACCTAAGAGGAATTCCTCTAGTATCTTATTTGTGATGCATTTAATGGAGTTATCTTCTGGGTTAAATGATATCTTCATTCTTTTAGAATGTTTTATATGAGAATAAAAGATGAATGCCACTTTATGGAACTGTGGAAAACAAATAAAATGGCCCTAAGGTTAGCTCTCATTTTAACATATGTGAATGACACATGGCAGCCCAACCTACCTAATTTCATTTACAACTTTTATATGCCTTTTGATGAAGACTACAGATGGAAAAAATTGACCTTTCTTTTTTAATCTTCACTTTGAAGATGCTCATTCTTTGATAAAATCTTCAGTGGACATTTTGTGCTATTTGTAGCACTTTTCACTTTTCCTATCACCCCTAGCCCTAAATAAACTTTTTAAAGTTTTTAAAAAAAGTTTTTTTTAAATGACCAAAGTGATAGGATATATGAAAGTGGCTCTTTGGAAAGGAAATCAATTATTGTGTTATTGATTAAAGGGAATATATAGCACAAAAGGAAATGAACTTTTATAAATATCCATATGGGACAAGTAAACAACTGTGAATAACCAGTTTCCCTCACAATCAGGAAAGATAAATTCAATTCTATACTAAATCATTGCCCTTGTTGTGGTACTAACACCTGTTGTCTATAAAATAAAAATATGATCCCTTAAAGAAAGCAAAGGAATACGAAAACGAAAACATCTAGATTCCCTTTCCCACAGTACATGATGATGAATTTCCTATCCCAAGAGTGGTGAAATAAAAATAGGATGTTCATTCAGAATCATTTTTAGTGCTCAGCATCTTTAAAGGACTTTCACAGCTGAGCAACCTCAGAACTCAGCAGCTAGCTTTAGGCTATTACTCATTCTCTCTTCAAAGAGACCTTCACAGGCAGATTTTTAGGACAATTTGACCAGAACTGGAGAATTAAAATGAGCTCCAGAAACAGAAAAAGGGTTAGGACTCTGATCCTATTGGATGAAAGATGAAGATTACAATATATATTAGTAAAACATCACTAATATATTCATGGGAAATCATATTTCATTACTTCAAGGATCCATGATTTTGTTGGTGTGGGTGTTTGACCTCTGAAAATAATATTCCCTCCATGCTTTAATAGATAGATTCTACTAATTTCCATGCCCCACTATACCTCCACCCCCACTCCAGAACTTTGTGATAAAACTTCTGGTGATTAACCTCTACAGATTTAGCTAAACTGATCTTTAGATGACATATAATATTAAAGGTCCTTAGTTGAAACCTTTCCATGTCAATGGGGCCTGTCAGAGTCATAAACTTAGAGAAACCAGGATCGTTTCCTTGATAACAACACATCAGAGTAGAACTTTAGTGAAGGACTTTGCAGGCATTAAATTTAAGATTTCTTCTGCACTCAGCTATAATTCCATAGCTTTTTCTTGGATGTTATGCATACTCAAGATCTTGCAAAAAAGGCATTGTTTATTATGTTTTAATATATTCATCCAAAGCTTATATCCTCTTTTGTTAGCAATTTTTCTTAGTCTTATGAACTCTTAGAAGGAAGTATAGCACAGTGTTGGTCTTGGAATCAGGAAGACTTGAGTTAACTCTGTGGACATGAACAATTTCCTTAACTTGTTGCATCTTTTAAATTCTCCCAAATTCTCCTCCAAACAACAAGAGTCTTAGAATTGATCTAGGAGCAAGGAAGCAGTTTTCTAGCACAGCAAAAAAGGTATCTCACTAGAGTGGGAGGGAATGAGGAACAAGAGTTGCTACATCTATTAGCCTCACAACAGGGGGCTTGCAAAGCTCTAGATCTAGGACAATCTACTTTCAAGACCTTGAGCTTCTGTAAACCAGCAGCCCCTAGGCAAATAGTCTTGTACAGAGTAGCAAGGTCCCACCCCAAAGACCCCACTCCTAGCATAATTCACCAGCCAGGACTTGACCCAATTTCTGATGACTAATGCAGTCTCCTTCTTCCTGGGACCAACCAACAGCAAGGCCCCATCCTAGGATCTACCAGCAGAGACATCCTGTTTCCATAGCAACCCAGCAGCAAGGTCTCACCCCTGGGGCAGTCCAGTAATAAGATCCCTCCTTTAGGACCAGTCACCAGAGAGAGTCTGTTACCATAAAAATTTAGCTGGAAGGTCCCAAACCTGGGGGAAGCTGACCCTCTGTACAAGCCAGAAGGGAATCCTACCCTCTAGAGAAAGCAAGTAGTTAAGCTCTGAAGCCCACTGAAAACCAACAGTAATACCCAGAGCACCAGCACAAAAATCTTGGGATAGTGCAGAACCAGATACCAATAAAAACACCAAGTCACCAAAAAAAGAAAAAAATAAGCAGAAAAAAAGGAAAGAAAGAGCTTGACTATAGAAAGTTCCTAGGGTGAAAGGGAGGATCAAGGCATAAACTTAGAAGATAACAATAGTTTTAAAATGGCTACATTTGAAGCCTCAAAGAAAAATGTAATTTGGTCTCAGACCCCAAGAGAATTCCTGGAATAGCCTAAAAATATTTTAAAAAGCAAATATGGAAGTAGAAAGTGAGAGTACTGGAAAAAAAATCATGAAAAAAGTCAAATGCATGAGGAAAGATTATCTAACAAATTACTAAAGAAAACAACTCTCTAAAAATGGAATTAACCAACTGTCAAAGGAAGTATTTGTTGAAGAAAATAATTCCTTAAAAAATAGAATTGAATAAGTGGAAGCTAATGACTCTATGAGACATCAAGATATGATAAAACAAAGTCAAAAAAGTAAAAAAAATATAGAAAATGTGAAATTTATTATTGGAAAAACAACTCACCTAGAATATATAGCCAAAAGAAATAATATAGACTACCTGAAAGCCATGATAGAAAAAAAAATAAAAGCCCAGTCATCTTTCAATAAATTATCAAAGAAAACTGCTCTGGTATATTAGAACTAGAGGTCAGAATAGAAATTGAAAAAAAAAATCTTTCAATCTCTGCTTGAAAGAAACCCCAAAAGAAAATCCCCAGGAACATCATAAATTCCAGAGCTCATAAATCAAGGAGAAAGTATTGCAAGCAGCCAAAAAAAGAAACAATTCAAATATCATGGAGTTACAGTCAGGATTATGAAAGATTTGGCAACTTCCATATTAAAAAGAACTAGAGAGCATGTAATATAATATTCTAGAAGACAACAAAGTTAGGATTACAACCAAGAATCACCTACCCATCAAAATTAAATATAATATTTCAGGAAAAATGGATATTAAATGAACTAAAGAACTTTTAAGCATTTTCAATGAAAAGACCAGAGCTGAATAAAAAAATTGACCTCCAAATGCAAGACTTAAGGGAAATATAAAAAAAAGTAAAAAAGAAACAAGAAAGAGAAAACATAAGAAATTCATTAAGATTTAAATATGTATACTTCTATATGGCAAGTTGATATTTGTAATAATTTTAATACTCTAAGAGTAATCAGAGGAGTATATATAAGCAAAGATGACTTTGAAAAATTGATACCCTAAAATGTAAAATAAAGTGGTGAGAAAGAAACTTGCACTGGAAACAAAAGGAGGGAGGAGATTGAATGGTGTAAATTATCTTACATAAAGGAGGCATGTTCGGAGAACAAAAGAAAACCTAGAAGGAAGCAAAGAAAAGATAGACATCTCTGAATATGGTGTATAGTACCTATTATATAGGCTTTCTTGAAACTGAAATTTATTGATTTGTACCTCAAATCTCACATTCTGTTGTGCACGTGGCAATATATATATATATACATATATATATATATGTATATATATATATTTCTATTCTGTATTTAAGCTTAAAATAAATAAATAAAAAGGAAGAGACTTGGGAAAAAAAAACTCATACAGGGAAGATTGGGGAGTAGCAAGCAAAGCTTAAACCTTACTCTCATCAAAATTGAATTATATCAAATGCTGGAGGATATAGAAATCTATCTTACCCTATAAAAAAGTAAAAAGGAACAGGGATAAGAGAAGGAGGAGGCAGGACTGATAAAAGGGAGGTTATATTGGGGAATGTAGACAGAAATAAAAGATTTATGTGGAGAAAAGGGGATAGGAGAGGAGGGGGATAAACAAGTAAAAAATAGCATAAAAAGAAGGAAATACTCTATTATTTGTTATAACTATAAATGTGAATGGGATGAACTTACTCAAAATGAAAGTGAATAACAGAATGGATTAAAAAGTAGAATACTACAATATGTTTTATTTTTATTTTTGTTTATTTTTTGTTGTTTTTGTTTTGGAACAAGAAGCACATTTGAAGCAGAGACATACACAGAGAATAAAGGTAAAGAGCAGGAACAGAATCATTTATGCTTAAGCTGAAGCAAAGAAAGCACAGGTGTCAATCATGATATTAGACAAAGCAAAAGTAAAAGTAAATCTAATTAAAATAGGTGAAGAAAATTTTATCTTGCTAAAAGTTAACATAGATAATTAAGTTATGTAAATACTAAAAATATATGGACCAAATAGTATAGCGTCTAAGTTTTTGAAGGAGAATGATATCAATGATAATTAGAATACAGAATAGGGAAGCTGAAAGAGAATGATTTATAGGATGAAATAGATAATAAAACTATATTAGTAGGGGACCTCAAATTTCCTCTCTCAAAACTATATACATAATTATATAAATGTAGTTATTTACATATGTGTATATATAATAAATATATAAACATAAAACTATAAAAATAAACAAAAAAGAAGTTAAGGAGGTGAGTAAAATTCTAAAAAAGTTAGATATGATAAAAACTTTAATGGGAATAGAAAGGAATATATCTTTTTCTCAACAGTACTTGGCAGCTACACAAAGAATTGACCATATATTAGGACATAAAAAACCTCACAATCAAATGCAGAAAAGAAGTAGCAAAAAAATTATTTTCAGATCATAATGCAAGAAAACTATATTCAATATTGGACAATGGAAAGACATTAAAATTAATTGGCAATTAAATAATCTGATCCTAAAAAACAAAGGAGTCAAAGGACAAATCATAAAAACAATCAATAATTTCATTAAAGAAAATGATAAAAAAAAAAAAAACCAAAAAACCCCCAGCACTTACAGGATGCAAAGTGGTACTTAGGGGAAAATTTATATCTAAAATTGCTTACATAAATAAAATAGAGCAAAAGTAAATTAATGAATTGTGTGCTACTTAAAAAAATAGAAAGAGTTCACAAACTGAACATCCCCAATTAAACACACAATCAGAAATCCTGAAAATCAAAGCAAAGATTAATAAAATTGAAAGTAAGAAAAGCATTGATGTAGAAGCTGCTTTTATGGGAAACTGCCCCCCCCCAATAAAACAGATAAACCATTGCTTAATTTGATCAAAACAAAAAGGAAAGAAGAAGAACAAATTACTAGTATCAAAAATGAAAAAGATACATTTATCACCAGTGAAGAGAAAATTAAGACAATTGTTAGGAGCTATTTTGCCCAATTATATTTCCATAAATCTGACAATTTATATGAAATGGAAGAATATCTACAAACATAAAGATTACCAGATTTTTTAAATAATAGCTTTTCATTTTCAAAATACATGCAAAAATAGTTTTCAACATTCACCCTTGCAAAACCCTGTGTTCCAAGTTTTTCTCCCTCTCTTGCCCCCAACCTTCTCCCATAGACAGCAAGCAATCCAATATATGTTAAACATGTGCAATTCTTCTATACATATTTCCACATTTATCATGCTGCACAAGAAAAATCAGATCAAGAAGGAAAAAGAAATGAGAGAAAAAAGCAAGCAAACAATAACAGAAAGGTGCAAATATTATGTTGTGATCCACATTCAGTCCACACAGTTCTCTCTCTGGATGAAGGTGGCTCCATCATCACAGTTCCATTGGAATTGGAGCTCATCAGAATTGATCATCACATATAATTTTGTTGCCACTATGTAGAATGTTCTCTTGGTTCTACTCACTTCATTTCACATCAGTTCATGTAAATCTCTCCAGGTCTTTCTGAAATCATCTTGCTGATTGTTTCTTATAGAACAATAATATTCCAAAATATTCGTATACCATAACTTGTTTGGCCATATCCCAACTGATAGGCATTCTTTCAATTTCCAGTAGCTTGCTACTACAAAAAGAACTGGTATAAACATTTTTGCACATGTGGATCCTTTTCCCCTTTTTATTATCTCTTTGGGATACAGACTCAGTAGAGACACTACACTGTTGGATCGTATGCACAGTTTGATAGCCTTCCAGGTACAATTCCAAATTGCTCTTTAGTATGATTGAATCAGTTCACAACTCCACCAACAATGTATTCATGTCCCAGTTTTACCACATTACCTCCAACAAAAATATCACTTTTTGCAGATGATGTGATATTATTCTTTAAAAAATGCTATTTGAAATTATTAGCAATATAAGCAAAATACAAAATAAACCCTCATAAATCATCAGCATTTCTATATTTCATCAAAAGAGTCAAGCAGCAAAGGTTGGAAAGAGAAATTCCATTTAAAATAATTGTAAACAGTATAAAAACCTTGAAATCTACCTGTTAAAATAAATGTAGGAACTATATGAAAACAACTATAAAACATTTTTCACATAAAATCAGATCTAAACAATTGTAAAAATACTAATTGTTCATATGTAGACTGTCATTATAATAAAAATAGCAATACAACTCAGTTAATCTATTTATTTAGTGCTATACCAATCAAGTATTAAACATTATTTTATAGAGCTAGAAATCATAAAAACAAAATTCATCTAGAAGAACAAAAAGTCAAGAGAATCACTGAAAAAAATGTGAAAGAAGTGGTCTAATTATACCAGATCTCAAACTATATTATCAAGCAGTAATTATCAGAATAATTTAGTACTGGCTATGGAATGGAATAGTGGCTCAATGGAATAGATTAAGGTACAAAATACATTATATTCATAGTCAATGAACATAGTAATCTAGTATGTGATAACCTCATAGATAGAAGCTTTTGAAACAAAAATTCATTATTTGACAAAATTTTATGAGAAAACTGGAAAAAAGAATGGCAAAAACTAGTTATAGACCAACATCTTACACCATATCTCAAGATAAGATCAAAATGAGTACATTATACATAAAGGATAATACCATAAGCATATTAAGAGGGCATGGGATAATTTATCTGTCATATATATAAGGGAAGAATTTGTGACCTAAGAAGAGATAAATAATATTATGAAATATAAAATAGATCATTTTGATTATGTAAATTAAAAAGGTTTTGCATAAAAAAACTAATGCAACCAGTAATTTAAAGAATAAAAAAAACTGGGGGAAAATTTGCAACAATAACTTTCATAACAAATATTATCTCTGATAAAGGTCTGCTTTTCTTAATATATAGAGAACTGAGTCAAATTTATTAAAACAACAACAACAAAAACAACCAGTCAATCTCCAATTGATAAACAGGCAATTTTCAGACATAAAAATAAAAACTATCTATAGTAATATGAAAGAAAGGATAAATAGGATTCCATGGCTCCAAATTCTATACTGAAGGTTAGCTCAGGAGGGATGGAAGATTTGAAGAACGAAATGCTAAAGTTAGAAATTATTTTAAAGAAGAAAAAAAATAAAATTATATGTACAAGATGAAAGCAAGAATAGTTGGCAGTTATAACTTTGTTTTATTTTCTTCTAATTCTTCTGAATAAGTACAATAATCTTTGGACTGGAAAAGATAGGTCAAAAGTGATCAATAAGGCATTGAAATGTAAGATAAATAGGAAGATCATTTAAAAATTGCCTAACTGCTATTAATAACTTCAAGTTTACAAGTCCATATGAATTATATTTCAGTCAACCAGAAGAACTGAAATTGCTAACCTGGGTTTAGTGACTGGAGAATGGAAGAGATGCTGCAGATGAGCAAAGGGCAATTGTTCCAATTTTTATAAAAGGGGAGAGTAAAATCTGAAAATTATGGATGAAAGACCTTGTCTTCAGTTCATGACAAGATTATAGAAAGAATTGATTTATGAACCTCTTGAAAAGGAAGTGGTAATCACAGGTAGACAGAAATCAGAGAGAACTAGATTTCAGCTTATTGTAAGGGAAAGCTCCTTAACATTTAGAGCAAATAGAATAAGAAAAAAAAGAATGGTTTGTCTACCAGAATAGTGAGTTCTCCACCATTTGAAGTATTCAAACAGGGACAAATTGTCTGAAGGATGTTGTAAATAGGATTTTGATTAAGATACAGATTGGACTAGATACCTTCTGAAGTTCTATCTAATCTGAGATTTTGAAATTCTGTAACATAATTATGTAATAGTAAAGGATTATTTTCTCCATGTTATAAATTAATAGGAATACATTTCAAATGAGCATCTACTGGGTTTAAGTTCCTATCAAATTTTAGAGGACATACACACATAAGTAAGACATTCCCAAAGTCAAACAGTCAAGAGCTTTAGAAGGAGAGAGATACCACACAGAAAACTATCAGACATAATAGAATATGACAAAGGTACAAGCAAACTGATATATTAGGAAGATGAATTTCATTCTGGGTGTTTTGAAGAAGGCTTCATGGAAGAGATGGTATCTGTTTTTTTAAAGGACAAATATAATTTCAAGCAGAGATAGTTATAATAGGGCAAAATGACTGATAGATCTTTGTAGACCTTAAAGTGACACACATATGCACACACATATTGTGGTTCATGTGTTTTCAGTAATGTCTGACTCCTCATGATCCCATTTGAGGTTTTCTTGGCCAAGATACTGAAGTGGTTTGCCATTTCCTTCCTCAGCTCATTTTTATAAAATAAAGAAACTGAGACAAACAAAGTAAAATAACTTGCCCAGAGTCACATAACTAATAAGTGTCTGAGGCCAAATTTGAACTTGGGAAGGTGAAGTCTTCTTGACTCCAGTCCAAGCATTTCCACTACCTTCCCCACATATGTAAAAGCTATTTTGAGTTGCTAAATATTGTTAAGTGGAATGGAAAGTTTTATGGCTGCTTCCAATTAAGTCAAAATGTTGTTAGCCTGTTAATTGCAGGAGAAATTTTCTTACACACATATACATAGTCATTTTAAGTTTAAAGAAATCTAAATAATCTAACAGTATTAATAATTCAAAGAAATATAATTTATATAAATAACATAAATATAAGCAAATATCTACTTTCTAATCCTTAACTTGTAAAATAATTACTTTTTCTAGACCTTATCTTATGTTTTAGGTTGAGTAGGATACTCTTTTTCAATTTTCTTTAAATTTCTTACTTTGGAGTTAAAACAGTCCTTGGGACAAATAAAATTAATTTTCTGTATGGCTTAAAACAAATTCTTCAGTTTGTGTAGAAGGGATATTAGAGCTCCTTTAGTCCAATCCCTTTCATTTTTTTGCAGATGAGGATATAAACTATCCAAGTAGTCAAGCAACTTGCTTATGGTCAATTAGCTAATTTAGTGTCAGAGTTAGGTCTAAAATCTAGGTCTCCTGCTTTTTATTTTAGTGCTAGCCCTTTCTTCTACTATACTGTCCAGAAGGCATAAGGCATCTGGAAATGATCTTCCTTTTTCACAGACTGGCTAGTTATAAAGACTACTTAAAAGGCTTTAATACAAAATTACAAATAGTTTCATCATAAGGGGAATTCAGAGCATTTTAATTTCAATTATTAAGGCTCCTGATGTGCTTAATTTTCCCTGGATAAGTCCAGAGAAAATGGCATCCCTAAATCCAACAAGCAAACAAACACAGCAAAGGAACAATTCCTGCCCTCCAGCAGCATACATTGTACTTAAATAATTGACTCAGAAAAAGCCATTTTTAGTTCCTACACATTCTTCTTTACCTAACTTCTTAGCTGCAAAAGAAATTTTCTGAACTTACTCTGAACTTATTTTTCTCAATCTGTTTTTAGAAAAAAAAAATCATAGAACCTAGAATTGGAAAGTACCTCAATGGCCTTTTAGTCCAATACCCTCATTTTACAGAAGAAGAAACAGTCAGGAAGTTTAACTGAAATGACCAATATCATTTAGCTAATATAGAGGTTAAATACACATCTAGATCCTCTCTTTCCAGAGCCATGAGGGAAACCACTTTGCTTCCCTTGTTCTCTGAAGAACAAAGTCATTTCTTCAAAACTGGGAATGGGGAAAATAAGTTGTTGAGGGGATATAGCAAATAGCTGTATAATAAGTTTATGACACTGTGAAAATCCAAGCTGTATTCTCTTTAAAGATATATCTTCAAGTCATCTTAAAATAATTAAAAACCAAATTTTTTTTTCTTTCCTTTTTTAGCAATTGAAATTTAGTTTTTCAGATGTAGCAGTGGACTTTCAGAGACAAATATGCATATGTATGTATTATAAGAACATGATGCAGGGAGAGATAAAGATATCCAGAGATCTACTTACCTGTTGGTTGATTTGAAATTTGTGTGTGGGTGGGGGAAAAAAGAGAAAAGAAAGGTGAATGTCAAATCATCAGGCTTCTAAGATGAGACACCAACTTTATTCTCAGCCTCCCTGGGATTTGAAAGATACCATCAGGGCACACAACAGAATGAATATAAATGGATAGTCATGTCACTTTAATCCACCTCAATAATAATTCACTTTTTCTGGATGCTTTCAATGTGTAATATCAAAGCCAAATATCACCTCTCTTTATCCAAACACAGACTTGTGTGCACAGAGAAGATGACATAAAGATATTGAAAAATCTGCCTGCCCACTTTTTAATCATGATCCTCCCCTCCAATCTTCAGCTTCCATGTGCCTTTGTGAGGAGAATCTTAATTTGGGAAAGAACAATTGTTCTGGAATTTGGGGCATTACTTTTTATGAAGTCTATTTCTTAAAATGGTATTTCTGTTTAATACTCAGAAAATAAGATCAGTTTGTTAATGAAGTACCTTTCTTTAAAGGATATTGGCAATGGCTGATGAAGGTAAGAAACACACTTTGTAGTATGTGTGATTCTCACTCTATTAGAAATTATATTAAAATGCCTCTTGATACTGTTAGCACCATTGCTCAGTCTAAGGTCCATATATTTTCTCCTGGACATGGTATTAAGTCCTAGAAGATGATCTCAATCTTCTTCATGCAGAAATTTTAAATCTTAAATCATACACACACACATCACAAATCACCTTGGGCCTACAAAAAAGTACTATAACAACTATAAAAATTCTCCCCTTGCCCCAATTTTAGTTGCTAGTTATATTAATGTCTTTTTAAATGCTTTGCAAAACTTTATTTTTTCTGACAACCATTTTTATTTTTAAAGCTTTTTATTTTCAAAACACATGCATAGTTTTCAAAATTTATTCTTGCAAAACCTTGTGTTCCAAATTTTTTTTTCTCCTACCCTTCCCTGCATCTCCTCCCCTAGATGGCAAGTAATCCAATATATGTTAAAAATGTGTAATTCTTCTATACATATTTCCACAATTATCATGCTGCACAAGAAAAATCAGATTAAAAAGGAAAAAAATGCAAGAAAACAACCACAAAAAGTGAAAATACTATGTTGTAATTTACATTCAATCACCCAAATCCTCTTTCTAGGTGAAGATGGCTCTTTCTATCACAAGAAAATTGGAACTGGCCTGAGTCATCTTGCTGTTGAAAAGAGCCTTGTCCATATGATTAATATATTTAAGAAGAAGTCAGATAAATAAAGTAAAATAGGAAGATGGAAAATTTATGTGAGGATAATTTGAACAGCATGAGATATTATAAAAAAAATTAATCTAGGCCTAATGTTCCCTGGACCTTAATTAACTGGGTAATTGTCTCCATGCTCCAGTCAGCATATTTTGAAACATTCTAGTCCTTCCCTCTTTAAATATCATATCAGTTATCAATATGAAAGTGAGAATCTATCTTCTTTTTTGACGAATCATTTATAACATGACTTACAAAGACTCCTCAGGATGGAAGGAATGTCAGTTCTGGGTTTCCTGCCATTCATAATCACATAGACAATTATACTGAAGTTTTCATGGGACCTTCTGATGGACATCAAAGAAAATACCACAAAAACTTTGTGTTAACTCATTGATACTCTTTCAAAAGCAGCTTAGAGCTATCATCTATTTACTACCACGTATTTCTATTAAGTCATCATAAGAGAGAAAAAGATGAATTATCCTTTTGTCTCCTTAATCATGTCAGTACTATAATAATAAAAGAATAGCTTCTAGGTATGTAGCTAATTAAGGTTTACAAAATGCTTTCCATCTATTTATTATCTTACTTGCTTGTAAACAACTCTGAAGTACATAAGTCCTCCTTTTTGTCCACATTTTAACAGGAAGAACCTTAAATGACTTAGTTTCTAAGTCCAGATTCTGTTCTTTATCCACCATATCACCTTGTTTCTCCTGAATCTACTAATCTAATTTAAGACCAGTTTAATCTTAATTCATGTTAATAATAAAATATGTATTTAAAAATATTTTCACCCTTAAGTGATGCCTGTTTATTAAACCAAATTTAAATTAACTGAATTCCTAAATAATGAAAGAATATGGATAGTCCTTTGGAGTTTGTTGTAATAGACATTTTTTTTTCTTTTCAGTTTTATCTTTTTATTCCCTTCTTTAATTAATGTAAAGAGCACTAATCTAAGAATCAGGAGACCTACAGTGTGTTTCAATGAAAAGAATCAGAGGGCCTGGATTTTACTTTTAATTGTGCTATTTATAGGCTTTGTACAGTTGTTCAAGCCACTTAACCTTTCTGAGATCACAGTCAGCTCTGTATCTATTATCTACTCCTAATCTTTAGTATTTGAACAAGTCACTTAAATTTCTTCATCCTTTGAAAAGAGGATAATGATAACTTGTTTAAAATTAGGAAGCTACATCTTTCTCTTATTATGCTGTATGATTCAGTGATTCTTTTGTTTCCAGAAAACCAGTACTATGTGTAGTATATGTCAATATGACTAAAACAGAGCTCCAGTTATCATAAGCTTGCCAATATTTTAAAGGTAGGAGAAAGCATTTCTAGTCTCAAGTATAACTATAAATTAAGATATTAATTGTACATCCCAAATTACCACACAATTGTCAAATTTCATGAGAGGATAGAAACATAAAAAGATAGGTATTCAAATATTCATTCATTAATTAAGACTTTTGATTCCAGTCTGTATTTTCACAAATGTATCAAATTTCATACTCTATTTTGGAATAGAAATAATAGACTCTGTCAGTGCTAAGTATAGATGTTTAATCCATCTTTTCATTTGCCAGTATCCTTACTGGCCCATATCCAATAGGACAATAATAATACTAATATTATTAATAATAATAGGAAGCATTTATGTAGCATTTAAGATTGGTAATATATTTTATAATTGCTATCCAATTTTGTGATCTTAGCAATCCTGGGAGGTAAGTGCAATTATTATCCTTGTTTTATAAATAAAGAAACTTAGCTTAAGTGACTTGTCTAGGGTGATACAACTAGCAAACTTCTGTTTTTCCCACTCCAGATCTATCAATCTATCACCTGGGGCACTGAAGCTCTCTACAAGCACAGATGAAACTCAGTAGGGATAAATGTAAAGGCTTGCATTTAGACTCAAAAATAAATCTCACAATGAGGAAGCATGTCTGAGTAGAAATTTGTCTGAAATAGATACTGGATTACAAGCTCTATATGAATCCATAGTATAATAAGGAAGCCAAGCAGGAAAGCACAATCTTAGGTTGTATTAAGAGATAACTGGTGTTCTGCAACAAAGGAATGATGTTCCTGCTATATTCAGACTGGGTTACATAACAGTTTCGAAAGCATGGATCTTATAGGAGAGAGTATCCAGAAAAGAGTAATAGGGGTAGTGAAGGGCCTTGAGTTCATAAAAGACAAAAATGGGTCAAAGAAATGGAGGATGTTAGGTGTGGTAGGATTTGATAGCTATTTTTGAATATTGGAAATGCTGCTACATGAGAAATTAAGTGGGTTTTTCTTGACCTCGGAGGATATAATCTCTATCATTGACTCTTTTGCAGATTATATTTAATTAACTACTTTGAATATATTTATATTTATTTATTTTATAGTCATTCTGCATCTCTTTTTATATGTATTTCTCTCCTCTATTAGAATATAATCTTAGTGTGAGTAGGAGACATTTCATTCTTTAGTATTCCCAATGCTTGACACAATGCCTGGCACATAATAGGTGTGCACTAAATACTTTTTTCTTTCTAGGATTTTAGCAGTCTGATCTAGTCAGATTCAGTTAAATCCCATATTTTTGTTATATTATTACATATTATGTTATAATAAATAATATATAATTATAACATTTATATTATTATTTATTATGATCCCAATATTTATTAAAGTGCTAATACATTTAGGGTATTGTGTTGTTCAGGAGCTGAAGAATTTTCTGTTATATAATTTTCATGGAAGACAGTCTCTATCCTGAAGAACTTTACATTCTAATTGATGATGAGATGCTATGTGGCCCAGAAGATGAAACATTATCTTATCTAGCGGGAGTTGGGTTAGCACTTGTCAGGTTGTTAGATTGGGCTTTACTGTTCAGCTGTGTATGGAACTGAACCATCCTGATGGCCTCTCCATCTATGAGAGTCTATGATTCTCTTGTTCTGATATAGAATGTGATAAAGGTAAAAAAAATTCTAAAATACTCTGAGAAAATTTGAAAAGGAGAAAATATAATAATGATAGTTAACATTTATAAAGTGCTTTAAGATTTACAAAGCACTTTACAAATATCTCATTTTAGCTTCACAATAGTCCTGAGAGGTAAGTGTTATTATTATTACTGTTTTACAATTAAGGAAACTATGGCAAACAGAAATTTAGCAATCCTTCAAAGGTAATTACTGTCTGAGGCCAAATTGAACTCAGGCTTTCCTGATTTTAGGAAAAGAGCTAGAGCACTCTATAAACTATCTATGCTTCTAACACTTTGCTGGAGAAAGCAAGGACATCTTTTGGAAGGAGGTGGAAATGGAATCTAGTTTCCTTTGAAGAAATAGAAAAGAAGAATTTCTACAAATGAATATGACCAGGAAGTATATTCCAGACCAAAATCTGTACAAATGTGAAGAAATAGGAGAGATCAGAATGAGACTAATACACAACTGGGAATCTAGTTTTTCAAACAAAGAAAGCATGATGGGAGATTATTCACATACTTAATATTCACTAAAAACAAACAAACAAACCAAAAAACCAAGTAAAAGGAAACTCTGAAAACCATCATGCTAAATCCAACATAGAGATGCAAGGATTTTGTTTATAGCTATCATGAACTAGGTCAGCTTAATTCTATTCCTGGTAATTCTTAGATAGTCTTTTATACAACTGAATTAATTAAAGAATCATAGTAATCTTGAGTTGCAGGGACTTTAGAGATCATCAAATACAAATCTTTCACTTTATTAAAGTAGAAACAAATCAAATTTATGAAGTGACTTGCCCAGGATTATAATCTTTTCAATACAATATGCTTTTTTCTTTGATAAAAATGTACATTACTTGATGATATTATGTGCAAATTTCTTCAAAGGGCATAGATTAATCAAAAATAATCCTAGAAAATCAGGAGTTTTTAATCTTGGGTCTCCCAAATGTTCCTGGGATAGGTTTCAGGGGTTCTGTGACTGTGGATGTGTAAAAAAAAAATACATCTTTATTTTTGTTAACCTTTCATTGAAATTTAATATTTCCTTTGGTTATTTAAAAATATTAGTGTCCTGTCAGATTGGCTAAAATGACAGGAAAAGTTAATGATGAATGTTGGAGGGGTTGTGGGAGGGCTGGGACACTGATGCATTGTTGGTGGAGCTGTGAACGGATACAGCCATTCTGGAGAACAATTTGGAGCTATGCTCAAAAAGTTATCAAACTGTGCATACCCTTTGACCCAGCAGCATTTCTATTGGGCTTATATCCCAAAGAAATCATAAAGAAAGGAAGAGGCCCCACATGTGCAAGAATGTTTGTGGCAGCCCTTTTTGTAGTGGCTAGAAACTGGAAATTGAATAGATGCCCTTCAATTGGAGAATGGCTGAATAAATTATGGTATATGAACATTATGGAATATTATTGTTCTGTAAGAAATGACCAGCAAGATGATTTCAGAGAGGCCTGGGGAGACTTACATGAACTGATGCTGAGTGAAATGAGCAGAACCAGGAGATCATTATACACCGCAACAACAGTACTATATGACAATTAATTCTGATGGACATGGCTCTCTTCAACAATGATATGTTTCAAACCACCTCCAATTGTTCACTGAAGAAAGCCATATACACCCAGAGAGAGGGATGCGAAATGTGGACCACAACATAACATTCTCATACTCCTTGATTGATGTTTGCTTACATTGTGTTTCCTTTATCTGATATATCGTTTGTGTAGATAAGATTTTTCTTGCACAACAATGATAAGTTTGGAAATATGTATACATATATTCGATTTGCCAATATTTTAACATAATTAACATGTAGTGGATATCCTGCCATCTAGGGAAGGGGTGGGGAAGTAGGGGGGAAAAATTTGTAACGGAAAGCTATGTAAGGGTTATTGTTGAAGAATTACCCACACATATGTTATGCAAATAAAATAAAATTAAAAAAAAATATTAGTGTCAAAAGGAGGTCAATAGATTTCACCAGCCTGCCAAATGAGTACATGCCATAAGAAAGGCTAAGAACCTCTGTGTTGTATAATCTTACCTTTTCTAGGTTTAGATTAACATCTATAGTTATCTTTTTCAACTAGAAACTTTTTTTTGGGGGGGTGCTAAGGAAATGGAGTTAAGTGACTTGCCCAGGGTCACACAGCTAGTAAGTATTAATTGTCTGAGGCTGAATTTGAAGTCAGGTATTCCTGATTACAAGGCTGGTACTCTATCCACTGTGTCAATTAGCTGCCCCAACTCTAGACAATTCTATAAGTGAAGGTACAAAGAAACAAAGAAACCTTTGAACTTTTGTGGCCCAAAGAATCTATATCTGTGAAGATCCTAAGCTACAGAATTTTCCCTATTTTTCACTAAATAAAAACTGGCATTTCCATGGTACGCTAAGGTTTATAAAGCTCTTTACAAATATCTCATTTTTCTTCAGAACAGGTCTGAGAGATAGGTGCTATTTTTGTTCTCATTTTACAAAAGAGTAAAATAAGGCAGAGGTTAAGTGCTTTGCTCAGGGTCACACAACTAATAAGAATCCAATCTTTCTGACTTCTGATTTGGCACAGGGCCACATAGACTGCTACTATAGTATCTGGCTGACTAAGCATCTTAAATTTCTTGCATTGTAATTCTGTCTAGAATATATTCTCCAGTAACTCACCAAATCTACTTTGATACAGACAAATCTGCAGTTCCTGGATGTTTCTTTTTAGTACTACTTGTATGTACAAATACTTTATCATGTAGCAGAAAGCCCTATCATATTATTAACAATTCAAAATTTTAAAACTATTACAAAATCATGATTTTTTTTGCAAACTACACCAAACCCATTTGTCTATCAAATTTTCACATTCCTGAAATGCTGAATTTTTTTTAGTTTTAAATGTCAATCAACAGAATTGTTCCCAAACATCTCTGCAACTTATTAGTGACACAGAATTTTCCCCAATAACATTAAAAAACTCTCAAGTTCCCTCTATGGGGAAATAAATGTTGGACAGTTCCCAATTGTATGAGAAGGTCCAGCTTTCTTTGAATGCTTTTCCTTATTATGTGCACTTGATTTTGGAAACCCCATTCTCAGGATGTCAATCAATTCCAAAGCACAGAAAGATTGTTCACACAGCCAATTGCCTGTCATAACCTCAGTTTTGGTCCCACTACTACAATAGCAAAAGACAGCAGTATTTTTTCTCCTCTCAAGAATCAAGAATTTATCTCTCCTTACTTATCAACAAGAGCATGAATGGAGTACATGATAATATTCTCTTATTGATTAAGTAGGGGAATGTGTATTTTTAGGAACACATGTGTGTGTGCATTCATACATATCATGTTACATCATATTATTGTGTGTGTGTATGTGTGTAATGACAGAGACAGAATGTACTTCTCCTGAAATATCTTCCATGGCCCAGCAGACAGCATTTGTAGAACATTTAAGTACACAGCAATGACAATCTGCATTTTAATGGACTCATTTGGCTATTCCCTTTATGAGATGCAAAGCAGCATAACTGGAAGCCCAGGCTTCAGTCAATAAAAGGGAATGTTTTATCATTATTCCAAGGTAAAAAAAAAAAGAAAGAAAGAAAGAAAGAAATAGTACCCACACACTAATTTAACTTAGAGCAGCAACTTACTATATAGCACCAAAGCCAAACTAAAACTGATCATGATTGATTAGCAATGACTCATTCAAAGACTCCCTTTTGGATTGTTGAGTCTTTCTCTCTATGGTCCTCTCTCCTGCCAAGTCTATTTATAATTGTTGAGCAGGAGATATTTGTATGGGAAATAATAGTAAATTTCATGCCCTCTCTCAGTCTGCTAAGGAGACATTGTGCTTTCTTGGACCTGAAATCAGAATTGGGCCTGAGTCTCTAATTTGCCATTTACCAATTGTGTGACGTTGGGCAAGTCACTGAAACTTTCTGACCTTCTGTTTCCTCATGTGTAGATTAGATTAATAGTATTTATAGAGTATAAAACAACTCAGTTTGGGGCAGCTAGGTGGTGCAGTGGATAGAGCGCCAGCCCTGAAGTCAGGAGGACCTGGGTTCAACTCTGGTCTCAGACACTTAACATTCCCTAGCTGTGTGACCGTGGGCAAGTCACTTAACCTCAATTGTCTCAGCAAAAAAAAAAAAAAGAAAGAAAGAAAACAACTCAGTTATTATGAGATAAAATAATACAGCTTATTATGGGCATATGTAAATAATATGTAAATATATTTAAATTCACCAAATGTCAGCAGCAGTTGTAGTGATAATAAACACTTAGAATTGTCTTCTTTCTGTTGCCCAAGAGAAAATTTGTTTAACTTTGCTATACTATTCATTCATTATTATTCAGCAGTGGAATTAATCAGCTCAGGAGACTAGGCTGACTCCGAAAGAAAGGTCTCATTTGGCCATTCAAACAGGTAGAGAGACAAGTAGCAGATGCTTCAGTGGATAAATAGAGCATGGCCTGGAAACAGGTGATAGGGAGAGAAGAACAATCATTAGTGGATGACAGGTATTCATATCAACAGATGGATGGAACATAGCACTGGAGGGTTTGGTTTAGCAATAGGAGTTCTGGGCAGGCTGATTGTATCACAAAGGTTAGGAAATTAGGCCTTAGGGAGTCAGTAATGAAAACTGAGTTTAAGGTCTGGATCTCAGTTCCTAAGGGATTCTTGTTATTCTTTATTGTGCAATCAGTTGAAGGATCTGGAAATGTTTAACCTGGAGAAGAAAAGACTCGAGAGACATATTAACTTTTTAAATATTTGAAGGGCAGATATGTAGAAGTAGAATTAACATTATTATTCTTGAGCCAAAAGAGAAAATGTAGGAATGATTATTGGAAGTTATAAAATGGCATATTATGGCATGAAAAAGAAAAAAGTTTTTTTTTTAAATTAAGATTATACAAAAATGGAATGAGCTGCCTCTGGAAATAGTGGATTCCCTATTCTTGAGGATCTTAAAGTGAAGAGCAAGTAATCACTTATCTACAAGTGATTCTTTTTCTTATAGATAGGATTAAATGGCCTCTGAAGTAATTTCAATTCAGATTTTTGTGATTCTGTATGGGATCACAAAGCAGTGACTTAGGAGAATTTGGGTATGAGGTCATGGCTTGGTTAAAAGGAATGCATTGAAGGCCTTGTTACTGAAAACAAATGTAAAATCAAAGAGGAATCCATAAGGTTGGCTAGATTCTAAATCTTTGAGCTTTGGAACCAAAAATTCTTCTCTCCCACTTGCCTGAGTGCCTTATGTCCCTGGGTAGCTCATTTCTGTGTGAAATGGAGTAAACAGAAGCAATGAGTCATGTTAGCCAAGACAAGGAAGACATGTGCAAAAATAATACAAGTATGTTATAAGGTCCGAGTATATGAAAATCCCTAGCAGGATAGGATTTACAACTCTCTCTCACATGGTATACAGTAGAAAGAACACTCAGTATAGAATCAAAGAAGCTAGATTTGAATCCTGCCTTTTACTCATTTGATTTTAGATAAATCATTTAGCTTCTCTGGTCCTCAGTTTCCTCATCTGCAAAGTGAAAGAGTTGAACAGAGCCCTTCTAGTTTTAAATCTGTGATCGATCCTGTGTCCTTATCCCTTCATGTCTTTTTGGCTTTTTTTCTATCTTATCCTTATTTGTTCTGCCTGAGTGTGAAAAATCACCTTTTCTCTTACCTCAGTTGAAATGAGAATGAGATTTTTTCAAAAAGAACTTTTACTAGACTAATTAGGAGAAAATAAATAAAAACACAGAAATAGATGAGTTTATGAACCATAATTTCTTAGCTTAAGGTAGTCAAAGGCTCAGCATTCAATTTTCTTGATTTAACTCCATCTGGTAAATTCTACATACAAACTGCCTTTTCCAATCATCTGGTCATTTCCTATTTTCTACCCCTTCCTTTGGCATCTTTCTTTTCACAGAATGCTAGCAATGTGGAACAAGGCATTTACTTCTGGTTTGGAAAAAAGATCAGTTGATTCTCTAGAGAGGCATTAGCTTATCAATAAAAATTTTAAGTTTTTATTAAACTTAATAAATAAATAAATAAAAAGTTCTGAGTATACACTTAACAAGCTGGCTTATCTCCTCTGTAGGAGGATGAAGATTTATTTTATTATATAGTGAAAACAGAAAGTTTTATAAGGAGCTCAAAAGAACGAAATGACATTTCTAGTTTCTGTGGATATGGGAGTTTTCAAGGAGGAAGTGGCATTATTTCTAAATGTCCTTATTTGCAGAAAGATGTATGTATCTTGAGTGTGTGTGTGTTTGTGTGTGTGTGTGTGTGTGTGTATGTGTGATATTTTAATCTCCATTTTTGTGTATCTTTAGATGGGGCACTTAAAATCTTATAGTACGCTATAATTGCTTGCTTTTCCATTTTTGAAGCTGAGAATAGGGCAGTGCTTTGTTTTTGGCCCTGTTTGATTGGCATTCTTATTAGTTAATTGAATGACAGATTGTCAATCAAATCTGCAGGTGATGTAAAGATGGAAAGGAAAGCTACTGTGATGGAAGAAAGAATTGAAATCTCCAAAACTGTCAACAGTATTAGAAGATGGAATATGATAGGAATTAAGTTAATATCTTAGGGGTTTCAAAAAATGACCTTCACAAATGATTTCAGAAAAACTTGGAAAGCTTTACATGAACTGATGCAGTGACCAGATAATGTGGTGAAGTATGATGAGGTGAACAGAACCAGAAGAATGCTGTTCAAAGGAACAGCAAAATTCTTTCATAAAAAATTGTGAATGACTTAGCTATTTTTGTCAATACAATGATTCAAAACAATTCCAACTGACTACTAATGAAGCATACTGTCTTCAGAGAAAGAACTGTTATTGATTGAATACAGATTGTAGAATGCAATTTTTCACTTTGTTTTTCATTTTTTTCTTTTGTCTTTTTATGGAAAATGACTAATATGGAAATATTTTTACATAATTGCACATGTATGACCTATATTTGATTGTTTACCTTTTAAGGGAGGGTGGAGGAGTAAGGGGTAGAATATGGAATTCAAAAACTTTAAATAAAAATGTTGAAAAATTAAAAGAAAACCAATTATACAAATACAGACTGGAACAGACATGACCAGATAACATGGAAAAAAAAGTGGGAATTTTGATGGACGGAAAAATAAATTAGCATGCAGTAAACTCCTTGGGAGTAGTCAGTTAGTCATCAAGTATTTATTAAGTACTTTCTATCTCAGGCACTGTGCTAAAAGCTTGGAAAACAAATACAAGCCAAGAAATAGACAGTCCCTGCCATCGGAATTTGCATTCTAATGGGGGAAATGAGTTAAGAGTTCAGCCTGAAAAAAAGTGAAGTCATGATTAGCCTAGACCTTCTTAAAAAGGAAGTTCAGAGGGGAACTGCTACTTAGAGAGAGAGGACAAAGTGTGAGGGTTTTGTCCATGTGAGAAGTAGGGGGGAGTTAGCTTGCAGGGTGAAGACTGATTTATTTATTGTATTATATTCATCTTTTCAAAGAGCTCACATTTTAGTGTAGTGAGAATACTGGAAAGCAGGTTATGTGAAGATTAATTGAAGGAACTGTAGGTACATTTATCTGAGGAAGAAAGCTGGAAAAAGCGTGATAGTTGCCTAAGCATTTGAAGGGCTGTTGTGTAGAAGAGGTACCATGCTTTTTTTATTCAGACCAAGTGGAAAAACTAGGAATAGTGAATAGAAATTGTGAAGAGAATTGGTTTGGGTTAATAAAGAAAAACATTTCCTAACAGTTGGAACTGTCCAAAAGTAAACTGGTCTTCCTAAAAAGATAATGAGTTCATCACCAGTAGCAGTAATGGGGATTGGATCACTGCTTGTTAGAAGTACTCTTTATTGTTCAGTTATAAACATTTTTTTTTGTGAATGCATTTGGTGTTTTCTTGACTAAGATACTGGAGTGGTTTACCATTTTCTTCTCCAGCTCATGTTACAAATGAAGAGACTGAAGCAAATAGGCTTATGTGATTTATCCAGGGTCACACAGCTAGTAAGTGTATGAAGCTATATTTAAACTCAGAAAAATGAGTCTTCCTGACTCCAGGCCTGGAACTCTATCCACAATGCCATCCAGCTGCGCTAGAAGTGTTGTACAGAAGATCGTTCTTCAGGAAACAGGTCGAATTAAGTAGCTTCTGAGTTCTAGTTTTGAAATTAAAGAATTCATTAATAGGCCTGAGTATAAATCTAGTTTATCATATAATTTTATATTTTTATATATTCTTTGATAGCTAGGTGGCTCAGTTGATTAGAGTAGAATCAGGATGACCTGAGATCAAATCTGTCCCAGACATTTGGGTAGAGTTCCTTCATCTTTATCCTCTAGTCACATTTCCCCAGGTGACCTCTGTCATTATCTCTACCTTTGCGTCTATCTCACATGTTTTGTTTTGTTTTTTTTTTCCCCTTTTTGATAAAGCAAACCTCTCTACATGCACAAGTGATCCCATTCCATCCAGTCTTCTCCCCCAGATTGGATCTATAATCCCAGCTCTCTCACTTATTTCTATTCCCTTCCAGGATACTTCCCTATTAGTTACAAACATACCCAGATTGACCTATCCTTAAAAAAGGGCTCATTTGAGCTATCCATACCCATTAGCCATATTTCTCTTCCTTTTTGTGGTTAACTCTCTGAGAAGACTGTCTATAATAGGTATGTCTATTGCTTTTCTTCTTCCTCTGCATCATTCACCTAATAGCTGCTATCTTCCAAGTTGCCAGTAATCTTTTAATTACCAAATCTAATGGCTTTTTCTTAGTCTTTATCCTCTTGACTATTGTGCAGCCTTGGACACTGTCAATTACTTTCTTTTCCTTAATGTTGTCTCTAGGTTTAAGGGTATCTATTCTTTCCTGTTTCTCTTCCTTCCTGTTTCACTGTTCCCTCTCAGACTTTTTTGCTGGATCTTCAGTTGTGTCTTGTCCATTCATCATGGCTGTGCCATAGAAATCTGCATTGGACCTTCTTTTCATCTTCCTCTATACTACTTCACTTAGTTATTTCATTAGCTTCCATGGCTTCAATTATCTACTCTATGATGATGATTCTTAAATCTACTTATCTGGCTCTGAATTCTAGTTTTGAATATGCAGCTGACTCTTAAACTTCTTAAACTGGCGTCTTATGAATATCTTAAATTCAACATGTCCAGAACTGAACTCTTCCATATTCCAAACCCTCCCTATTTCCTACCTTCCCTATTACTGTTCAAGGCACCATTATCCCCCCAGTCTCCCAAGCCCTTTATTTATGTGTCATTATAAATTCTTCACTTTCTCTCAGCCTACATAACCAATCTGTTGCCAAACTTGTTGCTTTTTTACCTTTATAACATCTCTTGTATATTCCCCTTTTTTTCTCTGATACTGCATGGTCTAGGACCCCCTCACTTCATTCCTGGAAAATTTCTATAGTCTGCTATTTTTAAAATTCTTTTTAAACTTTTTAAATCTTTTTAACCTTTTTTAGCCTTTTTTTTAAACCTTTAACCTTTTTAACCAGTCCATCTATTCAACTGCCAAAGTGATCTGCCTAAGATTCAGGTGCTCTCCCCATCACCAACTTCTTTCAATAAATTCCAAACTTTTGTTTGGCATTCAAAATCCTTCTTAACACATTCTCCCTACTCCCTGCCAACTTTTCCTTTACTTTCTCCCTACTCCCACCCTTACTTTGTAATCCAATGACATTGACTTCCTTACTATTTCTTTTGGCACTTTCACTGGCTGCTCTCCTTTAAATCTTACTTAAAATCCATTTTCTTACAAGAGTCCTTTCTTGATTCCTGTTAATTTTGTTCCTTTCCTCTGTTGACTATTTCTAATTTATCACATATATATGTATGTATGTATATAATTTCATCACATGTAGAGAGCTCCTTGAGATCAGGGACTGTCTTTTGCCTTTCTTTGTATTCCTACTCCTTAACATGTGCTTAGCCACATGGTGAGGGCTTAATAAATACTTGTTGACTGACTGCTTATTATATAATCCTGGACAAGTCTCTTAAATTCTTTTGTCTGCCTCAGTTTCTTCATCTGTAAAAAAGGGGAAAATAATAGCACCTATCTCTCAGAGTTGTGATGCAGATAAAATGAGATATTTTTAATGTGCTTTGAAATCTTAAAGTGCTATGTAAAAGCCAGTTGTTATTTTTAAAATGGTTCCCTGCCTCCAAGGCACAGCTAATTAAGAGAAAGAAATATTTCATGTCTTATAAAAACAATTCCCCTTTTTACATTGCCTTTTTATTATTATTATAGTTTTTTATTTTAAAAACATGCATGGATAATTTTTCAGCATTAATCCTAGCATAACCTTGTATTCCAAATTTTCCCTTCCTTCCACCTACCTCTTCCCCTAGGTGGAAGTGATTCAATGTATGTTATACATATTAAAATATATGTTAAATGCAATATGTATAAACATATTTGTACAATTATCTTGTTGCACAAGAAAGATCGGATCAAAAAGGAAAGAAAATGAGTAAGAAAACAAAATGCAAACAAACAACAACAAAAAGAGTGAGAATGTTATGTTATGGTCCACACTCAGTTCCCACAAGCCTCTCTCTGGGTGTAGATGGCTCTCTTCATCATGAGATCATTGAAAACTGGCCTCAATCATCTCATTGTGGAAGAGAGCCATGTCCATCAGAATGGATCATCATATAATCTTGTTGTTGCTGTGTATAATGATCTCCTGGTTCTGCTCATTTCACTCAGCATCTGTTCATGCAAGTCTCTCCAGGCCTCTCTGAAATCATCCTGCTGTTCGTTTCTTACAGAACAATAATATTCCATGACATTCATATATCATAGTTTATTCAGCCATTCCAGTTTCTTGCCACTACAAAAAGGGCTGCCACAAACATTTTTGCACACATTTTTCCCTCCTTTAAGATCTCTGGGATATAGGGCCAGTCGAAACACTGCTGGATCAAGGGGTATGATGCACAATTTGATAACTTTTTGAGCATAGTTCCAAATTGCTCTCCAGAATGATTGGATCCATTCACAATTCCACCAACAATGTATGTGTCCCAGTTTTCCCACATCCCCTCCAACATTCATCATTATCTTTTTTTTTAATTTTATTAATTTTCTTATTTTTTATTAAAGCTTTTTATTTGTATAACATGTGTAAGGGTAGTTCCCCAACATTGATCTTTACAAAGCTTTCCATTACAACTTTTACCCCCAGTCCCCTTCCCTCCCCTAGATGGCAGGAAATCCATTACATGTTAATAATGTTGAAATACTTGACAAGTTGTGCAAGAAAAATCCTATCTACAAGAAAAAAAAGAAAATCAGAGAAAGGCAACACAATACAAGCAAACATCAATAGAGAGCATGAAAATATTACATTGTGGTCCATTTTTCATATACCTCTCAATGGGTGTATATGGTTTTCTTCAGTGAACAATTGGAACTGGTTTGAGACAATTCTTTGTTGCAGAGAGCCATGTCCATCAGAATTGATCATCTTGTAATACTGTTGTTGCTGTGTATGATGATCTCCTGGTTCTGCTCATTTCACTCAGCATCTGTTCATGCAAGTCTCTCCAGGCCTCTCTGAAATCATTCTGCTGTTTATTTCTTACAGAGCAATAATATTCCATGACATTCATATATCATAGTTTATTCAGCCATTCCAGTTTCTTGCCACTACAAAAAGGGCTGCCACAAACATTTTTGCACACATTTTTCCCTCCTTTAAGATCTCTTTGGGATATAGGGCCAGTCAAAACACTGCTGGATCAAGGGGTATGATGCACAGTTTGGTAACTTTTTGAGCATAGCTCCAAATTGCTCTCCAGAATGGTTGGATCCGTTCACAATTCCACCAACAATGTATGTATCCCAGTTTTCCCACATCCCCTCCAACATTCATCATTATCTTTTCCTGTCATCTTAGCCAATTTGACAAGTATGTAGTGGTATCTCAGAGTTGTCTTAATTTGCATTTCTCTGATCAATAATTATTTAGAGCATCTTTTCAAATGACTAGAAATGGTTTTAATTTCTTCATCTGAAAATTTTCTGTTCATATCCTTTTACCATTTATCAATTAGAGAATTGTTTGAATTCTTGTAAATTTGAGTCAATTATCTACATATTTTAGAAATGAGGCCTTTATGAGAACCCTTAAATGTAAAATTTATTGCTTTCCTTCTAATTTTGTCTGCATTAGTTTTTTTTTTGTTTTGTTTTTGTACAAAAACTTTTTAGCTTAATATAATCAAAATTATCTATTTGGTATTCAATTATGAGTTCCAGTTCTTTTTTGGTCACAAATTCCTTCCTTCTCCACAGATCTGAAAGGTAAACTATTCTCTTCTAATTTGCTTATAATTTCACTTTATTCACGTTTTTATTTTTATTTTTATTGAAGTTTTGCTACTTTTCTAAAATTCTTGGTGGGAAGGAATATTTCCATGAGAGTTGAAATTTATTTTTTTTGTAAACTTTTTTGAATTGCCTTTTTAAAAAATTCCTGTTTGTTCAGAACAATTATGTAATTATCAGATTTCAGGTTGGAATGTACAAGATAATGAAACAAAAACAAAATGTGAAGCATTTTTGCCCTCAAAATTATTCTACCCTTCCTATTTATGACAAGACCTAGCTCTTTGGATCACTCTAAGTTCTGAGAGCACAAAAGCAATTGGTTAACTTCTTTGTGTAATTAGTGTTTATTGTATTAAATACTCAAACATTTCCAAGAGACTTGGAGGCTTCAGAACTAAAAGATTATGGTTACTCATCTGAAACATGTAAATTGTATAATAATAATAATAGTGGGAGATAATGGGGGAGCAGGATATTAGAATCCTTTTATTAACTCTAACTCCCACTTCTCTAAACAATTATTAATGATCTAGAGAAGGAATTTTCCAGTGCTTTGGTTTCAGTACTCCTTGATATCCCTAAAATTATTGAAGATCCCGAAGAATTTTTGTTTACAATGATATAACTATTGACAGTTTATCAGAAATTAGAAAACTTCAGTATTATTATTAAAATAGTTTTGACCTTAGGGACTCCTTGAGTATTTTGGGGACCTCCAGGAAAACCCAGACCACACTTGGAGAACCACTAGATTTGAGGAATATAGAATAATCTTTAAGATGGAATAAGCTCCACACCTTATACTCTGACTTTTAATCAAATGTATATGCTAGTTCCTATTTAAGAATGTGATAAAAATTTGCTGGGGATCAGTTGATAGGTACTGTTTCCAATTTCACATACAATCAATGCAGACATACAGAAAAACAAAACAAAACAAAACAACTTTATTATTCTTAGAGTATAGCATCACTGTGCAAAAATCAGTGAGTACTGATCAACATTTTGGCAGTCTTATAAAGGTTTTGGTTACATAAGCTGGTTGGATACAAAGTATCCAACAGTAAACAGTAAAAAAGGGAAGGTGATGATTTTCAGACCAAAGAATAGATGACAAAAGGAGGTAATCTATACCAGTTCAAACAGAAAACTAAACAGCAAACACCAGAGTTGTAGGTAATATCTAAAACTGGAATTTGCAGACAGAATTTATTTTAAAGAAATAATTGATATCTCAGCTTGATTTTGTAGATTCTAGCTAGTTACATGACTTGCTCATCTTAAGTAAATGGCAGTAAAAAAGTGATTAGAAATTCTATTATCTCAGGAGGAACAGAAAGGTGATGGTACTTTGGGTAATGTGTATACTGAAGGAGAACTCCAAAAATAGGCAAAAAAGTCTTCAGCGCATGAGGGTGGCCAAAAAAACTTCTTCAGTAGCTACCTTCATGTATCCAAAATAACATAGTTATCAACAATATCAGAAACAGCAAGAATAACAGTAACACATTCATATGGCACTTTAAGATTTAGAAGTCTTATTTAGTCAAAAAATCAACCTGATGAATTGAAGCTTTTTTGTGCCTGTTTTGCATATGAGGGAGCTGGGGCCCAGAGAGATAAAATAATTTGCCCAGGGCCATGCAGATAGTAAATAACTGAGGTGGTTTCATATTCAGAGCTTCCTTACTCTGCCCTAGTTGCTCTAGCTACTGCCTCTCTCAGAAGTGTCACTGTGGCAGTGGCAGAAGAACCATTTCAATAATTATAATTGTCTAGTTACAATATGAGAAGCAACAGAGCCTTTACAAAAGAAAGACCTGGATTCAGGATCTCAAGATCCCAAGTGCTGCATAATGGTTATGTAATCCTGGGGGAGTCAATTAATGTATTAGTGTCTCAGGCAATTGTCTAAGATGATAAATTGCAGAGAAAGCATTGACCTGTTTTGATGGGGAAAGAAATACCTTCTTGAGAGCCCCCCCCCCAGACAGGTGAAATCACAAGTCTTACTTAAAAATATAAAAATATAGCATTTTATTTTATTTATATTGAATACCTAAAAATATCAACTGTCCAGAATAGGCAGTGAGAATCAGGAAGTGAGCAAAGAAAGCTTATGATGATTCAAAAATGTCACAAAATCCATATATTAAAACTCATGTACTTCAATAACCAAATAAGGGACTTTCAGGTCTTCACTCAGAAATAATATACTCTTCTATCTGTGATTGGCTGCTCCCTTTTCTAGCCAAGATTAGAAAGGATAAATTAGAAGAGAAGGGGGTGAGGGAAGAATTGTAATAGAGGCAAGTATACTGTCAGTAGCAATTAAACAAGTTTACATTCTTATAAAAAGGAAGAAGAAAGGAAGCATAGAAGAAGTAAACAAAAGAATTTAAGAAATTTAGCCTTTTAAGACTATTTTGTTTTGGGACAAACATCTTGAAATTCCAGATGGCATTCTTATATTTTAGCACAATTGGGTAATGTTTGTAGTGTGACACTTGAGATAAGGCCCCAGCTGTTATTACCTTTTCCATGAAGCCTTTATTGATTCTCTCAGCCGAAGTGATTTTTCTTTTGCATCATCTGCTTTACTACAAATTTTACCTGGTCTTAAAGATTTTTGTGCATATCTTGTACCTCATTCATGCTTGAATCCTTTATAAAGTCTTTTATATGGTAGGCACATTAAATATATATTAAAATAGTAAATATTGAATCAAGGGAAGTTTTGTGTTCAGCACACTCAATTTAAGAAGGTAGGGAATGTAATATATTTCATTTTATTATTTTTTTATAATTTTATTTCTCTTTTGTTTTTTATGTCATAGTTCTTTCACAATATGCCCTTCCTTCCTCCTCCTTTTTATGACCCCAATGAACACATACACATTCCCATATGAAGGCATATGCAATATTCTTCATCTGTAGTAGCCTTCTGCCTTTCTATAAATTGAAGGACATGTATTTCATAATCTGCTTTCATTCCTGGTTATTACAATTATGTTGCTACATTTTTGAAAGATTTTTACATAAGATTATTATAAATGTGTTGGTACTTTCAAGCTCCCTTTTCTAAAACAAGCTGTCTTCATTCAGCCATCATCCTCATTATCTCCCCACAAGAACCTTGTACTGTCCCTGGATTTACCCAATAATCTCTCTCTTTGTCTTGTCAGGAACCAGGGCTGCCACATAATTTCTAAACCATGCCATCATGCATATATTTCACACCTTACCCCTTCTCAGCTCCCTCTTATGCCTTGTCGTCCCCTGTTAGACTAATGCAAGACCTTTGAAGATTGGGACCTACATTGCTTGCTTATGTTGGTTTTTCAGGCTGACAACTAGGCAGAGCCTGGCATATGGTGCTTAATAACTGCTTAATAAATTATCTGTCCATCTATCTAACAACTTAAAGCAATATTTCAGTTATTGAGAAATTGAATTGCACAAGACCATTCATGATGAGTAAGTTAGAGTGACTATAGAGTTTGAAAGACTTTTGATATGCCCACAAATCTTTCCCTCTTGCCTACAAGCACCCAAGGTATAGTAGCAAAGAAAGACATGGCCAATAACAGATGATATATTGGACCCTGCCTCTTTACATTGAAATGTCATTGTGATTCCTTTTCCTCGCTTTCACTCTACAAGTAGCTAAAGTCAGATAGCAACTATGGTCGCTTCATCACCCCTAGACTCAATGATTTATCTGCTTCAGACCCCACTTCTAACTTCCCTATGATCCTCTCACATATCCCAAGGGGGTACACTCTCCTATCTCTGTTAGTGTAGTATGGAAAAAAGAAACAGGGCAAAAAAAAGTAATCTCACAATGTTATCTATTTCAGATTATTGTGGTAACATCCATATGGGGAAGAAGACATATTCATATGTAGTCATCTCTATATATTCATGTCAAAATCCCAGTCTCAATATTGGAAGAAACCTCAGAAGGCATTTAGTCCAACTAATACCTGAACAAGGAATTTCTCTTTACAGCATTCTCAATGAGTGTTTAATATTTACTTCAAGACCTCTAGACAGGGGAACATATGCCTATTACTTTTTTAATTGCCCCATTAGACTTAATATTCAACTTTATGATGCTATTATTATTAGGTACCAAAGGGTAGAAAAGAGATTGAATAAGAAATAAACTCTGCCATTGAAAGTTTATCATCTAATGGAAGAAATAATGACAGAAAGGGATAAAGATTGGACTTGAGAGATTTTATTAATACAAGGAACTTCCAAATGAGAAATGCTTTCTACTAATTTAAGTTGGTACCTCCTCTGCAAGTAATAATTGTCTGCAGCAAAGAGAGATTAGATGATTTCCCCAGGATTACATAGCTAATATTTGTTAAACTTAGGACTTCAGCTCTTTCTTTATCCAAGGCCAACCCACTTATCCATCATTACCCATGACCACTCATAGAGGAGAAAAGATTATACAAATAACCATAATCAAAAAGGGAATGTGCATAAGATAGGAAAATTAAATTCCACAAGAATTTTGAGGAAGGAGAAATCACTCCTAACTGAGGGGGAGGGAAAGCTTCATGGAAGAGGCAATATATGAGCTAAATCTTAAAAGATAATTGGAATTTCCATGGTTTACTACTAATAGGTCACAAGCTAATAGTTAGTTTTGTCATGTGCACATACATATATGACTATCTTCTTCCTTATAGAAAAGTTAAAGGCAATTATTATTGGCAACCAGGCTGAGCTATTGATAATTATTCCCCCAATTCAACTCATTGCTTTTGACAAAAGACTTGCAAGACAGTTCTAATGCATAATTTCCTAAGTAACAAATCATCTCCATTTCTTAGATTCTGGAAAATTAAGAGGTCTTTGCAATTTAAATAGTTATATCCTCTAATATGCGGGCAGATAGGTACCTTCTTTTGACTATGGCTGATTTTAGTCTAGGCAAGACAGTTTACTTATGGATGAGAGTATATTTTAAGGTAAGAGGCAGTCTTTGACAAAACAGATGGCAAGGAGTGTGCCTAAATGCTATTCTGGATGTTCTCAGAACTTTTGAATGAGTACTGTTGTCTGTCTTTGCAAAATTTAAATTCTTTCTTGTAATTTATATCTAACCAGCTCAAGGCTAATATGTATCTGCTATAGGAAGGCATGAAACATGAATTAAACATGCATGGCCAACTTGATAAGTTATGTATGAGATGACATCCATTATTCCTCACTTCTTATAAATTACTATACTTTGGGGCATTTAAATATTCATTTTTGATGAATATAATATTTAATAATTATTTGAATATACTATTTTAGAAGTACTTTGATTTTTAGTTAGGCTTTGGATAATCTTATTTTAGATTGAAAGACAGCCACAATTATTTTAGTTTCATTTCTCATTTTAATTTTTTAGTTAATTTTATAAAATATTGGCAGTAGGCAAGTCATTGTGACAATAAACTAGATTCCTTTAATAGTCGGAAGAAAGGAGGTCAAGGCTAATTTTAATTTAGACATTTTAGATTTGCTTACAAATTAAAGTTTAAGCCCAGCAAACCATTCAACACCCTCCATGATCTCCTGCCAACTTTTCGGTCAGTAAATAAACATAAATTAAGCTTACTCTGTGCCAGGTACTTTTATAATCACTGGGGATACAAAAGGAGGCAAAAATAGTCTCTGTCCTCAAGTAGTTCATAATCTAAGGGGAGACAACAAACAAATATGTAAAAATAAGTTATTTGCAAAATAAATAGGGAAGAGAAAGAAAGTGACAGAATTAAGAGAGGTTGAGAGAAGCTCCCTAAAGAAGATGAAATTTTAGTCAGAATTTAAATGAAGCCAGGAAGCCAGGAGATGGAGATGAAGAAGGAAAACATGTCAGGCATGGGAGACAGGCAGAGACAATCCCTGTAGTGGAGAGATCTAGTACCTTGTTCTTGGGGAGACCAATGTTTTGGACTGAAAAGAATATGTTAGGAAGTAAGATCTAAGAAGCCTGGAGAGGTAAGAGGAAGTTATTTTTCTGTTCAAATGACTAACAGAGGATTTAATATTTCATTCTAGAGGTAATAAAGAAGCACTAGAATTTATTGAATGGGGTGATGGTGACATGGTAGGACTTGCACTTTAGGAAAATCACTTTGGCAGCTAAATGGATATTCTTACCAAATATCTAGTTGGACAAAGTTTCTAGGAATCATAGAATCTCAAAAGGGAAACTTCCTTGTCTTCGTCACTTATCCCAACTTATTAAGTTTAAGTACAAAACTTAATTTTTTAAAGAACAGAGGAGTTTTGATGGTGGGGAATGGTAGAGATCTACTTGCCTCAGCAAGATATTTCACAGAAATCTTTTATAGGAAACAGTATGTCCATTTTTAGTTCAGGGACCTTTATAGATAACATATTTGACCTCTTTGAAGCAAGATAAAAAGGTGTCACTGTAGTCTAATGCAGTATTATTACTTGGCAACTACTAGCTATTATCAGTTGTAAGCATATCAGTTTAGACACAGGAGCCCTAACTTTTATTTTAAGAACTATAGGATACAGACAGGAAGATAACAGACGAAATAAAGAGATTGATGTTTTATCATCTGTTAATGCTCCATGTCCTATGGTTGTTGCTACTTTTGCCATAGCAGGAATGAATTGAAAGCGTCAGGTACACCCCCTCAAAAGCTAACTTAATACCACCTCATCTTTGCAATTTGGAGGTTTTGCCACTAGATGGTGATGTTTTATGTGTAGCTATGAGAAAAAGTCTGAAGAGGCTGAAATCCCCTATTTCTTGATCTCCTGTTTACCCAGGACTCAGGTTCCTTCTTCCAACTGCAACAGATTAATTTTCTTCATATCTGAAGATACTGTTGCAGTGTAATTACAACACTGACTCAATCCATCTCTGATCATTAGTGTGTGTGTGTGTGTGTGTGTGTGTGTGTGTGTGTGTGTGTGATCTTGGACAAGTCACTATCTTTCTGGGCATCAATTTCCTCAACCATAAAAGAAAGAAAAAGAAAAAAAGGAAGGAAGGAAGAAAGAAATGAAGGAAAAAGGAAAGGAAGGAAGCAAGGAAGGAAGGAGGGAAGAAAAGAAGGAGGGAAGGAAGGAGGGAATGAGGGAAGGAAGGAAGGAAAAAGGAAAGGAAAGAAGGAAGAAAGCAAGGAAGGAAGGAGAGAAGGAAGGAAGGAAGGAAGAAGGGAAGGAGGGAAAAAAAGGAGAGAAGGAAGGAGGGAAGGAGAGAGGGAAGGAGCAAAGGAGGGAGGAAGGGAAGAAGGGAAGGAAGGATGGAAAAAAGAAGGAAGGAGGGAAGAAAAAAGAAAGAAAGGAGGAAAAGAAAAGAAAGAAAAAGAAAAATGAAAAAAGGAAGGAAGGAAGAAATAAAGAGAAATTGAACTAGAATACTTCTGAAGTCCCATCTAATTCTGAATCAATATTCCTACTATGGACAATAATTAGTTCTCTTTTTCAATAAATTATAAAGCCATTTTAAAGATGGAATTTCTAAAAAAAAAACAAAAACAAACAACAAAGGAATCATCTTTACTTTTAAACCATTAAAAGATCATTTAAAAAAAAGCTTTTGTAATTTTAACTTGAAACTTTGGTGGACAGGGATTGATTTGAACTTTTCATCCCAATTATCTCACCTTTTTTCCTTCATTAAATAAATAATCAAATAGGTCATGATAGTTGGTCACTTGAAATAATCAGTACTTTCCTTGGTGATGGCTCTAATTTTAAAGCATTTTAGACAAAAAGATAGATGGATGATAGTTTAAATAGGTAGATACAAATCCTTTTTTGCATGAAAAATTAACTTTAGTTGATTTAAGTGTGTGATTTGCCTGTCCAACAGGTTTACAAATCTTCCCTGTGCAAGTGTGATTCTGCATGCCTTTTTTAATCCCCAGTTTCTTAGCACAATGCTCTAAATCTAGTATTCAGTAAATATTTGTCAGTGATGATACCATCTTCCAACTTCCATTAGGGAAAGTATGTTATGCATATAAAACAAAATATCTTCTGTTAGGCTATATAGATAACAGCAGTATCTGTTATATAGAATATTACAAGTAAAGAACAGAGAAAACATCCAACATAAGTAGTTGTATAAAAATGCAAAAGAGTATTATAGGTCAACATTATTAAAATTCAAAGAAAAAATAAGAGCCCCCTCTAAAATCTTACAATATCACTTTCTTAGCAAAATAATTCTAATATATATACAACTTCAGGCTACATGTGATGTGGAAGAGAAAAGGAGTTCTACTGTTAGGGAGAAAATATGCAATAGAGTGAGAGGCTACTTTAAGGAGAGCTGACCCAGAGAGACTAGATCAGAAACTTTTTAGAGTCCAAATAAAGCATCCTTGCAGTTGACTTTGGCATGTCAGTAAAAAGAGGTTAGCATCAGGTAAATTCTCAGGGGTACTATGAATTATTGATTCATTACATCATGATATTATTAATCTTTGACCTGATAATAAGAGATGTCCTCTAATGTTCTGGAATTCTCAATAAAATTACAAATCTTTTGAAATTAACTTTCAAAAACCATGATTAACTAACAATAATACCTTTTTTAAAAATGCCTGCACAATAATACCATTTCCCCATGTATGAGGTATAGTTACAATTTTTAAAAGCAACACACCGGAAATTGTCATTGTTTTTGTCCCTCATTCTTGAAGAAGACCATAACATCAGGGGAGTGATACCATGACATGCAAGTGAGCTGGGTTTGTGAGAGAAGGCTGTGCAAGGTCACCTGCCTTGCTTTTTTCTCTGAAGCCATCTGGGCCCAGTGGCAAGATACAGTAATAACTAGCATTTCTATAGCACTTGAAGTTTTGTAAAGCACTCTAATGATAGTATCTCATTTTATTCCTGAAATAACCCTGGGATATAGGTGCTATTGTTATCCTCATTTCACAGATGTAGAAATTGAGGCATATAAACGTCACTTGACTTTCACAGGCTTATACAGCTAATAAGTGTCTTAAGCTATGATGAAGATGGAGATAAAATAATTACTGAAAATCTCTGACTTTAGTATAATTTGTTATATGCTCTGTCACCAATAAGGAACCACATTTTACTCATTCTTGTCTACCTAATGTTCCTATTTTTCTTTTTTTCCCTTTTTAAGTTCTAGTTTCTTCTATTAAAAATTCTACCCTTATTACTATATCATTGAATGGAAAAACCAATCTGTTAGTCAACTAGTATTGAGTAGTATTTATTAGGTGCCTACTGTGTGCCAAGCATTATGCTAAGTACTGGGAATATAAGAAAGGAAAGAAACAAAAACAGAAACCTGGCAAAAAACCATCCCCCATCCTCAGGAGCTGACAGTCTAATGGAGTGAATAATATACAATAATTTTATAATTTATACAATTATATTCATATCAATATATATTTAAATCCTATAGATTTTTCTTTATCATATTAAGTTATAATTAATAATTAGCTACATAAAATAAGTACTCCATGGTCATTAAAGTGAATCAGAGATCATTATTATTTGGCCAGGCCATAGCTACTTACTAGGTGCATAGGAATAGGACCTGTCATGGATAGGGAAGTCCAAGGAAATTCCTTCTATTAATGGAAGTCAACATTTTATAGTTTTAAAGAGAGCAGTAGTGTCAAATTTAAACAGAAATAGGAAGAGACTACTAAGTCACACATAAGGAACTCTGTGGATGCATATTAACTTAGAAAATCACATATTAGCATCTAGGTATTATTGTATTTTTATTTATCTTGTTAAATATTTCTCAATTATATTTCTAACTAGAGCACTGAAAGATGAAGTCATATTGTCCAGGATCATTCAGTCAGCAGTATCAGAGGAAGGTCTAGAACATAGGTCTTATTGGTTCCAAAGTCAGTTCTCTTATCTACTATACCATGTTTCCTTTTACTAAGACCATAGAGAAAGAAATGGTACTGCCTCCATGAAAATTTGTCCCTATTATGTCTCTAGTCAAAAGTGATTTCTTCTAATTTCGCCCCCCCCCCGAATTTTGTTTGAATGTGTTTTTTGGTACTTATCAAGCAATATATTGTACTGTAGCTATTCATGTACGTATCTTATCTTTCCAACTAAATTTTATGCCCCCTGAGAATGTGGGCTGTCTTATCTCTATGGTCTTCAAGTGCCACATGCCTTGTCTATAGAAAATACCACATATTTATTGAGTGCATGAACAAGTGAATGGTCCCCTGAAGTTACATTAAAAAAAGGAAATTATTCCCTTTCTTGCACAGTTTGCAATTCAGACTCTTGATGTCTAACAGAAGAGACTATATAAATTACTATGTGATCAAGAAATATATTGCTTTTATAAAAATTGAATGTAGGCCTTGAGGTTATCATTATGGTCTTCTGATTTTTTGTTTTTAGATAATGGGAGACATAATTTTTCCTGATGATTAACTTCACTGGCTGATCATTACTCTTTTTGATGTTTGCTTAAGGATCCAAGTGTCCCACCAAGATGAGGGAGGTGAGAACCAGAAAGGACACAGAAATAGATGGATTATCTAATTTTTAAATATTAATCCAGCTTTTCTCAATCACTAAATAAGTATATATTAGATAATCTATTCTAATGAGGTCATTTTCAAGGTTTTACCTTCTAATAAACTCAGACGCCTTCATTAGCATCCTCTAGTTTCTTACAAGTTACATCTGTCATAACATTGGTTCTGCATTTTATGGCTTTTAAGGCGATCTCTTTACAGTTTATCATTTGAAATGGAACAAGAAAAAGGTGATAATAAAATCAAAAGACTTAAAGGAAAATGACAAGTTTTAAAAGATGTTCTAATTGTTTATGAAGTATCAATAGAGACACTTCATAGACTTGCAGTATCATAGAGCTAGATGGATACTTAATAAAGTATGAATCCCATCTTCAATTCTTCCACCACCCCATCTGCAACCCCCAGAGTGGTAATAAACTGAGTTTTTCATTCCCTAACTGAGAAGGTAGGTGATTTTGCTTTGCATGGCTGTCCCTCTTAGAAAGGCCTCTCTCATACTTAACAAATTCTGCTTCCTTTTATAGTTTCAATTCTTTGAACCTAGTCATATATTTTTGAGCCTCTAAATAAATTAGTTCTCTCTTCCACATGAGAGCTCTTCATATAATTGAAGACAGTGGTCATGTATCCCCTTTGTTTAGGGATGTACTAGTGGGGGGTGGAGCCAAGATGGTGGAGATCAGACAGGAGTCTCTGTAACCTCCTCTAATCTTCCCTCAAACCAACAACATATGAAGCCTCTAGACTGATTTTGAAGCAAAAAAATCCACAATATCTGGAGGACAACATGATTCTAGAAGAAGATAATCTGGAAGAACTTCAAAACAGGTCTGTCTTAATTGGGCAGGGGGGTGGTCTGCTGAACCCAGACTGCAGCACAGGGAGACCAGGGCAGAGAGCTGGAGCAGGGAGCTGGAGCAGTAGTCGGAACAGGAGTCAAAACAGGAGTGGGAGCATTGTGCTTTTCACACACCTGGGAGTCTTCTGCGGGCCTCTTGGGCCAATCTGTCCTGATTGTGGGCAGGTGGTTTGGAGGGTCTGCCTTTTGTGGGGGGTAGATGGTGAACAACTGAACCCCTGATGAGCATCAGACCTAGCTGCCATTAGACAGCAACCTAGGGCGATCAATCAGTAGGACTGATCAGCACCTGAAATAATTTAATCAGTAGAACTGCCCAGTACTTGAAATAACTCAATCAGCAGAACTGCCCCAGGGTGAACTAAAGCAGAACTGCCCAGCACCTGACATAATTCAATCAGCAGAACTGCCCAGTTCCTGAAATAACTCAATCAGCAGAACTGCCCCAGGGCAAATTAAAGCAGCTGTCCCACCTTTGCCTTAAACAGACCTCATACCTTTAAAAAAAATGAATAAAAAACCAAAAAGAGCTCTCACCATAGACAACTTTTATGGAGAGAGGGAAGAACAGACCTCAAATCCTGAGGCCCCCTAAAGGTAAAGCAACTCCAGAAAAAGCCCCAAATAGAGACACAAACTGGACTCCATGTCACAAGGCTTTCTTTGAAGATTGCATAAAAAATCTTAAAAGAGAGTTAGAAGAAACATGGGGAAACGAAATGAGATCACTGCAAAATAAAATAGAAAAAATGGAAAAAGAATGCAATGAACAAAAAAATGTAATTGGTCAATTGCAAAAAGAACTAAAAACAGTAACTGAAGAAAATAAGAATTAGAATCGAACAATTGGAAATGAATGACTCATCAAGACTTCAAGAATCAGTCAAACAAAAACAAAAAAATGAAAAGATAGAGAAAAACATGAAATATCTCCTAGGAAAAACAACTGACCTGGAAAATAGATCTAGAAGAGACAATCTAAGGATTATAGGGCTTCCTGAAAGCCATGATAAAAAAAAGAACCTGGACACTATATTCCAGGAAATCATAAAAGAAAACTGCCCTGATATTTTACACCCAGAAGGCAAAATACTCCTTGAAACAATCCACCGATCACCTCCTGAAAGAAACCCAATAATTAAGTCCCCCAGAAATATTGTGGCTAAATTCCAGAACTATCATACCAAGGAAAAGATATTATGAGAAGCCAGAAAGAAACAATTTAAATATCGGGGAGCCATAATTAGGATCACACAGGACCTAGTAGCTTCTACTTTGAAAGATCGAAGGGCCTGGAATCAGATATTCCAAAGGGCAAAGGAACTTGGATTACAGCCAAGAATAAATTACCCAGCTAGAATGAGCATTATCTTCCAGGGAAGAAGATGGTCATTCAATGATATAGGAGAATTTCACCTATTTCTACTGAAAAGACCAAAACTTAACAAAAAATTTGATCTACAAACACAGAACACAAAAGAAACATAAAAAGGTAACAAGAAAAAAAAAACTCTTGAGAACTATATTTATGTTATAGATACTTATAGAATGAAGGTTGATTTTATGAATCTATTATTACATTATGATTATGATGATTACTGTGATTTTATGATTATGATATGATTATTGTGATTTTATGATTATTATGATATGATAAACTGAAAAAGAAATTAGAGGTAGAAAAGGGATAACACTGGAAGAAGAGGAAAAGGAGGTAAAATAAGGGAAATTACATCACATGTAGAGGCAAAGAAAACCTATAATGATTGAGGGGAAAAAAGGGAGGGGAATGAGAATTTGGTTAATCTCCATCTCATCAGATTTGGTTCAGAGGGAATAATAGACATACTTATAAGGAAAAAGGAGGGAAAGGGGATAAGAAAGAGAAAAGCATAAGCTAGGGTAAATAAGATGGCAGGAAATACAGAATTAGTTATTTTAACTGTGAATGTGAATGGAATGAACTCTCCCTTAAAGCAGAAGCAGATAGCAGACTGGATTAAAAACCAGAATCCAACAATATGTTGTATACAAGAAACACATCTAAAACATAGAGATACATACAGGGTGAAGGTAAAAGGCTATAGCAGAATCTATTATGCTTCAGGTGAACAAAAAAAAAGCAGGGGTAGCAATCCTGATCTCAGACCAAGTAAAACCAAAGATAGACTTAATTAAAAGAGACAAAGAAGGAAATTATATCTTCCTAAATGGTACCATAGATAATGAAGCAATATCAATACTAAACATATATGCACCAAGTGGTATAGCATGGAAATTCCTAGAGGAAAAGTTCAGAGAGATGCAAGAAGAAATAGACAGCAAAACTATAATAGTGGGGGATCTCAACCTCCCTCTCTCAGAACTTGATAAATCAAACCACAAAATAAATAAGAAAGAAGTTAAGGAGGTAAACAAAATGTTAGAAAAGTTAGGTATGATAGATCTTTGGAGGAAATTAAATGGAGACAGAAAGGAGTTTACTTTTTTCTCAGAGGTCCATGGAACTTATACAAAAATTGACCATGTGTTAGGACACAAAAACCTCAAAATCAAATGCAGGAAGGCAGAAATAATAAATGTATTTTTTTCAGATCATGATGGAATAAAAATCACATGCAATATAAGGCCAGGAGAAAATAGGCCAAAAACCAATTGGTAACTAAATAATTTTATCCTAAAGAATGAATGGGTAAAACAGCAAATTACAGACACAATTACTAATTTCATCCAAGAGAATGACAATAATGAGACAACATACCAAAATTTGTGGAATACAGCCAAAGCAGTAATAAGGGGAAATTTTATATCTCTGGATGCTTATTTGCATAAAATAGAGAAAGAGAAAAACAATGAATTGGGCTTGCAACTAAAAAAGCTAGAGAAAGAACAAATTAAAACCCCCAATCAAATACCAAACTTGAAATCCTAAAAATAAAAAGAGAGATTGATAAAATTGAAAGTAAAATAACTATTGAATTAATAAATAAAACTAAAAGTTGGTTTTATGAAAAAAACAACAAAATAGATAAACCTCTAGTTAATTTAATTAGAAAAAGGAAAGAGGAAAATCAAATTGTTAGTCTCAAAAATGAAAAGGGAAAACTTTTCACCAATGAAGAGGAAATTAGAGCAATAATCAGGAGTTACTTTGCCCAACTGTATGCCAATAAATTTGATAACCTAAGTGAAATGGAGGAATATCTACAAAAATATAGATTGCCCAGATTAACAGAAGAGGAAATAAATTACTTAAATAGTCACATTTTAGAAAAAGAAATAGAAGAAGTCATTAATCAACTCCCTAAGAAAAAATCCCCAGGACCAGATGGATTTACATGTGAATTCTACCAAACATTTAAAGAACAATTAACTCCAATATTATATAAACTATTCGAAAAAATAGGGAATGAAGGACTCCTACCACACTCCTTTTATGATACAGACATGGTACTGATACCTAAACCAAGTAAAACAAAAACAGAGAAAGAAAATTATAGACCAATCTCCCTAATGGATATTGATGCAAAAATCTTAAATAAAATATTAGTAAAGAGATTACAGAAAATCAATTCCAGAATAATACACCATGACCAAGTAGGATTAATACCAGGAATGCAGGGAGGTTCAATATTAGGAAAACTATTAACATAATTGACTATATTAATAACCAAATTAACAAAAAACATGTGATAATCTCAATAGATGCAGAAAAAGCATTTGATAAAATCCAACATCCATTCCTATTAAAAACATTAGAGAGTATAGGAATTAATGGACTTTTCCTTAAAATAGTCAGTAGCATCTATTTAAAACCATCAGGTAGCATCATATGTAATGGTGACAAACTGGAACCATTCCCAATAAGATCAGGGGTGAAACAAGGTTGCCCACTATCACCATTACTATTCAATATTGTATTAGAAATGCTAGCCTTGGCAATAAGACAAGAAAAAGAGATTAAAGGAATTAGAGTAGGTCATGAGGAAACCAAATTATCACTCTTTGCAGATGATATGATGGTCTACTTAGAGAACCCTAGAGAATCAACTAAAAAACTATTAGAATTAATCCACAACTTTAGCAAAGTTGCAGGATACAAAATAAATCCATATAAATCATCAGCATTTTTATACATCACCAACAAAATGCAACAGCAAGAGATACAAAGAGAAATTCCATTCAAAATAACTATAGATAGTATAAAATATTTGGGAATATATCTGCCAAGGGAAAGTCAGGATTTATATGAGCAAAACTACAAAACACTCTCCACACAAATAAAGTCAGATCTAAACAATTGGAAAAACATCAAGTGCTCTTGGATAGGTCGAGCGAATATAATAAAGATGGCAATACTACCTAAACTAATCTATTTATTTAGTGCTATACCAATAAAAGTCC
>JAJPUD010000980.1:219032-250792 GCA_023553655.1 Myrmecobius fasciatus
TAACACCATATACCAAGATAAGGTCAAAATGGATTCATGATCTAGGCATAAAGAATGATATTATAAACAAATTAGAACAATGTAGGATGTTTTACCTCTCAGACCTGTGGAGGGGGGAGGAATTTGTGACCAAAGAAAATCTAGAGGTCATCATTAATCACAAAATAGATAAGTTCGACTACATGAAGTTAAAAAGTTTTTGTACAAACAAAATGAATGCAGACAAGATTAGAAGGGTAGCAGTAAACTGGGAAAATATTTTTACATCCAAAGGTTCTGATAAAGGCCTCATTTCTAAAATATATAAAGAATTGACTCAAATATATAAGAATTCAAGCCGTTCTCCAATTGATAAATGGTCAAAAGATGTGAACAGACAATTTTCAGATGAAGAAATTGAAACTATTTCTGGTCACATGAAAAGGTACTCCAAATCACTATTGATCAGAGAAATGCAAATTAAGACAACTCTGAGATACCACTACACACCTGTTAGATTGTCTAAAATGACAGGAAATGATAATGATAGCTGTTGGAGGGGATGTGGGAAAACTGGGACACTGATACATTGTTGGTGGAACTGTGAACGGATCCAACCATTCTGGAGAGCAATTTGAAACTATGCTTAAAAAGTTATCAAACTATGCATACCATTTGACCCAGCAGTGTTTCTACTGGGCCTATATCCCAAAGAGATTTTAAAGGAGGGAAAAGGACCCACATGTGCAAAAATGTTTGTGGCACCTCTTTTTGTAGTGGCAAGAAACTGGAAATTGAAAGGATGCCCATCAATTGGAGAATGGATGAATAAATCATGGTATATGAATGTTAAGGAATATTATTGTTCTGTAAGAAACAACCAGGAGGATGATTTTAGAGAGGCCTGGAGAGACTTGCATGAACTGATGCTGAGTAAAATCAGCAGAACCAGGAGAACATTATACATAGCAACAAGACTATATGATGATCAATTCTGATGGACATGGTTCCCTTCAACAATGATGTGATTCAAACCAGTTCCTATTGTTCAGCGATGAAGATAGTTATATACATCCAGAGAGAGCCCTGTGGGAACTGAGTACGGACCACAACACAGCATTTTAACACTTTCTGTGAATTATTTCCATGCATTTTGTTTTCCTTCTTAGGTTGTTTTTTTCATCTTCTCTTTCTAGATCTGATGTTTCTTGTGCAGTAAGATAACTGTATAGATATGTATACATGTATTGGATTTGGCATATAATTTATCCTATTTAGCATGTATTCGATTACCTGTCATCTAGGGGTGGGAGGTGGGGGGAAGAGGGGAAAAGCTTGGGGAAAAAAAAGTTTTTGCAAAGGTCAATGTAGAAAAATCACTCATATGTTTTGTTAATTAAAAGCTTTTAATAAAAAAGGCATGTACTAGTAAAACACATCTGATTATTATTTTTATGGTTATGAACTTCGAGTGCTGCTCCTAAGTATAAAATACAAACTTCAGCATGACATTTAAAGTCCTTGATAATTTTGTTGAAGCTCACCTTTCCAGACTCATTTCATATTACTCTGCCTTCCTCCACTATATCTTAAATGTTCAAATTTTACCTATTTAAAGGAACTTTGCCAAGAATTATGCAAAGTAATTGAATCTTTTCAATAAATGCAATGTAATGCAAACAATTACTTCTTTATTCAATTAAGGTATGTAAATATGTTTTTCATAAAGATTTTAAAGTAAAACAATTATACTAGTTATATTACTAGCATATTAGTAAAGGACTTCAAACTTAATATTGGTCTATGTTAACTGTACCACTTAGCATCATTTACCTAATTTCTCCCCTATTCCCAGCATCTTAGTATAGTTTCTTGAATACATAGTAATTGCTTAATAGAAGATTGTACTGGGTAGAAGTAAATATAGTCAGAGGGTATGCTAGGGCCGGCTCTTAAAAGCCAGCAAGAACTGATTGTTAAAATTTCATTGTGAACATTTGCATCCACGAATTCAGTGAACATTACAAATCAGGATTTAATTTCTTGTTTTGTTTATTGTCTAGACATGGACTACAACAATAGTGAGAACTATGAGTGTACAAAAGGTGATGGGTGCTATGAAGTAGAGCAAGTAAGACTTGGTAATTAATTGGAAATGAGGATGAGGGAATAGAAAATGTGACTGTGACTGAGGTTTATCTCAATAGAAATAAAAGTTTACAAAAGAAATAGATTTGGAGGAATTATGAGTTCAGTTTTGATCATGTTGAATTTGCTTAAATTTTTCCTTATGCAATGAATGTTCTCTCAGTAATTCCTCATCCTTCTCTCCCCATTTTTCATGTTGAAAACCCACCCTTAATGGGCCACCTTATTCTATCTATTCTTCATTAAATAAATCCTTCCTTAGTCTCCCAATTACAAATTATCTCTTACTATATTTTATTTTGATTTAATATTATTGTAGTTAGAGAATTTTTACCAATGTATTACATTTCCCCTGCTGAGTTATAAACTTTTTGATGTCAGATACCTTCTCTTGTTTTCTTCACATTTTCCTCAAGCAATAGCATAGTGCTTTTGCATTTAATAATTGGCTAAACTAATAAATTCATAGCTTATGTCTTCTACTTGTCACATATATATATATATATATATATCTTGAATTTCAAGATATCATTAAGCCAAATTAAAACAAATATATGATTCAAGTTTAAATTGAAAAATTCCCTTCCAATTTCAAACCTGAGTCTATTTCTATTATAATTTCTTAATAGTAAAGGATTGTGGGGAAGAAGTCTTTGGTCTGTGAGAACTAAAAGGTCAAAAAATAGAATCAGTAGTATTTCAAATATGCCTAGATATTAATTAAGGAGACTTTATTCATTTCCTTAAAATGGAATTATTTCTTTTTATGCAATGGTCACCTCTAAGAAACTGAATATATCTTTAAAAAATAATTGTGTGATTACCTTGGTCAGGGAGGAGAAAGCTGAATATTTAGAAGCTTTAGTTCCGCTTTTAGTCATATTGGAAGCTAGTAACAAAATAAAAGAATCTTTAGAAAAGCAATAATTAATAATAATAAGTAAGCAAGGTAACAAATAAAAGAAATAAATAGTAAATAACAGCAAAAGACAACTAAGGAGTTTAACAATAACTAAGGTAATTGATATAAATGAGAATTTAAAAATAAGACCAATTACATTTGTTATTGTTCGTTTATTTTCAATCATGTCTGACTCTTTGTGAACCGATTTGGAGTTTTCTTGCAAAGATACTAGAATGATTTTCCATCTCCTTCTCCAACTCATTTTAAAGATGAGGAAACTGAGGCAAATGTAGTTAAGTGACTTAGCCAGGCTCACACAACTAATAAGTCTACGAGACCAAATTTGAATTCAGAAAGCTGAGTTTTCCTGATTTCAGGCCCAGTGCTTTTTCCTTCTCACCTCTCTGATTTTCTTACATATTCCTTTTCTTCATATAATCTTCTTTTCTCAACTAGGTTGTCCCTCATATAACCTCCTCTGGAATTTTTCAGGTCACACCTATGTTCGCACCTGCAAGAAATTTTCCTCATAGTTCTTAATGCTTCTGCCTTTCCTCCGAGATAATCTCTAATTTATCCTGCATGTATTTTGCTAATACCTAGTTGTTTGCCTATTGTCACCCTCAAAATGTGAGCTGTTAGAGAGCAAAAATTTTTATCATTTTTGCTTGTTGGAAGTTGTAGGAAGAGGTCATTTAAGTTCATTCAGTACAGTTAATAAACATCTATTAAGTGTCTGCTATGTTCCAGGCACTAAATGATGGGGATACAAAAAGAGGCAAAAGATAGTTTTTGTCTTCCATCCAGGACTTTACAAACTAATGGGGGAGACAAGCAAGCTATACACAGGATAAAATGGAAATAACTGTAAGAAGGAAGACACTAGAGTTAAGAGGAGTTAGGGGACCAAACTGATTTTTGAGGGGTGAAACATTTCTTTTTACACAGCCTCTTTCAGATCATCAATCACTGAAAATGCTAAGCAGATTTTCTTCCCCAGAGTAGGGATGAGGTAGCTCTGACCAGGGTCTTTCTTCACAAGTCAGGTGGTACTTGGATTTGAGTGGAAGCAATGGGAAGCCAGAAAAGTACAGGCAGAGTGAATTGTAGGAGGGCCCCTATAAATTCATTCCCTCTTAATAGTATTTAAGGAAGCCTAGGACTTTGTTTTCTGGTAACTTCTAATAGCTTATAACTTACTGGGAAAGTAGCCTTTCACTCTAGCTCCTCTGTTTGACAGGTCTATTTGTTCAAGGAAATTACATACAGGAAAGATTTTTAAAAATTGTTATTTTGAAAGCATGTTTTGATATATCAGTAATATGGGAAAATGGGAGGTGGAGTGAAAGCATTGCAATAGCTATTTTTCATTTTTTTCTGCTTTGGCCTCAAGCTTTAGCAATAAAGTTAAAACCTATAAATATTGGTTTTGAAATACAAGAAATGTAATGTAAATGTTTTGAAGGAATAACAAGCAGGAGAGTATGAGTCACACTTACTAGTTGAGAAACCATGTCTGAGCTTGAGTTATAGAATAAAGTTTTAATAAGAGTAGTAGGGAGGACTACATTGAAGATAAACAGGAATAAATACTGATATAACTAGTCATTGAATGAATCTGATTAAAAAAATGTGTTTCTCAGATTTTTTTTGTATCAACAATCTTGACTACTATGTAAAAAAAGCAGAAAGTAATCTTTCACAAATATTTTCTGTATTATGTTAGTTATTAAACAATCATAGCTTTTGTTGAAATCAACTTAGGGAAATGGCAAACAATGAGATAAACTTTCTCTAAAGTGCAATCTGAGATCCACAATACTTAGACCAAAGTGCATTGATTTGTTTTTGCAAATAAAATTATATTATTAAAATTTTATTTATTAATATGTAAATATTATTATTATATTTGAACTAATTTTTTTTACTTTAGGATTTGTAGACCATTTCATAATCAAATGGTCTATAGTGAATGCTCATTTTTCAAGTTCCCTCTCAGTCAGTCAAAAAGCATTTATAAAACATCAACTATATGCTACACTATATTAAGCTTTGGAACTACAAAGAAGTACTAAGTCTAATGGCTGAGATAACATGCAAACAAGTATGTACAAATAAGATATATGCAGGATAAACTGAAAATAATGAACAGAAGGAGGGCACTAGAATTAAGGTGGATTGGGAAAGTTTTCTTATAAAACAGTCAGTAACTAGAGTTTGGAGATGGAATATCTTGTACAAGAAACAGCAAAGAGGCCAGTGTTACTGAACTGCAGATTATATATTGATGGGGATGGGTGTAGGATTTAAGAAGCCTGGGAATGCAGGGAGTGGAAGGACAGGTTAGGAAAGCATTTGAATTCCTAACAGAGGATTTTGTATTTGATCTTAGAGAAGACAGGGAGCCCGTGGAATTTTTAAGTGTTTTGGAGGTGTGACATGGTCAAATCTGCATTTTAAGAAGATTAATTTGACAGCTGAATGGGGGATGAACCTGAAAAGAGAAAGGAACTTTAGACAAAGGACCAACCAGCAGGTTATTTCAATAGTCTAGGCATGAGATAATGAGAACCTGTACCATGGTGGTTACAGTGGCAGAGGAAAAAAAAAGTTATTTTTTTGTTCGTTTTGGTTTTTTGAGATATTTTATAAGTAATATTAATAAGCCCTGGCACCAGATGGAATGAGACATAGGGAAATGACTATGTGGATGATGATATCTTCAATAATAACAGGGAAATATGGGTGGAAGGCAGTTTTGGGGAAAAAGAATTGAGTTTTGAATATATTGAGTTCAAGATATGAATGAGATATGCAGTTTCAGATATTCTAGGCAGTTAAAGATGCAAGTCTGAAGGTTAGGAGAGGGGTTATTGCTGGATAAGTAGGTCTGAGAATCATTAACATAGAGATCATCATTGAAACCTAGGAGTTGATGAGATTACCAAGTGAAATAGTATAGAAGGAGAAGGAAAATGGTTTCCAGAATAGAACCTTAGGAAACACCCACATTAATTGAGTGTAGTATGGCAGGGGGTAACTAAAAAAAATAATAAAAGGACTCCAGACTGAAGTTAAATAAGAAAATAGAATCGTTGCCTTCCCAGCTTTATAAACCATAAAAAGCCATTCCTGTAAATGAAGATCATTATTTTTATTATGCAATCACTTTTGAGTCTGAGAAATATTTTTTAAACCTTTTTCCCTCATACTGACTTTTCTCAAAGTAAAAATTTCCCCAATTTTTCTTTTCATGATTTTTCTTTTGTGTAGGAGGAAACTGAACTATCCTGCTTATTCTGTATTATTTGGCTCTAGTCCAATGTAATAGCATTTTTGTAGGAAATTAGTAACAGCACTCTTTATTAACAGGCTTGGTAAAAAGATGGGCTCTCTTAATTGGCTGCTGCCAAAAGTAGGCACAGTAATTACTACAACATGTCATGTAGATTTCTAGGAGCATTTCATAAAGTTTACTGAGGAAGAGAACTATTCCCTAATGAAAAATTCTTCATTCTGTTCGCTAGTGATAGGCATTTGCCTTCAGCCAGTTATCTCCTCTGCAGCAGTGTGGTCCTTTGGCCTTCAATTTCAATGTTTCCTGAAAAGATAACCCAGCATCAATGTGTTTTTTTCTGACTGCAAGTCATCACAAGAATAAATCTATAGGTCCCCCTTTTGGGCTGAAATCAATCATCTATTTAAACTTTCACCACTTCTTAGAGATCTTAGTAATAAAACCTATCCTATGAGCCCTGTCAAAAATAGGGAAAACTCTCATCCATCTATTTCTCAGAATTGTGGTTTTCTAGAATGGCTGTTGTTAAGAAACCACAGCTTTGGTGGACACAAACTAGAAAGAATGAGACTTGTTTTGGTCTTCTGGGACCCTAGTGAGTAGTCTATTCCTTTGATGGGGACCCTTCTAATATCATCCCACTTGTAAGACATATAAGGAACTATTAACTTATAATGGGAATTGTCTGGCCCTCTCTAGGGGAAGCTAGGTGATTCAGTGGATAAGAGCATTTGGTCTAAAATAAGGAAAATCTGAATTCAGATTTTGCCTTAGACTTTAGCTATTAGCAATTATCAAACATTTTGATAATAAATCAAACTTGGACAAGTCATTTAATTCTATCTGCTGAAGTGGCAAACTAGAGAAGAAAATGGCAAACCATTGCAGTATCTTTGCCAAGAAAGCCCCTGAACAGTGGTCATGGAAAGTTGGACATGATTGAATGACTGAAGAATAACAATCCTCTCTAAGCTCCTCACACAGTGTCATATGGGGATTTCCCAAATGAGAAAGAGTATGATCACAGGATCACACAATAATTCTATGAGCATCCTAGTGGCAACCTGGGAGGACACTCATATTACTCACAATTTTAACTAAACTCGTCCTTCTCATTTAATGTGTGGATCTAACTTCTTTTAGCATCAATTATTTTTTCTGGAGTTTTTGGATCCAATGTTGTTTCACTGTGAATGGTGCATTTCATTCCCCTATATTCTTTCTTGCCACCTGTAGAAAATCCTTAGTCTCAATGGCCAGTGTCAGTCATCAGATATCCCATGGTTTCAGTGTTTTCTCTGTTTCTCCTTTTTCTTTCTCCTTTGTCCAAGTGACTTGAGTTTCAACAAAATTCACCAATTCTTTTTTTAAGACTTAGCCACAAATAGTAGAAAAATCTCTACCCCCCCACTATTTCCTCACCCCACCTCCTGAGCTGGGGAGAGCCTTAGTTCAGAAATTTCACTTGGGGCAAAAACTATTAGAATTTGGGGCACAGAAGTAGTATAGGCTTCTTAAACTTTTCCCACTCACAATCCCTTTTTGCCTGAGAAATTTTTAGGTCACCCCATGTGTATAGGTATATAAAATAGATAGGCAAGTCAGACATTTTGATAATAAATCATAATGTGATGATTTCACGTTCATTTATAAGATTTTTTTAATTAAAGCTTTTTATTTGCATAACATGGGTAGTTCCCCAGCATTGATCTTTACAAAGCTTTCCATTACAAATTTTACCCCAGTCCCCTCCCCAACCCTAGATGGCAGGAAGTCCAGTACATGTTAATAATGATAAAATACTTGACAAGTTGTTTTGCAAGAAAAATCCTATCTACAAGAAAAAAAAACATAATCAGAGAAAGGAAACACAATGAAAGCAAACATCATTAGAGAGCATGATAATGTTCTCGTGGTCCACATTTCATATCCCTCTCTCTGGGCGTATATGGCTTTCTTCACTGAACAACTGGAACTGGTATGAGACACTTCTTTGTTGTAGAGAGCCATGTCCATCAGAGTTGATCATCATATAGTATAGTAGTTGCCATATATAATGATCTCCTGGTTCTGCTCATTTCACTCAGCATCAGTTCATGCAAGTCTCCAGGCCTCTCTGAAATCGTCCTGCTGATTGTTTCTTACAGAGCAATAATATTCCATAACATTCATATACCATAATTTATTCAGCCACTCTTCAATTGATGGGCATCCCTTCAGTTTCCAGTTTCTAGCCACTACAAAAAGAGCTGCCACAAATATTCTTGCACGTGTGGGTCCCTTTCCCTCCTGTAAGATCTCTTTGGGATATAAGCCCAATAGAAACACTGCTGGGTCAAATGGTATGCAAAGCTTGATAACTTTTTGAGCATAGTTCCAAATTGCTCTCCAGAATGGTTGGATCCGTTCACAGTTCCACCAACAATGTATTAAAGTCCCAGCTTTCCCACATCCCCTCCAGCATTCATCGTTATCTTTTCCTGTCATTTTAGCCAATCTGACAGGTGTGTAGTGGTACTTCAGAGTTGTCTTAATTTGCATTTCTCTGATCAATAGTGACTTGGAGCAACTTTTCAAATGACTAGAAATGGTTTTAATTTCATCATCTGTAATGTTGGAAGGGATGTGGAAAGACTGGGACACTGATGCATTGTTGGTGGAGCTGTGAACGGATCCAGCCATTCTGGAGAGCAATTTGGAGCTATGCTCAAAAAGTTATCAAACTATGCATACCCTTTGACCCAGCAGTGTTTCTATTGGGCTTACATCCCAAAGAAATCATAGGAGAAGGAAAGGGCCCCACATGTGCAAGAATGTTTGTGGCAGCTTTTTTTTGTAGTGGCTAGAAACTGGAAACTGAATGGATGCCCATCAATTGGAGAGTGGCTGAATAAATTATGGTATATGAATGTTATGGAATATTATTGTTCTGTAAGAAATGAACAGCAGGACGATTTCAGAGAGACCTGGAGAGACTTGCATAAACTAATGCTCAGTGAAGTGAGGAGAACCAAGAGATCATTATTCACAGCAACAACAATACTATATGAGGATCAGTTCTAATGGACATCACTCTCTTCAACAATGAAATGCTTCAAACCAGTTCGAATTGTTCGGTGAAGAGAGCCATATAAACCTAGAGAGAGGAATGTGAAATGTGGACCACAACATAAAATTTTCATGTTCTCTATTGAGGTTTGCTTACATTGTATTTCCTTTATCAGATTATTCTTTCTTGTAGATATGATTTCTCCTGCACAAAAAATGATGCAATAACTATACATATATTTGATTTCTTAAGTATTCTAACATAATTATCATGTAGTGGATATCCTGCCATCTAGGGGAGGGGTGGGGAGTAGGGGGGAAAAATTTGTAACAGAAAGCTTTGTAAGGGTTAATGTTTAGGAATTACCCATACATATGTTTTGCAAATAAAAAGTATTAATAAAAAAATAAAATAAAATAAAAAAATTTTAAAAAAATTTCATCATCTGAAAATGGTCTGTTCATATCCCTTGACCATTTATCTATTGAAGAATGGCTTGAATTCTTATAAATATGAGACAATTCTCTATATATTTTAGAAATGAGGCCTTTATGAGAACCATTAAATATAAAGATGATTTCCCAATTTGATGCTTCCCTCCTAATCTTGTCTGCATTAGTTTTCTTTGTACAGAAACTTTTTAACTTAATATAATCAAAATTATCTATCTAGTGTTCAATTAAGAGTTCCAGATCTTCTTTGGACATAAATTTATTCCATCTCCACAGGTCTGAGAGGTAAACTATACTAAGTTCCTCTAATTTGCTTACAATATTACTCTTTATATTTAGATCATGGACCCATTTAGATCTTATCTTGGTATGTGGTGTTAAGTGTGGGTCAAGCCCTAATTTCTTCCACACTAGTTTCCAATTTTCCCAGCAGTTTTTGCCGAATAGTGAGTATTTATCCCAAAAGCTGGGGTCTTTGGGTTTATCGAATACTAGATTGTTAAGGTTATTGCCTAGATAGTCCTGATATCCTATCCTGTGCCACTGATTGACTGCTCTATTTCTTAGCCAGTACCAAATGGTTTTGATGACCGCTGCTTTATAATATAGTTTTAAATCTGGTACAGCAAGGCCACCTTCATCTGTCTTTTTTTTTTTTCATTAATTCCCTTGCAATTCTTGACCTTTTGTTCTTCCAAATGAACTTTGCTACTACTTTTTCTAGATCTGTAAAATAATTTCTTGGGAGTTTGATTGGTATGGCACTAAATAAGTAGATTAGTTTGGGTAGTATTGTCATTTTTATTATATTTGCTCGGCCTACCTGTGAGCACTTAATGTTTTTCCAGTTGACTAAGTCTGATCTTATTTGTGTGGAAAGTGTTTTGTAGTTTAATTCGTATAGTTTCTGACTTTTCCTTGGCAGATAGATTCCCAAATATTTTATACTATCATCCATTATTTCGAATGGAATTTCTTTTTGTATCTCTTGCTGCTGAACTTTGTTGGTAATATATAAAAATGCTGATGATTTATGTGGATTGATTTTGAATCCTGCAACTTTGCTAAAGTTGTTAATTGTTTCTAGTAGTATTTTAGTTGAGTCTCTAGGGTTCTCTAAGTATACCATCATGTCATCTGAAAAGAGTGATAATTTGGTTTCTTCATTACCTACTCTAATTCCTTTTATCTCTTTTTCTTCTTTTATTGCCAAAGCTAACATTTCTAATACAATATTAAATAGTAATGGTGACAGTGGTCAGCCTTGTTTCACTCCTGATCTTATTGGGAATGGTTCTAGTTTGTCTCCATTACATATGATGCTTGCTGATGGTTTTAAATAGATGCTACTAATCATTTTAAGGAAAAGCCCATTTATTCCTATACTATCTAGTGTTTTTAATAGGAATGGATGTTGGATTTTATCAAATGCTTTTTCTGCATCTATTGAGATAATAATATGTTTTTTGTTAGTTTGGTTATTAATGTAATTGATTATGCTGATAGTTTTCCTGATATTGAACCAGCCCTGCATCCCTGGTATAAATCCTACTTGGTCCTAGTGTACTATCCTGGGGATGACTTTCTGTAATCTCATTGCTAATATCTTATTTAAAATTTTTGCATCAATATTCATTAGGGAAATTGGTCCATAGTTTTCTTTCTCTGTTTTCACCCTACCTGGTTTAGCTATCATCACCATATCAGTCTCATAAAAGGAATTTAGTATACCTTCTATCCCTATTCTCTCAAATAGTTTGTAGAGTATTGGAATTAATTGTTCTTTGAATGTTTGGTAGAATTCATATGTAAATCCATCTCGCCCTGGAGATTTTTTCTTAGGGAGTTGGTTAATAGCTTGTTCTATTTCTCTTTCTAATATGGGGCTATTTAAATAATGTATTTCCTCTTCTGTTAACCTGGGCAATCTATATTTTTGTAGATATTCCTCCATTTCATTTAGATTATCAAACTTACTGGCATAAAGTTGGGCAAAGTAACTCCTAATTATTGCTCTAATTTCCTCTTCATTGGAGGAAAGTTCTCCGTTATCATTCTTGAGACTAACAATTTGATTTTCCTCTTTCTTTTTTCTTATCAGATTAACTAGAGGCTTATCTATTTTGTTGGTTTTTTTGTAAAACCAACTCTTAGTTTTATTTATTAATTCAATAGTTTTCTTATTTTTAATTTTATTAATTTACCCTTTTAGTTTTAGAATTTACAATTTGGTATTTAATTGAGAGTTTTTAATTTGTTCTTTTTCTAGTTTTTTTTAAATAATAAATCCAGTTCATTGATCCTTTCTTTCTCTATTTTATGCAAGTAAGCATCTAGAGATATAAAATTGCCCCTTATAGCCGCTTTGGCCGTATCCCACAAATTTTGGTATGTTGTCTCCTTATTGTCATTCTCCTGGATGAAATTATTGATTGTGTCTATGATTTGCTCTTTCACCCATTCATTCTTTAGGACTAGATTATTTAATTTCCAATTAAATTTTGGTCTATTTTCTCCTGACCTTATATTGCATGTGATTTTTATTGCATCATGATCTGAAAAAGATGCATTTACTATTTCTGCCTTTCTGCGTTTGATTTTGAGGTTTTTATGCCCTAACACATGGTCAATTTTTGTATAAGTTCCATGGACCACTGAGAAAAAAGTAAACTCCCTAGTGTCTCCATTCAATTTTCTCCACAGATCTATCATACCTAACTTTTCTAACAATTGGTTTACCTCCCTAGTTTCTTTCTTGTTTATTTTGTGGTTTGATTTATCTAATTCTGAGAGAGCAAGGTTGAGATCCCTCACTAGTATGGTTTGGCTATCTATTTCTTCTTGCATCTCTCTTAATTTCTCCCCTAGGAATTTGGATGCTATTGAACTTGGTGTATATATATTTAGTATTGATATTGCTACATTATCTATGGTACCCTTTAATAAAATATAGTTTCCTTCTTTATCTCTTTTGATTAGATCTATCTTGGCTTTCACTTGTTCTGAGATAAGGATTTCTACCCCTGATTTTTTTTGTTCACCTGAAGCATAATAGGTTCTGCTCCAGCCTTTTACCTTCATTCTATATGTGTCACTGTTTTATATGTGTTTCTTGTAGACAACATCTTGTGGGATTCTGGTTTTTAATACAGTCTGCTATCTGCTTCCACTTTATGGGAGAGTTCATCCCATTCACATTCACAGTTAGAATAACTAATTCTTTATTTCCTGCCATCTTATTTACCCAAGTTATGTTTTTCCCTTTCCCTTCCCCTTTCTCCCTTCCCCCCTCCTGAGTATTTTGCTTTTGATGACCCTTTCCTCCAAACAATCTTCCACCCTTTAGATCACATCCCCCTTTTTTTACTTCTTTCCCCTGATTCTTCTATTTTCCCTTCTATTAGTTTATCCCTTTCTTTTCCTCCTTTCCTTCCCACTTCCCTCTAGCAATGGACAAGTTTCTCTGTGAAATCAAGTGTCTGATATACACTTTTAGAGCCCAAACTGATGAGAATAAAATTTACACAATGCTCATCTCCCTCCCTTCTTTCTCGCAATTATATTAGGTTTTCTTTGCCTCTTCAAGAAATTTTACCTTGTTTTTACCTTCTTTTTTTTTAGATCTTATTTTACCACTTTTTCCCTCTTTTCCCCAGTATGACAATCTTTCCCCCTCTAGTTTTCTTTTTCATATTATCAAAGTAATATCTAGTTAATTATACCCCCAAACTTTAAGTATCCCCATAGTAGAAATAAAGTTCTCAAGAGTCCTTTCCTTTTTACCTTTTTATGCTTCTCTTGAGTTCTGTGTTTGAAGGTCAAATTTTTTGTTCAGATCTGGTCTTTTCATTAGAAATAGGTGAAATTCACCTATATCATTGAATGACCATCTTCTTCCCTGGAGGATAATGATCATTCTAGCTGGATAGGTTATTCTTGGCTGTAATCCAAGTTCCTTTGCTTTTCAGAATATCTGGCTCCAGACCCTTGGATCATTCAATGTGGAGGCTGACCGATCGTGTGTGATTCTAATTATTTACCCTTGGTATTTGAATTGTTTCTTTCTAGCTGCTAGCAAAATCTTTTCCTTGGTGTGATAATCCTGACATTTAGCCACAATATTCCTTGGGCTTTTAATTTTGGGGTCTCTTTCAGGAGGTGATCGGTGAATTCTTTCAATGGTGATTTTGTCTTCTGATTCTACAATCTCAGGGCAGTTTTCTTTAAGGATTTCTTGGAAGATAGTGTTTAGATTCTTTTTTTTTATTATGGCTTTCAGAAAGTTCAATAATCCTTAAATTGTCTCTCCTAGATCTAATTTCCAAGTCAGTTGTTTTTCCTAGGAGATATTTCATATTTTCTTCTATTTTTTCATTTTTTTTGTTTTTGTTTGACTGATTTTTGAAGTCTTATTGAGTCATTCACTTGCATTTATTCAATTCTTATTTTTAAAGTGTTGTTTTCTTCAGTTACCTTTTTTAGCTCCTTTTGTAACTGGCCAATTGAATTTTTTTGTTCATTGCACTCTTTTTCCACTTCACTTATTTTATTTTTCAGTGCATTATTGTCTATTTCCAATTTACCAATTTTGTTTTTCAATAAATTGATGTCTTTTTCATATCTCTTTTACAGGGCATTATATCCTTCTTGCAAGATATTGTATCCTTCTTGCACTGCTTTCAGTTTATTTTCCTATTTATCCTCCAGCTCTCTTTTGAGATTCTTTATGCAATCTTCCAGAAAGGCCTTTTGAAAAGCAGACCAGTGATGGTCCTTGATGACTTCCTCTGGAGTTGTTTTGTCTAAAGAAATCTCAGGATCTGGGGTCTGCCCTTCTTTCTCTGGATACAAGCTGTCTATGGTGAGAGCTCTCTTTAGCTTCTTCATTTTTTTTAAGACAGTGTGGGGTCTGTTTAAAGCTAGAGAAGCCAAGGCTTCCATAGATTGCCTGGGGCAATTCCGCTAATTAACTTAAGGTGCTGGGCCCCGTGGGGGCTAGGACTTTGCCTGATGGGGCCCAGGACTTTGCCCGAATTACTCCTTAAAAAAGGCAAATCTGCCAGAGCACCTGCCTCCAATTAGGGCGGAGTGTCCTGAGTGCCTCAGATATATTCCAGGTGTTTGGAGTTTGGAGTTTGGAGTTTCTGCCGCACTGAGCTGAGTCCCACCTTCACTTCTGGGCTGCACCGAGTAAACTGTTCACCCCTCTACCCGAGTTAAACAGACCTGATATGAAGTTCTTCAGAGATATCTGTAAGCAGTTTCCAAATATTTTTGGATTCCTTGACTTGAAGATCAGTTCAGAGGCTTATTTTATTGTTGATTTGAGAGAAGGTCAGAGGAGGACATAGAGAGTCACATCTTCACTCCACCATCTTGGCTCCACCGACTCCAGTTATAAGATCTATATGGGGATAGAAATCACAGTTTAAGAAACTGGGGTATAGAGGATAATATGGTTGGGGGTGAGGAGCAGGTAGAGGAGGAAGATTGGCAGGAAGATGACATGATGATAGGACTTTGAAAATATGGGACTAAGTCCTTCACTCAAATTGTTAACTAATGCATTACAATCTTACTGTGGACAGAGTCAAGCAGGCTATGATAGACTTTGTGGGACATTAAAAAAAATGAAAAATCATCCCCATCTTCAAGGAAATTACAGTGTACAGGAAAGGAAGGAAACCTGGATAGATAAGTAGAATACAAAATAATTCCTAAAAAGTTTATAAAAAGTAAAAATAAAGTGATTATGTAAACTCAGAAAAAGGAAAGATCATTGCCAACTGGGCTATCAGAAAAAGATTCATGGATGATATATTGAAATAGTACTTGAAATATGGAAAGTATTTAATCTAGCAGAGTAAATGGAGAAATTGTTTCCCAGAAATGTGATATCAAAATATGATATTAAAAGTATGTAAGTGTGTATATTTCCAGACTTGTTGGAACATGGACTATGTAATGGGGGAAAGTGTCTGAAAGCTGGAGTGATATGTGGAGAAAAAAATACCAACTAGTTAAAGATTTTCAAAGCCCTTTACCCATTTTATCTGATTTGATGATTCAAGCAGTGATAATGCTGGAAGGTAAGTGCTATTTTTATGCTCATTTTACAGATGAAAAAATGGAGTCACAGAGAGATTAAGTGATTTACCCATGGTCACAAAGCTGGTAAATGTCTAAAACTGTATTCGAACTCCGGGCTTGTTACTGCTAAATTGATCGAGTAGGCCACTGTACTATTAGGCTGATCTAAATGCTGGGATTGCCTAAATAACATATCAACATTAATAGCCCACCTAGTTTCACTCCAGACGACAATCCTGGAAACTATTATTCTTATGTTTCTTTAATTCTTTTGCGCAAAATCCAGCCTGAATTTTAGCATTTTTATTGAAAAATAATGGTTGAAGAACATGTTGAATTTATAGTACTAATATATCAGTAACCTCTTCCAACTAGAGCTAAGAATATCCTATTTTTGTCCAGGAGCAGGGCCGACATTCAGAAAGCTTTGTCACTAGGAACAGAAATTGATTTCTTACCACGAATAAAAAGAATTAGAATCCAAGAAAAGTTTCTTTAAAAAGATACTCTGATTATATATTTGGCCTTTTGAAGTACCTCCTCCTAATCAGATTGCCTTCCATTTATACTTTATTTACAAATCTCCACTATAAAATAAGAGCTTCCTGAGAGGAGAAAAGTGTTTTTGTATAGAAATCATGGTACATGCGACATGTATAGTAATAAAGCTTGTTTTCAAGCTGTTTTCAGTTGGGTCCAACTCTTCATGACATTATTTGGTTTTTGGTTTTGGTTTTTGTTTTTTTCCAAAGATACTAAAGTAGTTTACCATTTCCTTCCCCAACTCATTTTAGAGATGAGGAAACTGAGGCAAACATCGTTAAGTGACTTGCTCAGGGTCTTGCATATGTATGAGGTCTTGTATATGTATTCAAGAAGGTGAGCCTTCCTGACTTCAAGTCTGGTACTTTATCCACTGTACCACCTAGTTGCCTAGCAACATAATATAACAATGATAGTACTTAATAAATACTCATTGACTACTCAGCTGACTGATAAGTCACTTAAACACATAGCTGTTAAATATGATGTAGGAACTTTCCTAATGCCTCTCTCTCAAACTAAATGTTTTAGTTTTAACTAAATGTATTGAATTTTAGCAACTGTGTAAGACCAGACATAGGGATGTCATTGACAAATCACTTTGAAATCCATTTTACTAAACCTTTAATGTATAGATTTGATGGTTCTGAGGTTAATTTGAATAACAGAAACATAGTGTAAAAGTTCAAGCAAAATACATACACACACATACATACACAAACCTCCCAAATTTCCATCTGGAATGTTTTTATGGAAAAAAAGAGATAATTTGTCATCATACTACTTCACGGTGTGCCATGCAGACACATCCTGAAAATATGGTCCTAGATGTAGAGCTGAAAACTTAGTGGCCACTTACTCAAACTCCCTCATGAGGAACCTAGATAAATGATGACTTAACCCAATTCCCCAAAACAAATATAACTAGATAGAGAGGGTAGAATGACAGGTTTGGAATCAGAAAGCATGAGTTCAAATCTGACCCCAGACACTTACTAATTATGTGATCCTAGGGAAGTCACTTAACCCTGTTTGCCTCAGTTTCCTCATCTGTAAAATGAATTGGTTGGGACAGCTAGATGGCACAGGGGATAGAGCACCAGCCCTGAAGTCAGGAAGACCTGAGTTCAAATCTGATCTCAGATACTTAACACTTCCTAGCTGTGTGACCCTGATCAAGCCACTTAACCCCAATTGCCTCAGCAAAAAGCAAAAAAAAAAAAAAAAAAAAAAAGAAAATCACTTCAAAATAAATGCTAAAAAAAACCCCAACAATAACAACAGCCCATGAGGTTACAAGGAGTTGAACTGAAGAATAAAGTCCCATAGGTAACCAGGCCTTTTGTCTCCACATTCAGTGTTCCTAATTCATTGCTATCTCTATATTTCATTAACAAATTAAGTCTATCAAATCATATTTACATTTTATGGGAGAAACTAGATTTTTTGAAGAAATAACTATAAAAAAGTCTTTGAAGCTACTTTTTTCCTTTAGTGAATGCAAAATGGTTCAAGGTATCATAATAATATTAGGTACCATCTATTTAGTACTTTACTTATATCATCTCACTTCATTATTATAATAACCCTACGAGTGAAGAAAAAAAGAAAAAAAAAGATCAGAACTCTTTAAGAAGCATGGAGTCTGAAGTCTTCAAAGGTATCTTATGGGGATTATCAGGTGATAGAAATAGATAAAATATTTATTAAGCATATACTATGTAGCAAGAATTAAGAAAAATAGTTCTGGCTTTTTAGGAGCATATCTTATAATGAAAGACTACCAAAAAGTACACAAGGAGCAGGTGAAATGTCCTAGAGGCCTCTTTCTAAGCAACATAAGGCAACAACTCACCTATCAAAGCCCATGGTGGTATTTGGGCTGGAGTGCAAGAGTCCTCCAGTTGGGCAGAGGGGGTGATGGCCAAAGTGGAAGTGACATGGTGGCCAGAAAGTTAATTAATAAACCTAAAGAATGGTGTAATGAGTTGATGCTCAAAGGGCATATCCTTTGACTTAACAATATCACTACTAGGCATGAACTCTGAAAGAGATTTAAAAAAAAAGTAACAGGACTTATTTGTGCAAAAATATTTATAGTAGCTATTTTCTCAGGGCAAAGAATTGGAAATTGAGGGAATGCCCATCAATTGGGGAATGGCTGGTTAAAGTGTGATATGGGATTATGATGGAATATTATTGTTCTCTAAGAAATGATGTGTAGGATGTTCTCAGAAAAACCCGGAAAGTCCTCTCTGAACTCAAGCAGAGCAAAATGTATTGTGTATAAAGTAATAGAGATGTGGTGGAATGATCAGGTGTGGATAACTTTGCTATTCTCAGCAATACAGTGACCCATGACTAGTTTGATGGATTTATGAGGAAAAATGCTATCCATAACCAGAGAAAGAAGTCATTGTATCTGAATACAGATTGCAATATATTTTAAAATTTTTTCTTGAGGATTTTTTTTGGGGGAAATATATGTTTTCTTTTACAACATGATTTTTATGTTAATGTTTTGCATAATTTCACATTGCCTTCTAAATGACAGGGGGAAGAAGGGAGAGGATTTGGAACTCAAAGTTTTAAAATCAATTGTAAAAATATTTTACATGTAATTGGGGAAAATAAAAAATATTACAACATTTAAAAAAAATAATGAATGAATTGATTGCTAAGGTCCCTTCCTTATCAATATTAGAAGACAGCTTTAACCTTCCGAAGCAGGTAATTCAAGGAATCAAGCAATTGATCAATCAATAGACATTTATTATGCACCTGCTTTATGCCAGGTAATTAGTCCTAGTACTGGTACTAGGAAAAAATCTGGATAAGTGCTTGGGGTGGAAAGCATGTGCTGCTTTAGTCAGTTAATGGAAATCTGAATAGCTGGGTAGTTGGCATGAAGATGGTATCTTAGCAGATGGTAGCCCATGATGCCAGGACACTCAGCTGGCAGGCACTAGGCAGTGGACAAGGCAGGTGGCATGAGGAAGGTCTGACACCAGGTATCAAAGACCTAGCCACTAGAGCCCCAGGGCAGGATTAAGTGCCAGTCTTACAGAGACAGACTAGAGCAAAGTGAGATTAGTCCGATGCTCTGGGCCAAGGCTAAATATTTGAGTATGGGTTAACTGGGTCCACTGTAGGTGATGCAGAGGGGCAGAAAGCCAATATAGTAATTCATCTCTTTCCTGATTGAAAAATAAAAATCACAGGAAACAAAAGGTAATAAATACAAACTGCACATTTTGGGGGCTCTTTTTTTCCCCTAGTAATAAGGGAAGTAATCACAAGATCAGGTAGCAGATCTAATTTAAAGACAGAGGGGCAAGTGGAGACTGTTTTTATTCTATATAAAACTTTTTAAAAAGCTTTAACTTACATTTCTTTTTTTTTTAATAAAGCTTTTCATTTACAAAACATATGAGTGATTTTTCTACATTGACCTTTGCAAAAACTTTTTTTTCCCCAAGCTTTTCCCTTCCTTCCCCCCACCTCCCACCCCTAGATGACAGGTAATCTGATACATGCTAAATAGGATAAATTATATGACAAATCCAATACATGTATACATATCTATACAGTTATCTTACTGCACAAGAAACATCAGATCTAGAAAGAAAAGAAGAAAAAAACAACCTAAGAAGGAAAACAAAATGCATGGAAATATTCACAGAAAGCATTAAAATGCTGTGTTGTGGTCCGTACTCAGTTCCCACAGGGCTCTCTCTGGATGTATATAACTATCTTCATCGCTGAACAATAGGAACTGGTTTGAATCACATCATTGTTGAAGAGAACCATGTCCATCAAAATTGATCATCGTATAGTCTTGTTGCTGTGTATAATGTTCTCCTGGTTCTGCTGATTTCACTCAGCATCAGTTCATGCAAGTCTCTCCAGTCCTCTCTGAAATCCTCCTGTTGGTCATTTCTTACAGAACAATAATATTCCATAACATTCATGTACCATGTTTTATTCAGCCATTCTCCAATTGATGGGCATCCTTTCAATTTCCAGTTTCTTGCCACTACAAAAAGAGGTGCCACAAACATTTTTGCACATGTGGGTCCCTTTCCCTCCTTTAAAATCTCTTTGGGATATAGGCCCAGTAGAAACACCGCTGGGTCAAATGGTATGCATAGTTTGATAACTTTTTGAGCATAGTTCCAAATTGCTCTCCAGAATGGTTGGATCCGTTCACAGTTCCACCAACAATGTATCAGTGTTCCAGTTTTCCCACATCCCCTCCAACAGTTATCATTATCATTTCCTGTCATTTTATACAATCTGACAGGTGTGTAGTGGTATCTCAGAGTTGTCTTAATTTGCATTTCTCTGATCAATAGTGATTTGGAGCAACTTTTCATGTGAACAGAAATAGTTTCAATTTCTTCGTCTGAAAATTGTCTGTTCATATCTTTTGACCATTTATCAATTGGAGAATGGCTTGAATTCTTACATATTTGAGTCCATTCTCTATACATTTTAGAAATGAGGCCTTTATCAGAACCTTTGGATGTAAAAATATTTTCCCAGTTTACTGCTACCCTTCTAATCTTGTCTGCATTCATTTTGTTTGTACAAAAACTTTTTAACTTGATGTAGTCGAACTTATCTATTTTGTGATTAATGATGACCTCTAGTTCTTCTTTAGTCACAAATTCCTTCCCCCTCCACAGGTCTGAGAGGTAAACCATCCTACATTGTTCTAATTTGTTTATAATATCATTCTTTATGCCTAGATCATGAATCCATTTTGACCTTATCTTGGTATATGGTGTTAGGTGTGGGTCAATGCCTAATTTCTTCCATACTAGTTTCCAATTATCCCAGCAGTTTTTGTCAAATAGTGAGTTTTTATTCCAAAAACTGAGGTCTTTGGGTTTATCAAACACTAGATTACTATTGTCATTGAGTATTTTGTCCTGTGAACCTAACCTATTCCACTGATCCACTACTCTATTTCTTATCCAGTACCAAATGGTTTTGGTGACCACTGCTTTATAATAGTTTTAGATCTAGTACAGCTAGGCCACCTTCATTTGCATTTTTTTCATTAATTCCCTTGAAATTCTTGACCTTTTGTTTTTCCAGATGAATTTTGTTGTTATTTTTTCTAGGTCAGTTAAATAATCTCTTGGGAGTTTGATTGGCATAGCACTAAATAGATAGATTAGTTTAGGTAGTATTGCCATCTTTATTATATTCGCTCGACCTATCCAAGAGCACTTGATGTTTTTCCAATTGTTTAGATCTGACTTTATTTGTGTGGAGAGTGTTTTGTAGTTTTGCTCATATAGATCCTGACTTTCCCTTGGCAGATATATTCCCAAATATTTTATACTACCGATAGTTTAACTTACATTTCATGTTTTAAGAAATATTTATCTTTTCAGCCAACAAATATTTATTAAGCACTTATGTGTCAGATTTTGTGCTAAGCACTGGGGTACAAAGAAAGACAAAAGATAGTCTTTGCATTCAAATAACTCAGTCTAATGATGGAGATTACATGCAAAGGACTATGTACAAATAAGCTACATAGAGGATACATTGGAAATAATCAACAGAGGGAAGACATTAGCATTAAGGAGAGATCAGGAATGACTTCCTGTCCAAGATGGGATTTTAATGAATCTTGAAATTCGGCAGGGAGGGCAAGAGATTGAGATCAGGAGGAGAGGAAAGGAAGAATATATAGTATAAAAAGACTAAAAGAGAAGGGAAGGGCTTTGAAAGCCAAAGAGAAAATTTCATATTTGTTCCTAAAAGTAATAGGGAACCACTGAAGTTTATTGAATAGGGGTATGTGTGAATACATACATATAGTATGTATAAATGTATGTATATATAATTTAACAATGTTATAATAATAAAACATCTCATTAATTTGTCATCTTTTACACTTTTTTGTTTTCTTCAGTCATAATATGAAGAAAATAACTTTTAAAGAAATAGAAAGATCTGGATAGAGTAATTAGGGTAAGCAGGTGATCAAAGACTTTTGACAGCTGACCATTTAATTTAGCCCCTGATTAGCCAGCAGTTAGCCCTGGGTTCTAGCCAGGAGCAAAACAGAAAATATTCAGGGAGTGGATGAGAGAATGAATATATGCTGGAATTTGATTATCTTGAGGTCAGAAATCATTTAGGAAAAAATAGGGGGAAAATCATAATCAAATAAATGCTGAAAAAATCATATGGTTAATTTTTTTAAATCAATATTTAGATGATCTAGTATTTTCAGTTGCTAAATTGATTTTCTTTCATTTTTCAATAGAATATATCACACAGTCTGAGTATTGAGTGTAGTATACATCATTCTTATTATTTAATTAAGAAGATTATGAGAATACTATTTTTTATTTTTATTTTATTTTTTTACCTCAATTTACCTTAATGCAAATTAAAAGCACAGCCTACATCAGGATAGAAAATGCCTTTGCTGATATTATCATTGGAACTGAACCTTTGATCATGCTCTTCATAATTCATTCAACAAATATTTATTTAGCATGGTTTACACACTAGATAGATCTGTTCTTATTTACCATTCTTAAAAAGTGTATATTCAATGTTGCTCCCTTCTGACATGTTTTTAAATTTTTTCTTCTAATAATAATTATAATAGTAACAACAATCATGATTCTTTAAAATTTGCAAAATGATTTTCATGTACATATTCATATATTAAGGTAGTTAAGTGGCTCAATAGATAAGAGTACTGGGTCTGGAGTTAGGGGGGCCCCCCCCCCCCCCCCGTTCAAATTTAGCCTCAGGCATTTTATAGCTTTGTGAGCTTGGACAAGTTACTTAATCCTGTTTGTCTCAATTTCCTTAAAGCTAAAATGACCTGGAGAAGGAAATTGCAAATCACTCCAGCATATCTTTGCCAAAAACAAACAAAAAACAATAAGGTCACAAAGAAAGGACTTAATGATAAAACTGTATAGTCTTTCAAAATAGTTTTCCTTTGCATTATTATACTCATTATCAGTCAGATAACAAGCTTTTGGCAAAGGCTTTCTAGATGTCTGGCATTGTACTAAATATTGAGAATACAAAGAAAAGCAAAAGCCAGTCCCAGACTTGAAGAGCTCACTTTCTAATGAGGGAAACTCTTAGCAGATAAACTAACCCAAAGGCTATTGCAATGGTTGGTTGGTCATTGTGAAGAGGACCAAAATTATATCACTGCATTAAAGAGTAGTTAGCATTTCCAATTATGATTGATCAGATCACTATGAGCTCCAAATGCTCTGCCACAAGTCAGACACAAATAGTTCCTCTGAACATTTGGGGTGGATTCTCTAACTTTGCACACTTTGTGTTTCTTCTGAGCTAGTTCAGTTCTGTTGTGCTCATAGCTTTTTCTCTGATAAGGGCACGCCACGCTGGGCAGTTGTGTGCCTGTGTCTCCCATGTTGTACGACTGATTCCAAAATTCTAAACAGAGACTTTGAGAGTATACTTGTATCACTTACCACATGAGTATTTGCCTTGTGAGGATTTTCCACAAAATAATCTTTTTGGCAAGTGTACATTTGGCATTTGAATAATGTGGCCAGTGCATTGGAAGTTTATCATTTTAGTTTGAGAAAGGACTCCAGTGTCTGGTACCTTTCCCTGCCAGGTGATCTTCAGACTCTTCCTAAGATAATTTAAATGGAAGTAATTCAGTTTCCAGGCATGATGCTAATAGACTATCCAGGTTCCATAGGCATATGGCAATGAGGTCAGCACAATGGCTCTATAGACCTTCAGTTTGGTTGTCATTCTAATATCTCTTCTCTCCCACACTTTTCTTTGGAGCCTTCCAAACCCTGAGCTAGCTCTGGCATTGTGTATGTCTAGAAAGTATACTTTCAAGGTAAATGAATTTATCTACAGCATTCAAAACTTCTCCATTGGCTGTCACTGATCGTTCCACATATGGATGGTGTGGTGCTGGCTGATGGAACGCCTATATTTCTTTGTATTAATTATTAGGCTACAATTAGCTCAAGCAACGGAGAATTGATTCATATTTTGTTGCATCTCAGTTTCAGAGGCTGTACTGAATTCGACACCAAGAATAAGATTTATTTGGTAGGAAAAATAAAATGAACATTCAGAGTTAACCAGCCTATCACATTATTTATAGAATACTTGAAAGTATTTGCAATCATGTGTATGTCTCGAATGTGAAATGTATTTTTTTTTCAAAAGGAAAACATTGTAAAGTTATTTTCTAACTCTAATGCTGGCTTTATATTCAAACTAGTAAAAACCTGTGATATATAGATTGATGTATCATGCAGGGCTTTAGATAGAAGAAAATCCTGAAATATATAGAACTCCCATTATTTTGCACTGAATGCTGTTCAGTTCCTTCTCTTTCAGCATTGTTATCCTAATTGTTAAGTAGAGAGTTGATTTACAGAGATTAATCAGTGACAGACTAGCTCAGCCTATATTTGAGGTGTTGCTAGAGACAACCTGATTTAGGTATATCACATGGTCTATTTCAATGGTTCTCAAAGTCTATGCTCAAAATTCACTGATTCTCAAAATATACACCCAAGTTTCAAATTATACAGAATATATACATACATTTGAGCTTGGGAGTCTCTCAATTCTCTTGCAGTGTTGCCAACTTAAATATTTTGTGTGCTGTTTTCCTTATGGTAGCAAATAATACTATGACGTGAACATCAACAGCAGTTTAAAAATCACTGAACTACTGAACAAATCCACAAATATACAAGATGAACTAGAATCTGTCTTGAGATCCTAACTATTCCTAATTTATACAAACAGGTTTTTACCTCTAGTGATTATAGAGTTTTAGACAGAAAATAGTCATTCATGCAAGGGTTAAACCAGGATACACAAAACAAGACAGTTATGGGTTGCAGTTACAAAGTTGTATTTTATAATTAGTTCCAAGTTATCAGTTTTGAATAGCAGATAATGATGGAAAGTCTTATCTATAACTACTCAAGGGAAATCCAATTATGAACAACTAATCTTAGACTGATAAGTAACCTGTTTGTGTCCAGTTTCTGTTTGAAGACTTCTTTGCAGTGATTGTTCTGATAATACAAACAATGTGGCTAAAGTGACTTTTAATCAACATTAATTAATGACAGTAAGTTTTTAAAGTGGTATATCATTAATTAGTAGAAAAAATAAGAGGACAAGCAAATTCACTTATTAAATTCAATTTCTTCTTCCTACCACCTTGGGATCAATACTTTCTTAGACAATCACAGTATTCTAGAGCTGGGAATTTGAAAAATCATGTATTTTAGCCTCTAGCTTTAAAACCAGTGACTTTCAAAACCATTCAGGACATATGATTTGTTTACTAGAATATGTGTACTCTGCAGTCTCCTACTGTGGAATATAAATCTCTTTAAGGCAGGGATTATTTATTAGAATCATAAAACTTTAGCTGTAAGGAATGCTAAAAATCATTTCTTTCAAAAACTTTCATTTTACTGAGGAGGAAACTTAAGCCACATGGACATTAAATGATTTGTTAGTTAATGTTGAGGTTTTATCTTGCAAAACTCCTATGGTATAATTAGTGCCTGGCATTGTGATAAGCTCCTGGTCATAATGATGAAGATGATTTATCATTTTTTTGGGGGGGGTTTTGTTTCTTCATCTGAAAAATGGGCCTAATAACATGTGTCATGCCTAAGTTCTGGAATAATTTCTGCAACTAATCAATTTAGTTCATTATTCTAAAACTAACTATTGTTGAATTTCAGGATTTAGCCATAGGTTAACAATAATAGCTATCTGAGAAGGTAGGATATTTTATGATAATCATGAGTGATACATCATGAATTTACTTGTCAATTTGACTAGCTAATGTTAATAAGCCAGAACAAATCATAAAAAAGTCTACTACACTCAGTTGATGGGAAATGTGTCATTTATAATTTTGCAAGTAATATTTATGCATATATGAAAAAAGAAAGATGATTTTTCAAATAGTATCTTTTTAAATGAATATATGTTATATATAGTCAACCCTCAACTTTTATGCATAATTTTCCTAGAAAAGATGTAAAAGTAAAAAAGGTAGGTATTGATAGATTGAACATATAAGAAATAGGGGATTATTTCTGACAGCTACCAAAAACGGTATTCTTTCACTAGAGATTGCTTAAAATACATTTTTCTGCATATAATTCTTTTAAATAAAACATTAATTATGATACTATGCATTTTTCTTATCACAGTAACCATAAAATAACCCATAAAATGCAAAATACAAAATAAAAAACTGCAAAAAATTTTTTCTCGATAGTAATTCCCTTGAAGTTTGAATGTTTGGAGTAAAATCTCAATTTTTTAAAAAAAATAGCACATTGATTTCAGACAATATTCACTTTTCAGAACTCATGAAATCTACAACATGAAAGTGAAAATGAGACTACTAACAAAATCATACAAATTCTTGAAGCCATGAAAGCTAAATGCACTAAGGTTGAGAATTCACATATAAAGATTATGTATAATAAATAAAGAAATTATCTACTTAGTGAAGCTGTTTCACTAAATCAAAGAATATTGCTCATCAGGCCAGATAAGAGAAGGATACAGAAAAAGATGGAATCTGTTTTGTTCTTCCCCAAAATTCACTTTCAACAGTATTTATAAAAGAGTATTTCAAAATAGTAGTAGTATAGAATTTTTGATCTACTTAGAAGTATAGAGATAATTTTAGCTCAACCACCTCATTTTACAAATGTAGAAAAGGCAATCTAGAAGGCAAGATTACTGACTCCTACCTTTCTATAAGTTCTGTTGAGAGGCAGCATAGGATACTGAAAAGAGTGCAGAATTTTGAATCATGAGACATTTAGAACTGGGTGAACAATGCTAAGTTACTTAACTGCTTGGGGCTTCTGTTTTCTTATCTATAAAATGGTGTTAATAAGAACCCTTATTTTCTAAAGATATTGGGAAACTCAGTTGAGATAATTATTTAAAATACTTTGAAAACCTTAAAGAGCTTTCAGTTCATCCTAATCCTGTTAAAATTAAAAAAAAATGACAATGATAAAGCCCCCTTTTATTCTACTTTGGTTTCTGCATTGTTCTTTTAAAAATTGTACATATGTATATATTTAATATTTCTAAACACACAAATATTTCCCTCATTACATGTTAAAACAATTTTTAACTTATTTTTTTTAATTTTGAGTTCCAAATTCTAAGCTTCCCTCTTTCCCTTCACCCTGAGACAGTAAATAATTAGATATAGGCTACATGTAATTATGTAAAACATTTCTATATTAGTCATTTTGTGTAAGAAGACTCATATAAAAGAAAAAGAATAAAAGAAAGCAAAAATAGCATACTTCAGTTTATTCATGCAATATCACTTCTTTCTTTGAAAGTAGATAGAATACTTTCATTATTATTCCTTTGGGATTGTCTTGGATTATTGTATTGCTGAAAATAGCTAAAAAATTTTTTTGGGACTGACAAATATATGTATTTCCATACTAGATTTGATTCACTATCTCATGTTGAAAAAGAGTAAATTTTTCATTACAGGTGAAAAAGCAAGAATGATGTTAGTCTTTGAAATCTCAAAGAGACTTTGGAAGAGGAAGAAAAAAAATTGTCCCCATATCTCCACCCTGCCCCTGAGTCTAAAAAGAAAATTCCATTCTTGTTTTTCCAAATGAGTTCAAGACGGGAAAAGTGTATCTGTTCTTCAAGTTGGCCACTTTTTAATGCATATTATTTAACATCCTGAAATTTACCATAAATAACTAGGATTGTAAAAGATCTTTTCTTGCTTTGTAGAATAACATCTTCTAACAATGCATTTAACATTTAAGGTTATAGCTCAGTATTGGCCATGTAGATAACTCTTTGCATTCTGGCCATAATTATTACCAGTCTCCATTCTCTAGTAACAGTTTTTCAGACTTTTCCTTAAATTAAATCCTTCTACATACCCTTCTTCTGTAGTTGGGCCTAATAGTAAAAACTAATCAATCAAAATTCACTGAGCAAATGAGAGAGTGTCCCACAACTCAATAAAGTAACTCTAAAAATGAAAATTGACTTTGGGACAGTTTGTTTTAGGCATTCAGTCAAGTTGTAGAAATGTAATATCAATCTTAAAAATAGTCTAAGATAGTAATCTGTAATCATGATATTGAATTTGAGCATTGACCCAAAGCTAGGGTATATCTGGAATCATAGAATTTGAGAGGTAGAAGGAAGCTTTGAGATTTAATTTAGGTTTTCCATTTTTTAAATAAAGTGACTGAACTCAAGCATTTTTTTTTACTGAGATAATTGGGGTTAAGTGTCTTGCCCAGGGTCACATAGACAAGAAGTGTTAAGTGTCTGAGGTCAAATTTGAACTCAGATCCTTTTGACTTCAGGGCTGGTGCTCTATCCACTGCACCAACTAGCTGCCCCTCAAGCATTTTTAAATGACTTATTTCGACAAGATCATAGAAAGAACTGAGAGAGAGAAAGAGAAAGAGAGAGAGAATGAGAGAGAGAGAGACAGAGAGACTGAGAGAGACAGAGACAAAGAGATACACAGAGACAGAAATAGAGACAGAGAGAAAGGAGAGAGAGCTCTTACTAGAAACTGACCAGTGCTATTGCTAGTATATCATGTTGCCTCTAATGGAAAATTTCTTTTCCTGAGCTTTATCAACTTTGTCAAGGATTTATTATTCATGATTCCTCTGTAATTATAATGACTATGCTTAGTCCAATAGAAGATTTGAAAAAAATGTACTCATCTTTTATTGCAGACTTAGAGGACTATGGCTGGAGAAAGTTACATATTTTGTCAGATATACTTGAGGTATCAGTTGACTTTGATGGACTCTTTTTTTTTTTTCTTTTTCTTCTTCCATTTCTGTTTTAAGGGAAAGTCTCTTGGCTAGGAATAGTAGGGAGGCATACATACACAAATGAATGTGATACACTAACAAAAGTAACAAATAATAAAAATTATTGTGAGAAAATTCAGAAAGGCACATTCTGGTGTGATTTATTCTGCAAATAATTTATTAAGTATCTTATAAGCACAGATCACTATGCATGGTACTGGGAGAGATAAAATGATTGTGTAAGAGTAGAGTTAGTTTCATGGAACTTAATGTATAAATTGAGATATAGTACTTACACAGATAACATATACATAATATTGTGTGATAATATATACGAGAGATTCAGTCAACATGCTATGGGCTTTCTGAGCAAGGAGAGATTTTGATGGCAGGCGATATTATGGATAATAATTGTTGTTCCATCATTCCAGTCAGGTCTGACTCTTTGTGACGCCGGTCGGGGTTTTCTTGTCAAAGATGCTAAAGTGGTTTGTCATTTCCTTCTCCAGATCATTTAAAAATTTTAATAACAGCCTTCTTATTTTCAAAATATATGTAAAGATAGTTTTCAGCATTTACCCTTGTAAAGCCTTATTTGCCATTTTTTCTCCCTCCCTTCCCTCTACTTCTTCCCCTAGACAGCAGGTAATACAATATCTGTTAAACATGTAAAATTCTATACATATTTCCACATTTGTCACATCATTTTTTTTGTTCTTGTTTTGTTTTGTTTTGTTTTATAGATGAGAGTCATTTAAACAGGTTTAAATGACTTGCCCAGAGTCCCATTGCTTTCTGAGGCCAAATTAGAACCCAGGAAGATGAATCTTCCTGACTTCGGGCCCGACATTCTATCTACTGAACCACTTAGCTCCCTGTATCTGGTTTTGAAAAGATTGGTGGGATTTGAAAAGACAGTGAGAGAAGAGAAAATTTTAGAAGTAGAAAACAGCATGAACAAAAGCTCAGCAGCCGGATCCAAGAGTTAGGGCCTCAGAGAGCTGGTTTCCAATTTTTTTTTTTAATTTTATTTTATTTGCATAACATATGTGTGGGTAATTCTTCAACAATAACCCTTACATAGCTTTCCATTACAAATTTTTCCCCCCAACTTCCCCACCCCTTCCCTAGATGGCAGGATATCCACTACATGTTAATTATGTTAAAATATTGGCAAATCGAATATATGTATACATATTTCCAAACTTATCATTGTTGTGCAAGAAAAATCTTATCTACACAAACGATATATCAGATAAAGGAAACACAATGTAAGCAAACATCAATCAAGGAGTATGAGAATGTTATGTTGTGGTCCACATTTCGCATCCCTCTCTCTGGGTGTATATGGCTTTCTTCAGTGAACAATTGCAGGTGGTTTGAAACATATCATTGTTGAAGAGAGCCATGTCCATCAGAATTAATTGTCATACAGTACTGTTGTTGCCGTGTATAATGATCTCCTGGTTCTGCTCATTTCACGCAGCATCAGTTCATGTAAGTCTCTCCAGGCCTCTCTGAAATCATCTTGCTGGTCATTTCTTACAGAACAATAATATTCCATAATGTTCATATACCATAATTTATTCAGCCATTCTCCAATTGAAGGGCATCTATTCAATTTCCAGTTTCTAGCCACTACGAAAAGGGCTGCCACAAATATTCTTGCACATGTGGGGCCTTTTCCTTTCTTTATGATTTCTTTGGGATATAAGCCCAATAGAAATGCTGCTGGGTCAAAGGGTATGCACAGTTTGATAACTTTTTGAGCATAGCTCCGAATTGTTCTCCAGAATGGCTGTATCCGTTCACAGCTCCACCAACAATGCATCAGTGTCCCAGCCCTCCCACAACCCCTCCAACATTCATCATTAACTTTTCCTGTCATTTTAGCCAATCTGACAGGTGTGAAGTGGTACCTCGGGGTTGTCTTGATTTGCATTTCTCTGATCAACAGTGATTTGGAGCACCTTTTCATATGACTATAAATAGTTTTAATTTCATCCTCTGAAAATTGTCTGTTCATATCCTTTGACCATTTATTGATTGGAGAATGGCTTGAATTTTTATAAATATGAGACAATTCTCTATATATTTTTGAGATGAGACCTTTATCAGAACCCTTGAATGTAAAGATGATTTCCCAATTTATTACTTCCCTCCTAATCTTGTCTGCATTGATTTTGTTTGTACAAAAACTTTTTAACTTAATATAGTCAAAGTTATCTATCTGGTTTTCAATTAAGAGTTCCAGTTCTTCTTTGGACATAAATTTATTCCATCTCCAAAGGTCTGAGAGGTGAACTATATTACATTCCTCTAATTTACTTATAGTATCACTCTTTATATCCAGATCATGAACCCATTTAGATCTTATCTTGGTATGTGGTGTTAGATGTGGGTCAAGCCCTAATTTCTT
>JAJPUD010000980.1:255792-285655 GCA_023553655.1 Myrmecobius fasciatus
ATGTCCCGGGAGTTCACAGAGAAAGCTGTCCACAGTTCGCCATCTTCTGGTTTCCAATTTTTAACTGAATAAGAATACAAGGCAGAGTATAGCAAAGTTTTTTCTTCCTTACTCTAGAAAGCTTTACTTTCTCAATGCATCTCCAATAATCTTAGCTTTCTTAGCTGCCATTGACTCATATATTTAACTTATGGTACATGGAGGGGGTCTTTTCTCTCTCAAATTCCATGATTTTAACCACAACCATTTCCTCCTTTTTTGGCGAAAATCATATCCAAAATAGAGATTTCTTTTGCAGGTTCTATCACCTTTCTTTCTTTCTTTCTTTCTTTTTTAATTAAAGCTTTTTATTTGTATAACATATGTATGGGTAGTTCCCCAGCATTGATCTTTACAAAGCTCTCCATTACAACTTTTACCCCCAGTCCTCTCCCCTCCCCTAGATGGCAGGAAGTCCACTACATGTTAATAATGTAATAATAGTTGACAAGTTGTGCAAGAAAAATCCTATCTACAAGAAAAAAAAGAAAACCAGAGAAAGGCAACACAATGCAAGTAAACATCAACAGAGATCATGAAAATGTTACATTGAGGTCCATATTTCATAATCCTCTCTCTGGGTGTATATGGTTTTCTTCAGTGAACAATTGGAACTGCTTTGAGACAATTCTTTCTTACAGAGAGCCATGTCCATCAGAATTGATCATCCTGTAATATTGTTGTTGCTGTGTATGATGATCTCCTGCTTCTGCTCATTTCACTCAGCATCAGTTCATGCAAGTCCCTCCAGGCCTCTCTGAAATCGTCCTGCTGGTCGTTTCTTACAGGGCAATAATATTCCATAACATTCATATACCATAATTTATTCAGCCGCTCTCCAATTGATGGGCATCTACTCAGTTTCCAGTTTCTAGCCACTACAAAAAGAGCTGCCACAAACATTCTTGCACATGTGGGTCCCTTTCCCTCCTCTGAGATCTCTTTGGGATATAGGCCCAGTAGAAACACTGCTGGGTCAAAGGGTATGCACAGTTTGATAACTTTTTGAGCATAGCTCCAAATTGCTCTCCAGAATGGTTGGATCCGTTCACAATTCCACCAATAATGTATTGGTGTCCCAGTTTTCCCACATCCACTCCAACATTCATCGCTATCTTTTCCTGTCATTTTAGCCAATCTGACAGGTGTGTAGTGGTACCTCAGAGTTGTCTTAATTTGCATTTCTCTGATTAATAGTGATTTGGAGCACCTTTTCATATGATTATAAAGAGTTTTAATTTCATCATCTGAAAATTGTCTGTTCATATCCTTTGACCATTTATTAATTGTAGAATGGCTTGAATTCTTATAAATATGAGACAATTCTCTACATATCTTAGAGATGAGACCTTTATCAGAACCCTTAAATGTAAAGATGATTTCCCAATTTGATGCTTCCCTCCTAATATTGTCTCCATTAGTTTTCTTTGTACAGAAACTTTTTAACTTAATATAATCAAAATTATCCATCTGGTGTTCAATTAGGAGTTCCAGATCTTCTTTGGACATAAATTTATTCCATCTCCACAGGTCTGAGAGGTAAAATATATTATGTTCCTCTAACTTGCTTACAAAATCACTCTTTATATCTAGATCTTGAACCCATTTAGATCTTATCTTGGTATGTGGTGTTAGGTATGGGTCAAGCCCTAAATTCTTCCACACTAGTTTCCAATTTTCCCAGCAGTTTTTACCGAATAGTGAGTACTTATCCCAAAAGCTGGGGTCTTTGGGTTTATCAAACACTAAATTGTTAAGGTTATTGCCTAGATTGTCCTGATAACCTATTCTGTGCCACTGATCGACTGCTCTATTTCTTAGCCAGTACCAAATGGTTTTGATGACCACTGCTTTATAATATAGTTTTAGATCTGGTACAGCAAGGCCACCTTCATCTGCCTTTTTTTTTATTAATTCCCTTGAAATTCTTGACGTTTTGTTCTTCCAAATGAACTTTGCTACTATTTTTTCTAGATCTGTAAAATAATTTCTTGGGAGTTTGATTGGTATGGCACTAAATAAGTAGATTAGTTTGGGTAGTATTGTCATTTTTATTATGTTTGCTCTGCCTACCTATGAGCACTTAATGTTTTTCCGATTGATTAGGTCTGATTTCATTTGTGTGGAAAGTGTTTTGTAGTTTAGTTCGTATAGTTTCTGACTTTTCTTTGGCAGATAGATTCCCAAATATTTTATCCTATCATCTTTTATTTGGAATGGAATTTCTTTTTGTAACTCTTGCTGCTGAACTTTGTTGGTAATATATAAAAATGCTGATGATTTATGTGGATTAATTTTGAATCCTGCTACTTTGCTAAAGTTGTGAATTGTTTCTAGTAGTTTTTTAGTTGAATCTCTAGGGTTCTCTAAGTATACCATCTTGTCATCTGCAAGGAGTGATAATTTGGTTTCTTCATTACCTACTCTGATTCCTTTTATCTCTTTTTCTTCTCTTATTGCTAAAGCTAACATTTCTAATACAATATTAAATAGTAATGGTGACAGTGGGCAGCCTTGTTTCACTCCTGATCTTATTGGGAATGGTTTTAGTTTGTCTCCATTACATATGATGCTTGCTGATGGTTTTAAATAAATGCTACTGATCATTTTAAGGAAAAGCCCATTTATTTCTATACTCTCTAGTGTTTTTAATAGGAGAGGGTGTTGGATTTTATCAAATGCTTTTTCTGCATCTATAGATCATAATATGGTTTTTGTTAGTTTGGTTATTAATATAATTAATTATGCTGATAGTTTTCCTAATATTGAATCAGCCCTGCATCCCTGGTATAAATCCTACTTGATCATAGTGTACTATCTTGGGGATGACTTTCTGTAATCTCATTGCTAAAATCTTATTTAAAATTTTTGCATCAATATTCATTAGGGAAATTGGTCTATAGTTTTCTTTCTCTGTTTTCACCCTACCTGGTTTAGCTATCAGCACCATATCAGTCTCATAGAAGGAATTTGGTAGTATACCTTCTGTCCCTATTTTCTCAAATAATTTGTATAGTATTGGAATTAATTGTTCTTTGAATGTTTGGTAGAATTCCCATGTAAAACCATCTGGCCCTGGAGATTTTTTCTTAGGGAGTTGGTTAATAGCTTGTTCTATTTCTTTTTCTAATATGGGGCTATTTAAATAATTTATATCCTCTTCTGTTAACTTGGGCAATCTATATTTTTGTAGATATTTCCCAATTTCATTTAGATTATAAAACTTACTGGCATAAAGTTGGGCTAAGTAACTCCTAATTATTGCTCTAATTTCCTCTTCATTGGAGGAAAGTTCTCTCTTATCATTCTTGAGAGTAACAATTTGATTTTCCTCTTTCTTATCAAATTAACTAAAGGCTTATCTATTTTATTGGTTTTTTCGTAGAACCAACTCTTAGTTTTATTTATTAATTCAATAGTTTTCTTATTTTCAATTTTGTTAATTTCTCCTTTTATTTTCAGAATTTCCAATTTGGTATTTAATTGAGGGTTTTTAATTTGTTCTTTTTCTAGTTTTTTTTTTTTTAATAATAAGCCCAATTCGTTGAACTTTTCTTTCTCTATTTTATGCAAGTAAGCATTTAGAGATATAAAATTGCCCCTTATAACTGCTTTGGCCATATCCCACAAATTTTGGTATGTTGTCTCCTTATTGTCTTTCTCCTGGATGAAATTATTGATTGTGTCTATGATTTGCTCTTTCACCCATTCATTCTTCAGGATTAGATTATTTAATTTCCAATTAACGTTGGTCTGTTTTCTCCTGGCCTTATATTGCATGTGATTTTTATTGCATCATGATCTGAAAAAGATGCATTTATTATTTCTGCCTTTCTACGTTTGATTTTGAGGTTTTTATGCCATAACACATGATCAATTTTTGTATAGGTTCCATGGACTGCTGAGAAAAAAGTAAACTCCCTACTGTCTCCATTCAACTTTCTCCATAGATCTATCATACCTAACTTTTCTAACAATTGGTTTATCTCCCTAGTTTCTTTCTTGTTTATTTTGTAGTTTGATTTATCTAATTCTGAGAGAGCAAGGTTGAGATCCCCCACTAGTATAGTTTGGCTGTCTATTTCTTCTTGCATCTCTCTTAATTTCTCCCCTAGGAATTTGGATGCTATTGCACTTGGTGCGTATATATTTAGTATTGATATTGCTACATTATCTATGGTACCCTTTAATAAAATATAGTTTCCTTCCTTATCTCTTTTGATTAGATCTATCTTGGCTTTTACTTGATCTGAGATAAGGATTGCTACTTCTGCTTTTTTTTGTTCACCTGAAGGATAATAGGTTCTGCTCCAGCCTTTTACCTTCATCCTATATGTGTCACTGTTTTATATGTGTTTCTTGTAGACAACATATTGTGTGATTCTGGTTTTTAATCCAGTCTGCTATCTGCTTCCATGTTATGGGAGAGTTCATCCCATTCACATTCACAGTTAAAATAACTAATTCTTTATTTCCTGCCATCTTATTTACCCAAGTTATGTTTTCCCCTTTCCTTTCCCCTTTCTCCCTTTCCCCCTCCTCAGTACTTTGCTTTTGATGACCCCCTCTCCCAAACATTCCACCACCCTTTAGATCCCCTTTCCCTTTTTTTAAACTCCTTTCCCCTGATTCTTCTATTTTCCCTTCTAATAGTTTATCCCTTTCTTTTTCCTCCTTTCCCTCCCACTTCCCTCTAGCAACAGACAAGTTTCTGTGAAATCAAGTGTCTGATATACACTTTTAGAACCCAATGTGATGAGATTAAAAGTTACACAATGCTCATCTCCCTACCCTCTTTCTCTCAATTATATTAGGTTTTCTTTGCCTCTTCAAGAGATTTTACCTTGTTTTTACCTCCTTTTTTTAGATCTTATTTTACCACTTTTTCCCTCTTTTCCCCAGTATGACAACCTTTCCCCCTCTAGTTTTCTTTTTCATATTATCAAAGTAATATCTAGTTAATTATACCCCCAAACTTTAAGTATCCCCCTAGTAAAAATAAAGTTCTCAAGAGTCCTTTCCTTTTTATTTTTTTATGCTTCTCTTGAGTTCTGTGTTTGGAGGTCAACTTTTTTGTTCAGATCTGGTCTTTTCATTAGAAATAGGTGAAATTCACCTATATCATTGAATGACCATCTTCTTCCCTGGAGGATAATGCTCATTCTAGCCGGATAGGTTATTCTTGGCTGTAATCCACGTTCCTTTGCCTTTCAGAATATCTGGTTCCAGGCCCTTGGATCATTCAATGTGGAGGCTGACAGATCGTGTGTGATTCTAATTATTGATCCTAGGTATTTGAATTGTTTCTTTCTAGCTACTAGCAGAATCTTTTCCTTGGTGTGATAGTCCTGAAATTTAGCCAGGATATTCCTTGGGGTTTTAATTTTGGGGTCTCTTTCAGGAGGTGATCGGTGAATTCTTTCAATGGTGATTTTTGCCTTCTGATTCTACAATCTCAGGGCAGTTTTCTTTCAGGATTTCCTGGAAGATCATGTTTAGGTTCTTTTTTTCATCATGGCTTTCAGGAAGTCCAATAATCCTTAGACTGACTCTCCTAGATCTATTTTCCAAGTCAGTTGTTTTTCCTAGGATATATTTCATATTTTCTTCTATTTTTTCTTTTTTTTTTGTTTTTGTTTGACTGATTTTTGAAGTCTTATTGAGTCATTCACTTGCATTTGTTCAATTCTTATTTTTAAAGTGTTGTTTTCTTCAGTTACCTTTTTAATCTCCTTTTGTAACTGGCCAATTGAATTTTTTTGTTCTTTGCACTCTTTTTCCACTTCACTAATTTTATTTTTCCATAAATTGGTGTCTTTTTCATATCTCTTTTGCAGGGCATCATATCCTTCTTGCACTGATTTCAATTTATTTTCCCATTTATCCTCTAGCTCTCTTATTAGGTTCTTTATGCAATCTTCCAGAAAGGCCTTTTTAAAAGGGGACCAGTGATGGTCCTTAATAACTTCCTTTGGAGTTTTGTCTAAAGGAACCTCAGGATCTGGGGTCATCCCTTCTTTCTCTTGATAAAAGCTGTCTATGGTGAGAGCTCTCTTTTGCTTCTTCATTTTTTTTTTTTTTTTTTTAGACAGCATGGATGTCTCTTTAAGGCTAGGAAAAAATCTTTGCCCTGGGGCAATTCGGGGAATTAACTTAAGGTGCTGGGCCGGTGGGGGCTAGGACTAAATCGGGATTACTCCTTAAACAAGGCAAGTCTGCCAGAACACCTGTCCACAATCAGGGCAGACTGTCCCGAGTGCCTCAGATAAACTCCAGGTGTTTGGAGTTTGGAGTGTGGAGTTTCTGCCAGGGTGAGCTTAGCTGAGTCCCACCCTCACTTCTGGCCTACACCTGAATCCACTGTTTATCCCTCTGCCCGAGTTAGACAAACCTGATATGAAGTTCTTCAGAAAGCAGTGTCCAAATATTTCTGGATTCGTTGACTTGAAGATCAGTTCAGAGGCTTATTTTATTGTTGGTTTGAGAGGTCAGAGGAGGACACAGAGAGTCACGTTTTCACTCCACCATCTTGGCTGCACCCCCAGAAGTTTCTATCACCTTTTGAGGAAGAATATTATCATTAAGATAAATAAAACAAACAAAAAAATGGCTATTCTGCTTTGGTCAAAGTACTCCCAGTTATTATCTTATCATATCTCTGCCAAAGTTATATTACATGTTTCCTAATCTTATTGTGTAGTTCTGTCTGCCTAAGTGGTTTCTAGTGGTCTCTGGTATAATATCATTTTTTTTTCTGCCTTCATTAATTTTATCTCATGCTTCACACATAGTATGTCATTACTCAAAGGCATTTTATGTACTTGAGTTCACCCTCTTCTTTTATCATCTGGGTATATTTTTTAAAGACATAATACTGCTCACTCTCTCTTACTCACCACCCCCAATTTAACTATCCCTGGCTTTTAAATAAAGTATTATATCTAGGAGGTTAGGCTGGTGGGTATAACTCATAGATCATCAGATGGGAAAGGTCAGAAGATCAGGAGCCTCAAGGATGGAAGTTTAAATTTGGAATCATTTAGAAATAGAAGATAGTTAAAAACAAGGGAGTAAATGAAATTATTTTTTTATTTTTTATTTTTTTTGCTTTTTGCTAAGGCAATTGGGGTTAAGTGACTTGCCCAGGGTCACACAGCTAGGAAGTGTCTGAGACCAGATTTGAACTCAGGTCCTCCTGACTTCAGGGCTGGTGCTCTAACCACTACACCACCTAGCTGCCCCATGTAAATGAAATTATTAAGGGACAATACAGAGAAAAAAAGGTATGGTGATTGCACTTTTGGCTGACCTACTTTAAAAGGCCATTAAAAGAAAGAGAAACCAGTTAGGAAACAAGAAACAATTACAAAAAACAAGAGAATCAGGAGAAAATGTGATCTGTAAAGCCAAATGGGAATAAAATATTCAGGAGGATAAAGTTTCTGAAAGTATCACAAGCTGTATGAATTTGAAATAAGGATGAAGATTGAAAAACATCCAATAAATGTGGTAATTAAGAGGTTATCAATGGCATTAAGAGAAATAGCCTTAGGTAATAGGCATTAACACTAGATTACTAGAGACTTGAGAGAGGAGAGCAGAAATGGAATAAGGCATTTATTTACATAGCATTAGAGCTAAATAGAGATAATATTGAGAAATTTTGAGAAGACACTGAAGGAAAACTGAGGGAGCTCTTGTCTCTTGACCTTGACTTCTTTATCTTCTTTATGAAATCAGAGACTACATAATTTGTTGCTCTAAGTATGGATATGTGGGGTTATTATTAGGTTCTGGATCAGAAAGGAAAAGAAGGGAAACAGTTTTGTAAAGAATGTTCTAGCAAGTAAAAAAGAATAGAATAGAGTTGTTTAGTAGCAGTAAATTATTCCACTGAAGTGACAGCCCAAAGGCACTGAAGGATGGATGGATGAATGAATGGATGATAGTGATGGTGGTGGTATTTATCCAAAGTTGCAAATAAGCAGGATAGAAATAGCAAATGGTCTGGGTGATTGACTAAATGGGTAGACCATAGCAGTTAAGACTAGGATTGTAAGGAAATGTAGTCTGAGTTGAAAATCCAGGGAGAAGAGAGAAGAGTTAGGAGATAAGAGGTCACAATTGGAGCAAATTATTTTTACTATGGGTGAAGGAGAGACAAAAAAATTAGTTTTATTCAAGGACTTGAATTTCAAAGATAGAGTCTTGTTATTAGCATAATTCTATGACACAGTAAGAGAAAATAATATTTCACTGCCAATCACAAATTTTCCATAAATATATTCCAGTAACTTTCACAAGGCCAGAATTTCCACTGAGTTATGAAAATGACAGTATCATGACAGGAAAAGAGAGAAGACATGAAGGTATGGCCTATAGGCATTTGGCAACAGTAGCATAAAGTTTAGAACTTCTTCCTGTCAGATTTCATGTGATTTGCTGATTATCTCTTGTCTTATAAAATTGGAAAAATATGGTTTTAAATCAGGCTGCATATATGAATGCAAAGAATTATAACTCTGGTCTTTAAATAATGGCCAGCATAGTATAATGGATAAAGAAATGATTTTAGAGCCAGAAAGTTCTGCATTTAAGTCCTATCTTTGACCCATATTGGCTCTGTGACTGGGGATTTAACCTTTCATTGCTTTAGACAGCTCTCTAATACTGTAAATTCCAAGGAAGGTACTGTATAACTTGATGGTGTCTCATCATCAGGGAATCCCCAATTTCAAGGAAATCATAGGTCTAATTCTCATCTCTATTCCTAACTTCAATCATATACTAAGCACAAAACATGAACCTGGTATTTCCCAGTAATGTAAAATTTCAGACTTCTTAAAGGGGAAAAAAGAAATATACAATTTAAAATGCTGAACATAAGCATTTTACATCTTAGAATTTGCAATGCAGAGTCCCCAAGCATTTCCTGATATATCTCTTTCAACTTTAAAGCATAAACCTGTGTCCTTTAAATATTACATAAACCTTGCTTATTGTGATTTCAAAGGAAAAAACAGGATCTGATTTTAGATCATTAGATCTGTGTGTAAATGTAGTTTACTAGTTTTTCTACAAAAGTAAGATTCAGACAAATTTTTCATAATGAAGTTCAGAGATTAAATCCATAGAAATGCAAATTTAAACATATGGGGAAATAAATGACTATGCTCATGTCAAAACAAATTCTATTCACTAAAATCGTGCCTTCTTCAAATGATTGGTACTTTTACAATTAAATATATGTTCTCCATTTTGAAAATTATTTTTCCTTTATGCTTTAGTATACAAGTCTTATGGCTAAAATTGTTCATATCTAATGGACCAGTTGTCTGATGATATATCATTCTAAATTTATCTGGGATGGTCCAGAATGGATGAGAGGTACAAAATCCACAGTGATATCCCTACTTCAAACCTTTTCTGATTAGTATCCAGGACTACTGGCAGAGAGTGATTAAGAACCCAAGATCATTGTCACATAAAAATAGTACCCAATCAAGACATTAATGGAGTAATTCATCAATAAGTGATGTGAATTGCATTGTAGTTTAGCTCAACAAAAGTTCCATTTCAGGGTATGTCCTTGCTCATATTAACTGGCCTTGACATCAAATTAATCTAAGCCCAAATCATGTCTTTGATATATATATTAAAAAAGTAACCCTGAGCAAGGGCAGTTATGTAGCACAGTGGATAGAATGCTAGGTGTGGAGTCAGGAATACTATTTTTTGTGGGTTTCAATCCAGGCTCAGATAATTACTAAATGTGTAACTTTGGGCAATCACTTAAACCCTATTCTCATCTGTAAAATGATCTTCAGAAGGAAATGACAAACCACTCCAGTATCTTTGGAATAGGGTCATTGAAAATTGGATATGACTGGAAAACAACTGAATAGCAACAAATCCTCATGTAATTATCTTGGATAGTATAACTTTTATTTTTAATGTGAAATGCTTTCTCCTCTCCTTAGGTTCTGGTTTATAATGACCTTTTTTTTGTTCAATTCTTGAAATAAGGATTCTATTTAGTTTCTTGGATTTATCTTTAAAGGCTATATGATGTGTATCTGTTGTTTTCTAATTATGAGACCAATGATAAGTTATATCTTCTCTGGACCTCAGCTTATATATTTATAAAATGATTGGGTTAGATTTAAGAACTTATGAATTTGTTTTACTTCATTAGATTGCAGTTCAACAATTTGGCAATGGAGAGAAAACCAAAGGAATCTTTTACATAGTTATTTTTATTAGATTTAGAAAAGGTTCTTCAATAAATTAGAAGATAAGGAATAGAGATAGTAAATAGGTCTGTGATTTAATTTTCAGAGGAAATTTTGGATAAGGAAATTTTGCTAGTGTGAGCACTTTCTTTTTAATTTAATCTTATATAGCTACCTAGATTACCCAAAGGCTAATTAACTGAGCTTAAAATTTTAGCTTAAAAAGGTCAAGGTCTCCCGATCTTTTATCCAGGGTCATTTCCAGTAATCTTGATCTATATCTTGCCACTGGATCCAGATGTCTCTAAAGGGGAAAGTGAGGCAGGTGATCTTGCACAGCCCTAACTTACTTAAATCCAAGTCACTTGCATGTCATTATTACCTTCCTGATGTCATGGTCCTCTTCAAGGATGAAGGACAAACAATAATAAGAAGTGATTTGCCTAGGATCACTGTGTGTCAGAAGAATTGTGATGTTATATACATGTCTTTTCTACTCAGACAGATCTCAACTTTTCTACACCCTACTAAAGGTGCACCATGGCCAAGAAGTTTATGGCCAACATGCCTCAATTGATAAATAATCAAAAGATATGATGTGTTCCCAAAGGACTATAAATTCATGCAAATCCTTTAACCTAAGAACACCACTTCTTGGCATGAATGCCAAAAGATATTTGGGGAAAAAAAGGAAAATTATCTATATGACCAAAAAATATTTATAGCAGCTCTCTTCTAAGGGCAAAACAATCGGAAATTGAGGGGATGTCCATCAATTAGGAAATGGTTCAATAAACTGTGGTGTGTATTTATGATGGAATATCATTGTTCTATGGGAAATGATGAGCAGGATGCTCTCAATTAAAACAAAACAAAACAAAACAAAACAAAATCTGGGAAATCCTCCATGGACTCAAGCAAAGTGAAAGCAAAATACTTTGTACACAAAGTAATAGCTTTGTTCCCAAATGACCAACTGTGAATGATTTTGCTATTCTGCTCTGAAGATTTTATGATGAAAAATCCCATCCCTATCCAGAGAAAGAACTGATTGTGTGTGAATATAGACTGAAGCAGTATCTTCCTTCCTTCTTCCCTCCCTCCTTTTTTTCCCTTTCTTCCTTCTTTCCTTCCCTCACTCCCTCCTTCTGTCTCTGTCTCTGTCTCTCTAACTTAATTTTTTGTAAGTTTTTTTTTGTTTGTTTTGAATGTGGGGAAAATATTAAATATGAATCTCTTAAATAAAGAAGGTTATGGCCAATATGCCAAAAATAGATAAAGAATGAACATGAATAAAGAAATTAACAAATGAATAATTTAAATCCCTTATTTAGCAGCCAACCTTTGAGAATGAGCCCTTCTGAATTTATCTTAGCTATTCTTTTTTTTTTTTTTTTTTTTTTTTGCTTTTTGCTAAGGCAATCAGGGTTAAGTGACTTGCCCAGGGTCACACAGCTAGGGAATGTTAAGTGTCTAAAATCAAATTTGAACTCGGGTTCTCCTGACTTCAGGGCTGGTGCTCTATCCACTGTGTCACCTAGTTGCCCCCTTAGCTATTCTTTTGATACTACTATTTGAGTAGACACTTATTATCTTCTCTGCTTCAGCTTATCAATGCCTTCCAGAATTTGTGCTCCATTGATAGCACCTTTAAGAACATGTAGTCACTTTCACATTCTTTTTCCTCCTCACACATACTTCCTGGATTAGCTTATTAGCACAATTAAGAGTCTTTCAAAAGGGAAAAGTGATGTTTTTCAACAGTGGAAAGATAAGTGAGGAATATGATGAAACCCAGAAAGTATAGTCTATTAGGAACAACTCAGAAACAAGCTTGTCTAAAAAAAAATAAATAAAATAAAAGATTTCAATGAACAGATTTAAGGGATTTAAAAGCTGATGTTAAATTAATAATGACCTTCATCAAAAGTAGAAAATCAACTAGAGAATCAGTAAGATGACACAGAGTAAAGTATTTTTTCATGAGAAGGGGTAAGCAAATAGAATGAATGGTTTGTCTTACTGTATAATAAGGGATATATGATAGGAAAGCAAATTATTCTAGAAAGCTAGCCGCAGAATCAGGAATATCTGGATATAAGCCATGCTTGTGACAAATTCACTAACTTAATCTTTTAATATGTTAGAGAATTCTCTAAAAAATGAGGATTTAAAAGATTATTTTTTCTCTTCCTCCTAATTCCCTTCCTCTGGCCATAAAGAAAACAGACAAAACAAAGCAAAATAAAATTCATCACAGGACTGAATGGCCAAACACAATTCATAAAGAAAGCAAGAAAAAAATATCTCACTACATATATGTTTAGTCAAAAATAATGAATTTCCAAAAATACATCTGGAGATAAGTGGCATATTTATTATGAGTTTTCTGGGACTGTGATTCATTCCATTCTGCTAATTAGCATTCCTTATTCTTTCTAAGTTCTCTTTTCAATATTTTTATTGCCTATTTTTTTCTTATTGTTCTACTCACTTCACTATGCATTAGTTTATATAAGTCCATTAAGATTTTTCTGTAACCATCTCTTTCATAATTTGTTATAGCATATTAAATATTTCAAAATATTTGTATAGTACAGTTTATTCAGCCATTTTCCAATTAATGGGCATTGCCTCAGTTTTTCTTTGCTAATTATTTTCTATATTAACAATATAAAATTATTTCATAGTTTCTATATTTCCATAGTCACTTCAGATAATATAGATAGGCAATTTCTGACATAAATTGCCTGACAGGGAACAAAAATACAAAACTTTTGAGAGATCATCTAGTTGTTCTCAAAAATCTTGAGTCACCTAGCTCAAAAAATTATATCCCAGGGTATTGAAAGAATAAGCTCATAGGATTGTTTTTGGGAAAGAATAATGAAGTTGGATTTCAAAAATTAGGATTTATTATTCTGCTATTTACAACTTTTATGACCTTGGACAAATCACTTCATTTACCTGGGACTCAGTTTTCTTATCTGTAAAACAAGGGAGAAGGACATCTAGTCCTTCTTGTCCAAGGTCACACAAGTTGCAAATAGTAGAATCCCCAAATCCCTTTTAGCACTAAATCCTTTGATTCTTGTGATTTTTGAAGAATGGCAGAGAATGATGCTTGAAGATAGACATATGTCATTGTTGTTTTCAAAGGGGCAATAAAATGGATTTTTCTAAATATGAGTTAGCAATCTTCATGCAGATTTATGGGGGAAAATACTAAAAGGTATTGCTAAAATTGTAGGTCATAAGCATTTAGAAAAGGAAATATTAATTCATTTTTATTTGTCAGCATGGTTCCTTGAGACTCAGTTGTGCTAAATTAATCTTCATGTTAGAACAAGATTTCTAAACTGGTAGATTAGGTAAATGTTAGAAATAAAATCTGAATTCCATCAAGTCTTATGGTTAAGAATGGATAGATAAAGGTTAGATGGCAAGAAAGTTAAGTGGCTTAAAATAAGACTCTCCCAGTGATGATTAATAGCCTGGGGATAAATCTATAATGGATGCAATACATTTATGTCACTGACTCTATTTTGTTCAACATTTTAAATTAATTATGAATAAAGAAATCAATGGTATGCTTATTATATTTGGAGGTAAATTGCAGATGTAAGAAAAGTAATATAGATAGGATGGAAAAAGTGGCTGAAGTTCATAAAATGAAATTTAATAGGTACTTGAGTTACAAATACCAGTTGTACAAGTATAATACTGGAAAGACATGGTTAGAGATGGTGCATATATATTTTTTAAATCTGTGAATTTCAGTGAATTATGAGCCCTAAATGTCACCAGTATGACATGGCAAATAAACAAAAATGTAATTTTGAATTTAGTATTCAGAAGGAGGAAAATGTTACCTACATTGTGTGTTGTCATGGTCAGACTATATCTAGGCTATGTGTTAAGTCCTGAATGTCACACTTTTGGAAGCATCCTGACATGTTGGGAGTGAATTCAAAGAACAGTTAGAATAATGAGGGACTAAAAATGTCATGAAAATCCAATCAAGCAACCATAGGACATTCAACATGCTTAAGTGAAGGGTTAGGTGAGATTTAATGACCATTGTCAAATATGAAGTTTTCTTATAGAAGGGTTTGATCTGCTCCAGTTGGTCCCAGAGATGCCAATGAAAGTTACAAAGAAGCACAATTCAGCTTGTTAATACTTGCAGCTATTCATAAAAAGAGGAGGGTTGCTAGTTACTAGTCACTGAAGGGCTTCATGTAGAAATTTCATGATCATTTATTGAGGATATTGTAATCCTGACTCACTATTTAATCTGTGATGGAAAAGTTGTTTACTGGAATCTCTTTAATTCTACAATTCTGTTTTTTAAATAGCTTTACTGTAAACTCTTAGAGAGCAGGAAATCATGTTTTTATAAACACATTAAACTTAATTTAGGGTCATGTATCCAGTATGTACTTTTAAAAACAATTGCTTATTGGCTTTCATAGAATGGTTTTCATAGAATTATCCATATTTAATTTTAGTACTATAATGGAATTAAAATATAATCTTATGGTATTTATCATTTTTATTATGTTAAAAGATTTTATCATATTATGATAATACCATTGTCACTTTCCAAGAATTGATGATTAAGCATTTGTGATAGGGTGAGGATTTTTAGTCCCTCCAGTTTTACAGCAAATTTAGCACTTTGTGCCCAGAGTCAAGCCTGTCTATTTCTTATATATTGCAATTTTTGAGGCCTTTTAGTTTTAAAAATAATTTATTTTGCATATTCCTTTTGGTCTATTTCAGTTCTGTCTCTGTACAATTTAAGATAGAAAAAAGCCTAGAAAGCACTTTCTATTTTAAGTTCTGTTTTCCAAGATTTCATAACTGTATTCCTTATGTTAAAACATATGTATTCCATAATACACATTAAAACATTCATAAATTATATAAGCCATGCCTTATTTCTCACTTGTAATTATAATTAGAGGGATAAAAACTTCAAAATGAGCAATATATGATATTTTCCAATTAGAAACTGAATACATTTTTACAAGACATACAAATACTCTGAAGTTCTACTTGCTTACTTCATAAATATGGAAAAAAGCTCATATCTAAAGTTGTCCTTTAGTTACCTTGGGTTTTGGCTTGGGTTTTTCCTCAAGTGAAAAAGCAGGCAAAATTTTTCTTTTTCCATTAAGACTTATTCCTTGGAAAAAAAATAAACTAAGGGTGAACCAACAGGTCACTATTAAATATTGCAAGAACCCCGCTCTACTCTACCCTGGTCAAAATACTTTTGGAGCTTACTGTTCAATTCCAGATGTCACATCTGAGGCATGGCATTGATAAGCTGAAGTATGTCCAGGAGAAAGTGACCAGATTAATGAGGGGCCTGGAAATCATCACATGTGAGGATCTACTTAAAGAAAATAAGATTGTCTAGATGGACAAGATAATTTAAATGAAGGAAGACTAGCTTTCAGAGAATATTAGGTAGAAAGAATGGACTTGTTTTCCCTTGGTCCTAGGGAATGAATGTTATAGTGGATTAGATTTGACTAGCATATAAGGTGAAAAAACTTGCTATAAATGAGAACTTCTCAAAGTGGAATGGAATGGTTTGCTATGGTAAGTTAGCCTTCACTTGACATCTTCAAACAGAATCTGGATAACCATTAATTAGGCATGTTGTAGAAAAAGATTCCTATTCAGGGACTGATCATTCTGAATCTGAGATTTTATGAGAAGTTATCAGTTAATTCAGGTGAGTTTTAGAGGCAGGATCGTGTAAAAAGGGATTTTTCTATTTAAAAAAAATATCCTGTATTGCATATTTCCATGAAAAATATTCCAGAAACATTTAGAACTATCTACTTCCCCTCCCCTTTAAACTAAAATTAGAATTTTAAAGTGATTGCATTGCCTAACTCTTGAATTTAGTTTCCCACCAACTCATTTTCTAAATCCTTAGATTAAGCTTTGTGGGACTCTGGGATGATCTCAAGTGATTACACAAGTTGCTGTTTTTAATTATTGTTTTTAATATTTGGTTTGCAGCATGAACTAGCATGCAGGAATGAATTTTATTGTTCTGGTAGTTCTCTTTAGGTATATTGTTCTTATAGGAACATTAAACCAGAAATATTGCTGCATTCCCAAGAATTTTTTATTTAAGTAGGAGACAATAAACATATTCTTGTGATCAGATTATATGGTCAAGATGGTCAGTTTTGGGGTATGAGTTGTATCTGGAGGGGGTGCACTAAGAAGACATCTGAGGAGGTAACAGGGGTAATGACCTTTCTTCTTCTCAGTGCAATTAATACACTAGATTGTTTCTCATTGTGTTGAAATTCTGTTTAAGTATTCTCGCCTCTTCAAGTTTCTTCCTGTTTCAATACATCTTCCACATATTTGTCAAAATAATTTTCCTAAAACCAGTCGGAATATATCATTTCCTTCCACAATTTCCTTCTACATAACTCTATCAAACATAAACTGTTTGGCATTTAAAACCTTTTACATCCCAATTCTCACCTTTCTTTCCAATTTATTATGTATTAATTTCTTTCATGTATATCACAGTCTAGCTGAACTGGCATTCTTATTATATAGCATATAGTAAGAATATATACTGACATATACTGCATATGTCTGGAGCTATCTATCAATCTATCTGTAGTTCAATAAATATCATATATAAATATAAAACATTTTGAAAGAATGCTTGCATATAAATTCTTAGGAAGGTCCATCTAGAAAAAAAAATCAGAATAAATTCTTGAGCTGTCTAATGTAATCTTCTTGTCATAGTACAGAGATTTAAAATAATATGTACTTATGATTTCATCAATGTACAGAATTTTTGTGGAAACTTCCTTCACTGCTGCAAATCAACCACTCATCCATAGCCTTAGAGAATTGTCCTTGGGGTACTGAGAGATTAAGGGAGTTGACTTAACTATTTAAGTACCTTCATCAAAATAGAACCTGGTTTTTTTCTGTTTATAAGCTAGTTCTCTATATAATGCTGCTTGTCCTCTATGCATAGCAACTACAGTTTTCAAGGTTGTACTTATAGAGTCATAACAATTTATTCTGAAAATTTCATTTGATTATTTGTCCTATATAATATTAAATAACTGGGTTGATGATTTTTTTCAATGTACAGTGATTTTTTTCTGACTAAATTAGTCACCTTAGTTATTTTTCTGCCATGTGGACATAGGCAAAATCTAGTATTATACCAAATCATTATAGCTAGTATTTTATCAAGACCATTTAATATTTTTTCATAAACCAGCTCTGGAATTAAAAGGGTTTTGAATGGACTCTTTTTCTAATTCAGTTTTTTCTTCCTTCTTTTAGTTTTAGCAATGACCCATGCCACTAGTAGTTCTGTAGAAGGACCAATTTTGATCTCAGCTATGTGTTACATTCAAGTTTGATGAAATTGAATTCAAAGCTAGTAGTATTTTGCATTGTCCTCTTCATCAACAATTATAGATTTTCTTATAATAAAGAGTACCTATCTAAATTTCATTTTGATTTTTCAGGTGATGGAAGTCAAAGGACAGATGATCCACATTCCAGAATCAAATTCTATTTTATTTTTGGGCTCTCCATGTGTAGACAAGTTGGATGAACTCATGGGCCGTGGCCTGCATCTCTCAGATATCCCCATCCATGATGCAACTCGTGATGTGATATTGGTTGGGGAGCAAGCCAAAGCCCAGGATGGATTAAAGAAGAGGATGGATAAACTAAAGGCAACATTAGAAAGAACTCATCAGGCTCTGGAAGAAGAGAAAAAGAAGACAGTGGACCTTCTGTTTTCCATCTTCCCTGGAGATGTAGCCCGACAGTTATGGCAAGGACAGCAAGTGCAGGCCAGAAAGTTTGATGATGTCACCATGCTCTTCTCAGACATAGTGGGTTTCACAGCTATCTGTGCTCAGTGTACCCCTATGCAAGTCATTAGCATGTTGAATGAGTTATACACCAGATTTGATCACCAATGTGGATTTCTGGATATTTACAAGGTAAATATGACTTTAGTTACTTACATCTACTATTCCCATTCAGAGTTCAGAATGACAATACCCCTTTTTATGTCAAAATGACATCACAATGATGAAATTTTCAGGTTAGAAAATGTTTTTTGACAAAATAGATTTTTGAATGAACAATAATGTTCTAAATAAGAGACCTTCATTTCAAGTACTATTGCTTAAAAAACTCTTCCCATAAACCTATCTTTATTAAGAGTTTATTTCCTGCATTTGCACATATAAATATGATTTTAGTCCCTACTGATATTGCTCAGGAATACAGATTCTTCTGTTGGTCAGAATTCATTACTGTAAAAAAGAGCAACCTCTGATTTTGCTCAAGTCTGGCTATTTATAACTCTGTGGTGGACCTTTTTTAGAAAGCGGGGGTTTTCCACAATATAAACTAAGCATTACATAATCTGATGGCTAAAGAAAGAAAAGCAGTGATGAAGTGTGCTGGAGTGTGTAGCTAAATCCTAGTGAATCTGCAGTTGGCACTTGGAAGGTTAAATAGTGATAAGCAACAAATATACTGGAATATTAGAGATGGATGCCCTCTGAATAGCCTATTGTGCCCTGGGTTATTACTAATGGCAGCAGTAACACCATTTTCCCTATAGGATTAATGAAAAACATTTCACAATATACACTAATCAGATGTTGATCTGATAAGGGGGGCTTTTTTCTCTCTCCCGTCAAGTTGTATTAGTGTCATGTTGCTTTCAGTCCCTCACCTGTCAAATCAGTGCTCTCATATTTTTTGTGCAGAGAATTTCATGTGGGTTTCTCCCCTTCAATGATTAATGTTTTGTTTCAATGGGGGAGGGCAAGTATTTGAGTGGGGATAAATAGTAGATCTTTCCTCCCCTTCCTGCTTTACCAATCCACATAGCTGCTCACATCATTTTATAGTATCTTTCATGTAAAACAGCTTTAGATGGAATCCATGCATTTTACTTTGGAGCCTTACATCTTGAGCCAAAGAATGTTAGATAAGACATGTTATTAAGTCTCCTCGGGAGAAAGTCATAATGCTGTTTGTTTTTTAGCTCCATTGTAGAGCAAGTCAGCTCAAAAGGTTTCAGCTGGATTTCTTTTTAGGTGTATGCATACTGTGTAAATTATGCATGAGGGAATTGTTATATTACAAAAAATGAGTTAGAAATTAATTGCAAATCTTTTAGGCTTTATTACTATATAATGTTATTAAAGTTGCCCAGCTGATTGACTGAAGCTGAGCAGCCATGTACACACAGATGACCCTCCCCATGACTTAAGGGCACCTACAATGGGGAGTTGCTTATGGGAAATCTGCCGACATTTTCTCCTACCATCTTTGGAAATTTAAAGAATTTAGGGCTATCAGGCTCCTCCCTACACTCAAACCAGGAAACTTTTATTTCTCTCACTTTCTCCCTTTCCCCTACATGCACTCAGGGACTTCTGGGGTCCCTGCCTGCCAGGGTTACACATCATTAATAATTCTGCTCTATGATCCTAAAGCTCAGAGAAATAAAAAATAATCCTCTTCTGAAGAAATGGTCGAGGATCCCTTACTTAACAATAACCTGTCAGTTAGGTTTTAAGGAAGGAGGGAAGGATGAATCTCCTGAGGCTACCATCACAGCTACAAGGTAAGAATGTAATTAGAGTTCAATGACATAAGCCTCAGATTCCCCAGAGATGAACTCAGGTTTTTCACAAAGCAAATCAGACTGTTGAAACAACCTTTCCACAAGATGATAAGTTTTTATATCATATATATACATATATATGTATATATATAATGCATTGTCGAAAAGGTAGTAGTCATAATAAAAATAGCAGAGATCAAGGTCTGAAAGAGAAAATATCACTATAAAATATCTACTCTCTCTGTCATAATAGATCATGTTTTTCATTTGCATCTCACATTCTAAGAAAGAAAAATAAATTATACTGAACTGGACCTAAGAATCTTTTAAATCTGACTTGCTTAAAGTCCTGTCAGTCAATATATGAAACTGTACATAGTATACTGGGCAATTTTGACCAGTGTAGCATAATGGAGAAGAATGGGTTTGAGTCTTGACTTTGATACTTAATTTGCTGTGTGATCTTGGATAAGTCACAATTTCTTTGGGCATCAATTTCCTTATCTATAAAATAAAAATATTAATATTTGCATCATACACAACACACTTTTTTATAAGTAAATCTATACATTTAAAAACATTATTTAAATACTATATGAGCATAAGTTATTATCTTCATCTTAATTATTGAATCCATTACAAAGGTAATCATTGTTTATCTGGCAGGAACTGGCTTAGAGAAGTTCCTTTGAGCGTTTGCATATTTAGCACTTGTAACAGGCACTGTGCTAAGTGCTGAGCATACAAAGACAGTCAGAAATAATCATTCACCCTCAAGGTGTTGACATTCTGGTGAGGAATGGTTAAAGATGATCTTAGAATTGAGACACACAAACTAAAAGATGTACTGGTATGGCCAGAGAGAGAAAGGTCAAACAGGAATGAAGAACAACAACAAGAACAAGAACAACAAGAACAACAAGAACAACAACAACAGGAACAAGAACAAGAACGAGAACAACAAGAACGAGAACAAGAAAAAGAACAACAGGAACAAGAACGAGAAGAACAACAACAATAGGAACAAGAACAAGGAGAACAACAATAAGAAAAACAAGAACAAGAACAACAACAACAACAACAACAGGAACAAGAACAAGAACAAGAATGAGAAGAAGAACAACAAGAACGAGAACAATAATAATAAGAACAACAACAACAAGAATGAAAACGAGGAGAAGAACAACAACAAGAATGAAAACAATGAGAAGAGCAACAACAACGAGAATGAGAAGGAGAAGGAGAACGAGAAGTGCAAAAGAAGAAGTAGTGCAGAAGAAGAAGTAGTACAGGAGAAGAATTGCAGAAGAAAAAAATAAAGAAAGAAAAGAACTGAATAGAGTTAAAAGTAGCAGCTATCTGTGAAGGATATGTTTAGGGTTGCCTTTTGTGGGGGGTGTTATATCAGTTCAGGAAGGAAGGACAGGAAGATGCGACTCAGCATTGGCCTGAGAAATATGGATATTGAAATTTTAAATGATGACATTGCTACAGTATCTAGAGTTACACAAACAAAACAGAACAAAAAAGCCTTGGCTTTAATTAAGTCCATCCTCCTTATTTTCTAGATGAGGAAATTACCAATTGGGGAAGTTCAAAGATTTTCCCTATGGTCAAAGCATCTTAAATTATGGATCACAACCCTGTATTGTATAACTGAATTGAGGGATCAGGATGTTATGGTTTATTATCAGTAAATGTTTGGTTTGTCTACCTATATATCTAGGGTTGTGTACAAATTTCTTGGAAGAAAAGGGGTTATGAGTAGAAAAGTTTAAGAAGCCTTTATTTAGGTAATATAAAGTAGTAAGGATTCAAACCAGATTTTCTGACTTCAAATCTACTTCTCTTTCTCATGGAAAAGGATCATAGATCTCCAACCAGAAGAAACCTCAGAGGTTGTCTAGTGTAATCCCCTTATTGTAAAGATGAGGAAATTTAGGCTCAGCAAAGGAACTCAGGTCCTCCTGACTTTAAGGCTGGTACTCTACTGCACCGTTTAACTGTCCCTTGTATATGAAAATTTAAGTAATTCTATTTTCATAGGATCTGGAGATAGAAAGGCCCTTAGATATCATCTACATCAACTTTCACACTTTTTATAGATAAGGAAAGGTACTAGAAAGTTACAGGGATTTGACAAGGATTTAGTCAGGTAGGAAGTGACTGAGACAGGTTTTATTTTATTTTTTAATAGGATTTTATTTTTTCAAATACATGTAAATATAGTTTTCAACATTCACCTTTGCAAAACCTCATGTTCCAATTTTTTCCATTTCTCCCTCCCTTTACTTTCCCCAAGACAGCAAGCTATCTGACATAGGTTAAACGTGTGCAATTCTTTTTTTTTGTCATGCTGCACAAGAAAAATCAGATCAAAAGGGGAAAAACATGAGAAGGAAAAAAAAAACAGGCAAAAAACCAACAAAAACAAAAAAGATAAAAATACTATGTATTGATCCACATTCAGTTTTCATAGTTCTCTCTCTGGATTTGGATGACTCTTTCCATAACATCTATTTGAATTGTTTTGAATAAGCTTATTGCTGAAGACTCCATCACAGTTGATCATCACATAATCTTGTTACTGTGTATAATGTTCTCTTAGTTCTTATTGCTTCACTCAGCATCAATTCATGCATTTCTCTCCAGGCCTTGCTGAAATAATCCTGATGATTATTTCTTCTACAACAATAATATTCCTTAACCTTAATATACCATAACTTATTTAGCCATTCCCCAAGTGATAGGCATCCACTTGATTTCTTTCTTTACTACAACAAAAGGAGCTGCTACAAACATTTTTGTACATGTAGGTCATTTCCCCTTTCAATGAAGAAAAAAATTTTTTAAATTTATTTTTAATACACATTACTTTATAAATCAATTTGAGAGAGAAAATTCAGAGCAAAAAGGAAAAACCCTGGAAGAGAAAAAAAAACAGAAAAAAGAAATGAACATAGTATATGCTGATTTATATGCAGACTCCATAGTTCTTTTTTTCTGAATGCAGATGGCATTTTCTGTTCAAAGTCCATTGGGATTGGTTTGGATCACTGACCACTGAGAAGAACCAAGTCGTTCATAGTTGATCATCACACATTCTTCTTTTATTGCATCCAATGTATTTCTAGCTCTGTTCATTTTGCTAGCATCAGTTTGTGTAAACCATTTCAGGCCTTTCCAAAATCAGCTTGTTCATCATTTCTTATAAAACAACAATAATCCTTTATCTTCATATACCACAACTTGTTCAGCCATTCCCCAACTGATGGGCATCTATTCATTTTACAATTCTTTGCTACCACAAAAAGAACTGCTACAGATGTTTTCACACATCTGGATCCTTTTCCTTCTTTTATGATTTCCTTGGGATACAGACCCAGTAGAGACATTGCTGGTTCAAGGGATATGCACAGTCTGATAGTCCTTTGGGCATAGTTCCAGATTGCTCTCCAGAATAATTGGTTCATTTTACAACTTCATCACCAATTATTAGTATCCAGTGCTCTCCAACATCTTATCCAACATTTATCATTAACTTTTTCTGTCATTTTAGCCAATCTGAGAGGTGTGACATGGTAACCTCAAAGTTATTTTAATTTGCATTTCTCTAATCAATAGTTATTTAGAGTATTTTTTCATATGACCATAGATGGCTTTACTTTCATCATCTGAATATTGTCTGTTCATATTCTCTGACCATTTATCAATTGGGGAATGACTTGTATTCTTGTAAATCTGACACAGTTTTTAATATATTTTAGAAATGAGACCATTATCAAAAGCACTGATTGTAAAGATTTTCCCCCAGCTTTGTACTTCCCTTTTAATCTTGTTTGTTGTTGGTTTTGTTTGTGCAATACCTTTTTAATTTAATGCAATCAAAGTTTTTAATTTTGCTTTTTATAATGTTCTCTAGTTCTTCTTTGGTCATTAATTCTTCCCTTTTTCAAAGATATGATAGACAAATTATCCCTTGTTCTCCTAAATTGTTTATGGTATCATCCTTTATGACCAAATCATATTTGTTTTGACCATATTTTGGTATGGGGTCTTAGATGTAGATCCATGCTAAATGTCTGACATGTTATTTTCAATTCTCCCAGCAATTTTTGTCAAATAGTGAATTCTTATTCCAGAAGTTGGAGTTTGGAGATTTATCAAATATTATATTATTATAGGCTTTGATTATTATGATGTGTGTATCTAATCTATTCCACTGATCCACCACTCTGTTTCTTAGTCAATACCAAATGGTTTTGATGACTGCTGCTTTATAATATAGTTTTAGGTTTGGTACTGCTAAGCCACTATTCTTTGTATTTTTTATTTATTTCCTTGATATTCTTGACCTTTTGTTCTCCCAAATAAATTTTGTTATTTTTTTCTAATTCTATAAAATAATCTTTTGGCAGTTTGATTGGTATGGCACTAAAAAAGTACACCAATTTAGGTAGAATTGTCATTTTCATTTTATTACCTGGATCCTACCCATGAGCAATTGATATTTTCCCAATTGTTTAGATATGACTTTATTTGTGTGAGAAGTGTTTTATAATAGTGTTCACATAGTTTTTGGGTTTGTCTTGGCAGGTAGACCCCCGAAGTATTTTATTTTGTCTGCAACTATTTTAAATGGAATTTCTTTTTTCTATTTTTTGCTCATGGGCTTTGTCAGTAATATATAGAAATGCTGATGATTTGATGATTTATTTTATATCTTGCAACTTTGCTAACACTATAAATTGTTTTGAGTAGGTTTTTCAATGATTTTCTAGGATTATCTAAGTATATCATCACATAATCTGCAAGAGCAACAGTTTTATTTCTTCATTGCCTATTATAATTTCCTTAATTTCTTTTTCTTTTCTTATTGCTAAAGCCAGCATTTCTAGTACAATGTTGAATAATATTTGAACAATAGTTGAATAGGCATCCTTGTTTCACCCCTGATCTTATAAGAGTGCATCTAGCTTCTCTCCATTAGAAATAACGCTTGCTGTTGGTTTTAGATAGTGAAACATGTTTTAAACCCAAATATTTTAACTCTTTCCACTAATAGTTGTTAAGCATCCCATGTAGTGAGTGCAGTATGAGATTGAGGTGAATCTTTATCCCTTTTTTCATAGAGCTAACATTCTGATTAGGTAAATATAGAAGATATACCTGTTCTCAGTCATTAAGTTTTATGCAGTACTGAAATGTTTCCAGCTCTGTATTTACACAGATATTTGAGAATCACAAATTTGTTATGTAAAAAAACAGAGTTGTTTTTCTCCTCCTCCCAGATTTGCCAAGATCTTAAATTTTGATGCGGGACTAATAAAATAGAAAAATAATTTGCTACCCACTTATTTTTCAGGTTACTGTAAAAAAAAAGGAAACCAAGTAAAGATTTGTAGCCAAGAGGGATAATTTGAGATTGTGTTTCATATAATGCATTCAAAATCTGCTACGACAAAATAGTATGCAAGTGTTTAAATTTATGGTTGTCTCTCCCTTGGTTGCCTCATTATTCTATGCCTTCCTATCATTAGGGAGATGATACAACAACTAGTTGCAGTGGTAATGGTAGATGTTAGCTAAATTAGGCTGTGATAAAAAAAAAAGGTACTGATAAAATCTCTAACCTACTGATTTTGCTTGAGGATGGAAAATAGGATATTGATAATACTTTGCATATTTTGTACATGGAAAAAATCAAATGTTTAACTTGATTAATTATAAAAATATTAAAAGTGGGTAGATAAATAGGATCAAGACAAAATGAAGCATGGCTTATGATTTTCTTGAAATTTTCTTGCAATTAGGAAAGGATAAATTCAGTAGTGCCCACTATGCTGATAAAAATTTTAAAAAAAATTCTCAAGGACTAAATATTGAAGTTCTAATGAACAAAAATAATTATTTTCAGTTTAGTTCTACCAAAAAAAAGAAACCCAAAAGAACTCTGGTTTCACTCTATATTCCACACATGCAGATTATAATTCCTTTGAATCTTTGCAGATGAGTTTTTTCATTAGTTGCTGTAACAAAGAAATCCGATCTAGATCTGATTCTGTTTCTTCTCAAATTCATCTAGCAAGTTACACAAACCATAATTGAAGCTTTTCCAGCTTGCTAGAAATTGTATTTTGATGGAATCCTCTTCAAGACCCAATGAACAATTATAAGTAGACATGAAAATATCTAAGAATTGGTATTAGTGGAGAAAAATATTTACAAAATATACTCATGTTTATACAAGTCAGTTGACAAAGATGATAAAAGGAAATCATTTGCAAGCAATACTTTATAATCAATCAATTGAAGTCATGAATAGTTCCAAGTGTACTCAAGACATCTGTTGTCTAAGGGCCAGTCTAGCTGGCTTCAGAGAAACTAATCTCATAAAGACTGGTCACCATTGACTAATTTCATTTTGCCCCAGCATTTTTCAGAAACACAAGTGGGTTTAGGGGATAGAGTTCTGGACTCACTGTCAGGGTTCTTGAATCTGGCTTTTTGTCCTGCCTCTGACATCCAATGGCTTTGTAACCATATTTGAGGCATTTAATGGCTGAAATTCTGAAATATTTAACTTCTCTAAAACTAGAAATTTCAGAGAAGATACTGAACTACAGACCTACATTGCTTAAAAGTGTTTTTCCCCATTGGGAAGTCTCTCTAGTTAGAAAAACACCAATCTTTATCGTTACCATTTATTCCTATTATTCACTAAAAGAGTACTGTATTTTTTAAACAAAATTTTGTTTTTGTAATCAGTAAAAATCTACTTTCTCTCTTCTCCCATGACCCCACCTTTCTCTAACTGAAAATGAAAGAGAAAACAAAATTCTACTAGAAACAGGGATTTTTTTTTCAGTCCTGTCTAACTCTTTGTGACACCATTTGAGGTTTTCTTGACAAAGATGCTGAATGGTTTGATATTTCATTCTTTAGCTCATTTTACAGATGGGAAAAATTGAGGCAAACAGTGTTAAGTTGCACAGGGTCACACATCTAGTAATTATCTGTGGCTATATTTGAAGTCAGGTCCTAACTGCCCCTTTAGAAACAGGCATAGTCGTGCAAAACAGATTTCTATGTTGTCCTTGTCCAAAAAGAAATTTGCATGTGTATGCATGCATATGTATGTGTGTGTGTGTGTGTGTATGTGTGTGTGTGTGTGTGTGTGTGTGTGTGTGTGTGTGTGTGTGAGAGAGAGAGAGAGAGAGAGAGAGAGAGAGAGAGAGAGAGAGATTCTGCACTTTGAGTCTTTCACCTCTCAGGAAATTTTTATAATTTTTTCATCATGAGTTCTCTGGAATCATGCTCAGTCATTATATTGATCAGAATTCCTAAGTCCTTCAAAGTGATTTGCCTTTACAATATTGTATTTGTGGTATAAATTATTCTCCTGATTCTATCATTTCATACTGCATCAGTCTTCCCAAGTTTCTCTGAAATCACCCCTTCATCATTTCTTATAGTGTTATAATATCCAATCATATTTATATACTATAACTTGTTCAGTCATTCCTCCAATTGAAGGGCACTCCTTCAGATTCCAGTTCTTTCCCACATCAAAAAGAGGTAAACATATTTTGTACATCCTTAAATAGAGTTTGTTTTGCTTAAAATTAATATCTTTCCTATCCTATTTTCTTTGTTTCCCTGTTTCTTTTTTCCTCTTTCCCTATTTCACTGTTGTATGATATATATTTCACTATCCAACTATTCTAACTCCTTCAACAAGTTTAGATGATAGTGAGGTTTGAGTATCAGCTAATTCATTCCCTTTTGTATGAACATCAATCTGTGCACCCCATTAGAAAACTCCTCCCAATTTCTCTCCCCACCTCCAATTTCAATGTATTCTTCTTCCTCTCTCCAATCTTCTTTGAAAAGCACTTTAGATACAGAAGTATCCCTAAGCCTTCTGTCTAACTAAGCTTCCTTTATGTGGTCTAAGAAAAATAGTATTTAGAGGAGATGTACATCATTTCCCCCATATTAGAATTTAAACAGTTTATACTTGTTTTGTTCCTAGTGATTGATCAATAGTGGTTACCATATAATATTTCTTTTAACTCCTGTGTTTGAACTTCAAAATTCCTATAAAGTTTGGTCTTTGGGAATGCTTGAATGTTCTCTATTTTATTATTTTTCTCCTATAGACTTATCTTTGATTTTGCTGAATAAATTATTATTGACGGCTGGACTATATCCTTTGACTTCAGTAACATCATATCCCAAACTCTCCAATAACTTATGATTGTGAGAGGGCAATAACCATTTATATAGCATTTATCATGTGCCAACTGTGTTGTGTTATATGCTAAGTATTGTGTTAATATTGTCTTATATGATCCTCACAATAACCCTGCAAGATAGGTTTATTTTACATTTAAGGAAACCAAGGCAAATAGTTGTTAAATGACTCAGCTGGAGTCACATAACTAGTGTCTATGGCTGGTTTTGAACTCAGACTTTCCTGACTCCAGGCCCAATCCTCTCCCATAACAAGTAGCTGCTTTTAAATCATGTGTGGTCTTGATTGTGATTCCTTGGTAGTTGAATTCTTTTTTTTTTTTTTTTAACTGGTGGCTTGTAGTACGTTTTTCTGATATGGAAACTCTGGAGTTTGTCTATAATGTTCCAGAGACTTTTCATTTTGGGATCTCTTTCAGGAAATGAATGGTAGATTCATTCCATTTCCATTTTGTCCTTTGCCTCTATATTTTCCCTTTAGCTCTCTCCTTCCATTTATTTATTTTTTTAAAAGCTTAAAAAATCCCAACTCTTGATCATGTCTACAAGGAATTCCAGTTGAATTTGTGCCAAATTTGTGTTTTTCTTTGAAATTGTGAGATTTTTCTTGTTGATATTTTGATGTCTTTCTTTTCTTCTTGGTTTCTGTCCATAGTATCCTTGCCACCATAATAATATGGAATTTTCTTTTTTTTAGTTGCTCATTCTTTGCAGACTGCTTTCTGATTTCCGACTTGATATTGGGGCAGGCTTTATGTATCTCTGGAGGGAAAGTCTGGGTTTGCTATTCTTGTTGCTGCTTTCTTGAGGTTTTGAGTGTTAAGTTATTCTGTGCCCTCAGGCATAGCTCAGGCTGGGAAAGAACAAACTTTCAGTGGTTGCAAAGTGGTTTGATACAGGGCAAAGTCTGAATGCAGCCATCCTGGTCCAAACTCTGCAACTTCCTGACCTGAATGTAGGTCTGAGCAACTGTTCAACTACTGTTGGACTCACCCCTATCACATATCTGGGGAACACTGGCTCCTACATCCTGCATGAGATTGAAATAGCCTGGCTGGGGTCTGGGTCCTCTTCTTGCTTGAATGCATAGCTCTGCCCTGAGTGCTAGTGTTCTTTGTGTTAGGTTATAGATCAAATAACACTTCTAATGTCCAAAGACATATTTGTCTCCTTAAGCTGACCTGGACTGGATAAAATGACCACTGTAACTTTTTCTTAGGTTTCTACATCAAGACTTGACGTTTATTTTCTTTTTATTTTCTTTTTTTTAAAATTTTTTAATAGCAAAACTTTATTAATTCAGATTAAAATTACAATTTGTCATGGTTTGTCCATGGTCGAGTGTGTGCTATCCTTGGCTGTCTTCATAAAAAAGACTAATCTTATCAGTAGTATTTTTTTTTTATTTTAAGCTTTTTATATGTATAACATATGTATGGGTAGTTCCCCAACCTTGATCTTTACAAAGCTTTCCAATACAAATTTTACCCCCAGTCCCCTCCCCTCCCCTAGATGGCAGGAAGTCCACTACATGTTAATAATGTTGAAATGCTTGAGAAGTTATGCAAGAAAAATCCTATCTACAAGAAAAAAAAAAGAATCAGAGAAAGGCAACACAATGCAAGCAAATGTCAATAGAGATCATGAAAATGTTACGTTGTGG
>JAJPUD010000980.1:290655-316509 GCA_023553655.1 Myrmecobius fasciatus
TGATTTTGCCCTTTGATTCTACAATCTCAGGGCAGTTTTCTTTCAGGATTTCCTGGAAGATAGTGTTTAGATTCTTTTTTTCATCATGGCTTTCAGGAAGTCCAATAATCCTTAGATTGTATCTCCTAGATCTATTTTCTAAGTCAGTTGTTTTTCCTAAGAGATATTTCATATTTTCTTCTAATTTTTCATTTTTTTGTTTTTGTTTGACTGATTCTTCAAGTCTTAGTGAGTCATTCACTTGCATTTGTTCAATTCTTATTTTTAAGGTGTTGTTTTCTTCAGTTACCTTTTTAAGCTCCTTTTGTAACTGGCCAATTTGTTCATTGCACTCTTTTTCCACTTCACTAATTTTATTTTTTAATAAATTGGTGCCTTTTTCATATCTCTTTTGCAGGGCATCATATCCTTCTTGCAAGATACTGTATCCTTTTTGCCCTGATTTCAGTTTATTTTCCCATTTATCCTCCAGCTCTCTTTTGCGGTTATTTATGCAATCTTCCAGAAAGGCCTTTTGAAACGGGGACCAGTGATGGTCCTTGCTGTTTTTTTCTGGATTTTTATCTAAAGAAACCTCTGTATCTGAGGTCGTTTCTTTGCCTTGATAAAAGCTGTCTATGGTGAGAGCTCTCTTTTGCTTCTTCATCATTTTTTTTTTTTTTTAGACAGCATGGATATCTCTTTAAGGTAGGGAAAAAAAAAACCGAGGCTGAAGACGTTTTGCCCTGGGGCACTTCGGCGAGTTGACTTAAGGTGCTGGGCCGGTGGGGGCTAGAACTAAGTCCGAATTACTCCTTAAACAAGGCAAGTCTGCCAGAACACCTGCCCCCAATCAGGGCAGAGTGTCCCGAGTATCTCAGATAAACTCCAGGTGTTTGGAATTTGGAGTTTGGAGTTTGGAATTTCTTCCAGGATGAGCTGAGCTGAGTCCCACCCTCACTTCCGGCCTGCACAGGGGTCGTCTATTTATCTCTCTGTCTGAGTCCGACTATCCTGATATGAAGTTCTCCAGAGAGCCGTGCCCAAATATTTCTGAGTTCGTTGACTTGAAGATCAGTTCAGAGGCTTATTTTATTGTTGATTTGAGAGAAGATCAGAGGAGAGGCAGAAAGTCACCTTTTCACTCCGCCATCTTGGCTCCGCCCCTACTTGACGTTTATTTTCTAGATTTATTTGGAGAACTATTTTTTGGGGAGAGGGCAGTGACCATGAGGCTACTGCTGTGCAATTTTCATGGTAGAATTGTATTAAAATGTGACAAAAGGTTTGGGAGTTGAGGACGGTTGTAATCGGCATTTACCCAACCAGGTAGAATCACAATTGCAATACTAAAGAAACTAAAGATCTTCAGCCTTGCAAAATTTCTACAACCATGCATAGGCTATTGAAGCTGTTTTATCAGATCAAAATATGTGTTTAGGAGTTTAATCCTAGTTCAATTAATTTTAGTTTGGTTACCATGACCTGCTCTTCTTTCTCCAAAAGAGAAATGAGAAAGAATTTTTTTCACTTGGGTAGACAACTTCATTGTTAGTTGTAAGGTATAAGCAACATGGTGGGATGGGACAGGCCAGAGGAGATCTGGACTGATAGTATGATTTTACTAGAAAGAAACTGGGTGTGCAGACCATAAGGCAGCCATGGAAAATAGTCAATTAAGATTGCAAAATAATTATAAGTAGTATAATGAAGAATTTTAAGTTTGTATAATGAGTAATAAGTAAATACGTTGCATAATGAGTTTTTGAGAATTAATAATGGAAGGGAAGAATAAGTGAGTTTAAGAATCCAAAGCAACAGGGTCCAGAAGATCAGCAAAGAGAGGAACAAAAATTTTTCCTAGGAACACAGGGATTAAAAGATATAGAAACACAGAGATCAGAAACATACAAGTCAGCTATCTGGAATCAAGAAATTAGGCAGTCTAAAAAGAGAGCAATAGAGGGGACTATTAACAAGAACAGTCTTGATATTGATTCCACACCATGAAAAAGTTAAGTGACTTAGTGGATAAAGTACTAACCCTACAGTCAGGGCTGAGGTCAAATCCTTCAACTACTAGCTCTTGACTCTGACCCCACTGAACTTTGTTGTGTCTTAGTACCTCATCTGAAAAAAAAAATGAGGTGTTTGGATTTGATAGCTTCTAAGATTCCTTAGAACTCTAAATCTAAATATAAAACTTTGGTCTGAGGCAGGGGATCCTGATAAATATATATTTCTTAATCTGTGTCTAGAACAAGGTCAAGAGGGATTGGACTGAGATCATAGACAATCAATTAGAAATACAATTCAAGCAGGAGAGTGTAGGGCCAGATCATGTTTTGTGGGCCCTTAAAGTTAAACACAGATCAAGAAATGGATGTATACTAAACACAGAGATACTAATATATAGATATGAAATATGTCGGCAGAGCAGTTGAATCACCTATTAAACTAGATGCAACCTTGGGAAACATAAGAAGATACTGAAGGAAAAAGTAAGCATTAATAAGAAAAGCATAAGTAAAATTTCTTGTATTTCAAGCTATATATTAAGAATGAAACACAATAGATACAGTGATGTTAGGACTACAAAGACTGGAGAGGTTTATTCAGGAGATCAATTTGAGTCATATGTTTAGTGGGAATTCTAATTTAGTGAAACTGAAAGATAAGCAAGCTCTTTGTTTTTAGATCTCAGTAAGGGCTGCTTCTACTTTGTTTAATATTTGTAGCAGAAGATTAATATATAAATTGGATGAAAGAACTAAAGCAGGCTTAAAGCCCCATATCTCACCAGCCTGGCAGGAATTGAAGGGTAGTATTTCTCACATTGAATTACAAGGAACTGGAACTCTCTGCCTCAAGAATTTCAGCTTGAATCTTGGCATTTGAACACCCTGAATGAGATGCCAGACCCTTCTCTTCATGGGAGGCTTCAACTAATCTTCAGAGAGTCAATCAGTCTCCAAAGCACTTGACCGTAGAGTTAGATTTTGAAGCAAAGCCATAGGCTTCCTCCCTCCTGGTTTTGTTTCATGATAAACGGGATACCCATTAAAGGATCTGTGTGGTATGGTTATTTTTGGCAGTCTATATTCTGCCTCTTTGCATGAGGATGCCAGTTTCATTTGATAAACAATGACTGGGGCTTTTATCCAAGATTTACAAATTTATTCTCTGGAACCAGTGAACACTTGTTTCAACATTTTAAAATGTTATGAATTTATACTAATGCCTTTCAGTAGTTTTCACCAATGTTAGTGCCATTTAGTTTTCCTCAGTATTAATAGACCTGAAGAAAGACTCACTCATGCATAAATATGGAAAAGAAAAAAAATTCAGAAATAAAAATAAAACAACTAGTGTGGTAAAAGTACAGAATATCATATTTAAAAAATCACTAGACAATTTAGAGACTGGTATTTATTTTGAGCACAATTAAAATAAATTTTAAAAGCTTAGATCATAAAGTAGAAAATGCAGATTAATAATCTGTCCTAACATTTTTTTTTGCTGCTGGCAACTAAATATACATTTTGTGTCAAAGTGTCACTATGATGATACTAATTCACTAGATGAGGAGTTTTTCTCATTTTTTACCTCCACTTCATTTTCTACATGTTTCATTCCCATTGGCCATCTTTGCTGCTAAGTCTGACCTTAGCTCAGGTGAACTTTTTAGTACCATTATCTCTCAAGCAGAGGTAAAGCTTACATGAATTTGTATATGTATTAACTGTGATGATTTTGGGATCATGGAGATTGGAAAGGCTTATGCAGGATGTTTAATTAAAGGGCACCAAGTACTAATCAGAAATTAATAAAAATGTTATTTTCTGAACTTTTTGAAAGTCACTCAAATTCTATGTGTCTTATAAAAATACTGTATATTGTTTCCTTTCACAAATTGAGTAGTTTATACTATTCCAAATGGCATGTTTTAGGTACACTGCACTAAAATAGAATTCGATATAAATCAACAAATTTTTATTAAATGCCTATTGTGTGTAGAGCAGCACTGCTGAAGGCTGGGGAGATAACAAAATTTAGGTAAGTTGCCTTCAGAGCTATTAAGTAGTATTTGGACTCATAGAGAATAGCAATATTCTTTTAAGTAACAGCTTATGAAAACTCAAGGTGAGTCTTCATCAACTATGTAGAGCTGGACTTAAAGTGTTTTAAAATTTCACAGTTTCTAATAAGAGCTCCTGAAACAAATTGCTATTGATTTCCATGAGTTTTTCTGCTTTATTGTTATGATCAGTTCTCCCAATAACTAGTAGGCTAACATTCTTGCAATGACCAAACAGAAATCCATGATGATTAAGTGTCTTGCTCAATTTATCAAACTAAATGTTTTGTGGTTATTATTTTAAGAATATTGCTATTTTATTTTTAAAGGATAGTAGAAACTATGGATAGATTAATATTGCTAATTTTTTTAATACTATTTAGGTTTGGACTAATAATAAGAAGGCTAGAAAAATTCCCATGGTACTAAATCATTCAATATATTTACCAGGCAGGTTGACTATTCTTATTTCCTACTTTCAAATAGTGTCAAAGAGTTAAATTGCTCTATGTGTTCCACAGCATATATTCAATAGCCTGTTGGGCCAGTCCTATTTGTATTTGCACTATATACTTGTTAGAATCACTTGGCGCAGTCAGATTTGAAAACCCTGTGCTCAGAGAGGCGAACACACATTAATTCCCAAATTGTACTACAGGAGTGCAAGGGGCAGTAGTGATATATATGTTCTCTCTGTATAAGGGCATAGAGACAGAGCTATACCACTCACTGTGTAATTACTATTTCATTTTAGCTGCATTTATTTTTATCATAAGGGAAGCCTACTATTTAGGGAGTTGGCTATATCTTAGTGAAGTAAATGCATCTATCTGCCTAAAGTTTTGTCTACTTTCTAAACGTTATGGGGCCAGCAGCAAATCTATAATGGACAAACTCAAAACAAAGGAAGACAGTTGCCCAACATCAATAAGCAGAAATAATAAGCTTTACTTTTCATCTAAAGCCTGAACCAAGGGACCAACTAGTTTTTAAACTGCATAGATTTTGTTCTTTACAATTTTATGACAAAGATACCATCCACAATTAGATTGTTGGAGGCAAAATCATTTTAGGACAGTATAGCTTTATAATATGATATTAATAATTAATTTTTTTGTTCCAATATCAAGAAAAAAGAGAGTATAAGAAGTCAGGGATATCTGCAGAAAATTTCATCCTCAAAACATAAAACTTTAAAGCAAAACATGTTAAATTTGTAGCCTAGTCTCTTAAAAGTGATATCATCTCCCTGACTTCAGTTTCCTCATTTGTAAAATGAATGGATTGAATCAGAGGTCCACTGAGGTCCCTTCCAGCTCTAGGTCTAGAATCTCTGGGAAAGTTATTTCCCTCTCTGAGCTTTGATCGTTCCAATACTGAGATAATAATACTTGTACTATTTCCTTAACAACAATTTAATGTTATGGGCAAAACAGTTGTAAATTACAAAGAGCTATATAGATGAGATTGGAGATGAAAGAAAGGGAATAAATGTTTAGGTAGTATCTACTAATTGTCAGACCTTATGTAAAGTGCCTTACAAATAAATCATTTAATTCAAACAACAACCCTGTGAGGCAGATGCTATTATTATCCTCACTTTCCAGTTAAGAAAACTGAAGCAACCAGAGATTAAATGTCTTCCCAAGATCACAAAGCTAGTACTTGTCTGAGTTTGAATTTGAACTCAGAGCTCTCTGATTCTGTATCCTGCTTTCTATCCACATCATTATCTAATAGTAATTATCATTATACTTGTTAATTATTGTTCATTTGATTCTCCTCTTTTTCAGTGGAGTTCTGATAGAAACAGTACTACAGGATGCTTTTGTTCTTTTCTATTTAACATTATCTATGCTACTGCAGAGGTGGAAAAATACATAGAATCAGAGTATATGGAATTAAGCTTATCTTCTCTCAAATTATTGGACATATCTTTGGGACATCTCAGCAGGAGAAAAGATTACAGATGTGACTACTTTATCCTATTCTGACATGGTATCAATTTCTTCTCTAAGTCTCTATATTTTGAAAAGTTTTCATTGTACAAAGCTTTGTGTTTGGAATGTTGATATCTATGTAAGTGTTCTGAAGTTATTAATAATCAATGCAATGTTCAGGTGATTATGGACAGTAATGTTTTGGGGGTGATTATGTTCCAGACAAATTGAGTTTATTGAATTCCTAAGGATCTTTTTGGAATATGTATTCACAATATAGGAGTCTCAGTGTATAATTTTAGCTACAAGATTTTGTTTTGTGTTTTGCTAAGTATTCAATGGGTGCTAAATTTTTGCCACCTACGAAAAAGTGTTTCAGGGTTTCTACTGATTCTTTGTAAAACTTTTATTGATTGGTAAGTCTATCCTCCTTAAGGATAACACTTCTATAGTTTCTGGTGATATTGATCTGATATTGAGTTGCCATCATAATACCTTGTATTATAAAAATTTTTCATGACTCAACTGTGTTGAATACATGTGATGTTGTCAACATAAAATAGTTTTCTGTTGGGGCTTGTAATAGGAAATAGCTGAGGAAAGAAGGAGAGTAAGAAAGAAAAGAGAAAGCAAAAGAAATATGCAGCTGTATGCAGAATTTCAGAGAATAGCAAGGAGAAACAAGATTTTCTTAAATGAGAAATGGAAGAAGAAAAAGAAAAACAAAAGAAGACGACTATGATGATGATAACAGAATAGCAATGATAAGAGATCTCATCAAGAACATTAGAGATATTGAGAGAATGTTTCATGTAAAAATGGGCATGATAAAAGACAAGTGATGGTAGGGATTTAGAAGCCAAAGAGATTAAGAAGTGACAAAAATAAACAAAAGAGCTATTCAAGAAAGATATTAACATCACTGATAATCACAATGGTGTGGTTCCTGAGAATGAAATCAAGTGAGTCTTGGGAAACATTGCCAACAATAATGCAAGTGAAAGTGTTAAAATTCCAGCTGAGCTATTTGAAATCCTAGAAGATAAGGCTATGAAAGTGCTTTACTCAATATACTTGCAATTTTGGAAAATTCTACAGTGGCCACTGGATTGGAAAAGATCCGTTTACATCTCAATCCCAATTTGAACATTCCAGTGTTTAAATGACTGAAAAAATGTGCTCATTTCACATGAAAGTAAAGATATAGTTAAGATTCTGTATGATTCAGCAAGAATTATCAGAAGGATATTCTGACTTTCAAAGAAGCAGAGAAACTAGAGAACAAATTGCCAATATTCTTTTGATTGTGCAGAAAACAAAGAAGTTCTAGAAAAACATATTTGTCTCATTGACTCTATACCAAGGCTTTTGACTGTGTGAATGACAGTAAAATATGGCAAGTATTCAAAGAGTTGGGATCAGCAGATCATTTTACTTGTCTCCTGACAAAACTGTATTCAAACCAAGAAGAAAATATGGAAGAACTGACTGGTTTTTGATTAGAAAAGCTTATATACAGGATACATAAATGTAAAACATCAGCCTGGTTGAATCAAAAGCTGAAATTAAGTTTACTGGGAGAAGTATGACAATCTCATATATACAGATGATATCACTATGCTGAATGGAGGTAAAAATAAAAGAATTAAGAAGCCTTCTGATGAGGGTGAAAGAAGAGAATATAAAATAACCTGCTTTCAGGGCTTAACATCTCCATCCTCCCCCAAATCCCTGAAATCTTGGCAATGGATGCTATTATTAAGGACTTACTATTTGCCTTAAGAACTTTCTAAATATCATATCATTTGCTTTACAAATATTATTTCTTTTGATTCTTATATTAATTCTGTAGGTGATAAGTGGATAAGATGAGTAAATGCAAGGTAGATAATATTAAATGTCAGAAATGGTATTTGAGCCATGATACATGACTATAAGTAAACTAAATCATTGTTTATGCCAGTAAAGATATCTCTGAATTATTTCCATTAATAAAATTCCCAAGAGTTTTCAAACTTCATTTTAAGTAGACATTTCCATCTTTTTTCCTAAAAAGAATTTTTGGTACTGCTATTGCCCCATTTGTAAATTTAACTAAAACAAAATTATTTTTCCATCTGTTTTGATTTACCATTTGAGGTAAGTGTTAAGGCATACTTATTCCATAAAAAAATTAAAAAGGGAGGAATAAAAAAAATACAGGCATTGGATGCCTTGTGAATTCCATCAATAAACATTTGACTCTTTTAAAATTTTCATCTATGAAATTGAAGAGAAGGTAGGACTGGATACTCTTCCAATGAGAAAGTTGAATTAGCCGATTTAGAACTAGTAAGATACAATTCTATATGTTATTGTACTAATTCACATGTTGGATGTAAACTGTTGATTAAATTGCTAGTTTTCCTTCTAGTAATTTTAAGACATAGATGAGAATGTGCATATATATATATGCAGGTTCTCATATATATGTATATATACACATATGTATATATACATATATATACATATATATACATATACATACATATACATATATATATATATATATATATAGGCACATTGCACTTGTGTTCTAATTAAGACAAAAATTAGCAGGGTTATCACCTCCATCCTGGATACCCTGCTATTGTTAATGCAACCCAAAGATGAATTATTTTGTTTGGCTTCTATTGATGACTCTAAGCCTTTCTTTTCAGCTTTAATTCCATAAATTTCTGAACTTAACAAGCCAATTGCTTATTTAAAAAACACACAAACTTGTTTTCCAAACTTATTTCCACAAATTATATACTTTGGCAGTTGATTCTTTTAAACCTGAAGGTATTGCATAAATCACAAAAGCTGTAGTTTTCTTGTGTAGAAATTACAACATACTTTGGGTGCAAAATTTTTATAAAAAGGGAATTTTGATAGACTGGCATCATATGAGAAAAGACTAAGTCCTTAGTGAATGTTCTACCCTTATGAATTTTCAGACTGGTAAAGGCTAGTTTTAAAATTAAAAAAAATTAACTTACACAATCTAAAATAATGGAAGATGCAGTGTCTGCCAATCAAGAGGCAGCTAGGGAGTTTTCAGAAACTGATTGAAGAGAAAGTCTAAAAACCAGAACAGATATTAAATTGTGATGAAACTGGCCTATATTGGGGGAAAATGCCTCAGAGGACATATATCAGCTAAGAAGAAAAGTGAGCCTCAGCTTTTAAAGCTGCAAAGGATAGGGTAGCTCTGCTCTTTTGTGTCATTATTGTGGGATTCATAATAAAGACAGCCCTGATATATAAAGCTGCTAACCCTTGAGTTCTGAAAGGAAAGGACAAGTATCAATTGATTGTCTTCTGAAAAGCACCTTCCCTTGATTGGTTTCATCAGTATTCTATGCAAGAGGTAAAAAAATATTTTGCCTGCAAGGTGTGTTGATGTTTCTGGACAATGCTCTTGGCCATCCAGAACCCCATAAATTCCACATTAAGAGTATTGAAGTCATATATTATACTCTTTAAATGTGTTTCATTAATTTTTTTTCATATTTATTTATTTTTAAATTTCTTTTTCATACAATAGTTTTACTTAATTTTGACTTATATATATACTCCAGCCCATGATCAAATTCTTAACCCAAATTTTACAATAAATTACTGTAAGTACTTACAAAAGAAAACAAATTTAGACTTCTTCTCTTGTGTGAAGGGATAACATTCTCTTAACTAATGTGATATGAAAGGGAAACTGTCATCACAAATAGCAAACTCCTCATCACAAAAAATTATTCAAGCAAAGACTAGATGTTATCTATCAAGAATATTGTTAAAGTAATTCTTATATTGGATGAAATATTGCATGGTCAACTTCAAAGAGATATGAAAAGTTTCCTCTGTTCCTGTCCAAAGAAAGAACAGAGAAACAACAAGCCATGGATTAGGGTTGAGTGACTTTCATTTTATTTACTGAAGCTTCTTAGACTAAAAAGAAAAAAAAAGGCCGAAGTCATAATATTTCCCCAATTAGGAGGAGCAAAAAGTTTCTGGCCTCCGTGGAAATGGAATTAGTTTCTAGAAATATGTTGATTTGAGCTGAGAGTTCACCAAGAGACAGTGTTGTCTAGATGTAATTCAAAAGTCAGCATCAGCCTCAAATAGTGTTCAGAGAACAAGTAGAGAGGTTCAGAGAACAAATAGAGAGTTTTGATTGTGTTAATTGGCTGTAGTTTTCCTTTTGTTTTAGGTAAATTTGGTAAGATCGTTTAAAATGAAAAAAAATTCTTGTATTTCCCATATCTTAAAATTCAAAATAAATAAGTTCAGTCAACATTTCTACTATACTCAAGAGCTTATGCAAGGTTATGGTTAATATATTTGCAAATATTCACAAATTTATAAATGTTTTAAAGTAAAATCCATAAATTTGATTTAAAATATACTGAAAAATCAGAGAAATCAAGAGATTTCTACGGAAACTAAGTCTCCTACATTTTAAAAAATCTTTTAACCCTTTCCCAAAATGATGCTATCTTTGCATGGCAAGGCCAAATTATTTTTTGAGAGTCTCAAAATTATGGTTTTAAAACTCCACTTTAAGGAGAAGTGTTATAGAAAGAGCATCATTTGGAATCAGATAACTGTATTTGAATCATGGCTCTATTATTTATTATTTGATCTGGAGAAAGTAACTTAATTTTTCTGGATTTTGGTTTTTTTATCCCTAGAATAAAGGGATTAGACTAAGTGGCTTCCCTTATTTGAATAAAACTATAATCCAAGTCTAATAAATGCTTGTTTTATCACTTATAAAAACCTCTAAATGGAATAATGGGGGAAAATATAGTTAGCAATAGTAATTGTAATAGGAATAGTAATTGTAAAAATAATTTTAAGCAAGTTTCTCTGATAAAATCTTATTTCTCAAATATAGAGGGAGCTAGTCAAATTAAAAAAAAATAAAAGTCATGCCCCAATTGATGAATGATCCAAAGTTATAATCTGTGTCCAAAGGGCTATAAATTCATGCATGCCTAATATTACTATTAGGCATGAATACCAAAAGAGATTTTTAAAAAGGTGAAAAAAGGAAAAGGACCTATATATATATGCATATATATATATACACACACACACAAAATATTTTTGCAATTCTTGTCTCGGGGCAAATAATTGGAAATCAAGGGGATGCCCATCAACTGGGGAATAAACAATAAATTGTGATGTGTAATAATCATGGAATATTGTTGTTCTATGGGTAGAGCAGATGCTCTCAGAAAAAAATTGAAAAGTCCTTTATGAACTCAAGTAAAGTGAAATGTACTATATACAAAGTAATAGCAATGTTCTGGGGTGACCAGCTGTAATGACTTTGCTGTTCTCAGCAGTACAGTGATCCATGACTTCTCTGAAGGTCTTAAGACAAAAAATCCTATCCTTATGCAGAAAAGAAACTGATTCTGTCTGAATACAGATTGAATCATTCTCAATCTCTCTCTGTCTCTGTTTCTCTGTCTTATTTTTCTTGAGGGTTTTTTTTTAATTACGGTAAGTGATCTAGGTTTTCTTTTATAAAATAAATTTTATGGACTATTTTACATAACTTCACATGTGATTTCTTAATGGGGGAATTATTTTGAAGGTGGGGATAAGGAAGAGAATCTGGAGCTCAAAAGTTTTTTTTTCTTGAGTTTAAAAATTTGTTTTGAATGCAACTGGGGAAAATATTAAATGAATAAACAAGTGAACAAATAGCACAAATAAGAAAATAAAGGAAAGGAGAATAATAGAAATAGAGTTCTGAGTGATCAGTGTCTTCAGATGATAGGCACAATTGTTTACAATACTTCAGGGCATAGTTTTAGATAAAATATAAACTTTTCAGCCTTGCTTTTCATTCCCTTCTTAATCAGTCTCCAACTTTTCTTTCTAGACATACCTTCCATGACTCTAATTTTCCATGGTCTATATCATAGCTAAAGTGAGTGATCAGGTATTCCTTGAATGCAATGTTTCTCCTGTTCTGTCTTTAATAAATCAACAAGGACACCTAAATATACTTCAATTAGCACTTCTCCAAATTGAAAACCTTCTCTTCCTTCATGACTCCATTTAGGTGTCACTTCTTCTGTGAAGCTTTCTCTAAATCCCCCTTGCTGAAAAACATCTTTTTTTCTTCTTCTCATATTTTCCTCCTGTACTTTATCTGGACCTTTCCTTTGTTTTTATCTCCCTTTACCTTGTTTTATCTGTTTATCCCCTTTTATAATTTAAGGTAACTTAAGGAACTGTGTCATTTTTTATCAATGCATCTGCTGTCTCAATGAGTGTGTCTTGTACATAGGGAGAGCTCAGGAGATATTTGTTCAATCTATATTAATTTAATAAAGAAAGATGCTGTGACACAGTGAACCATACATTGAACTCAGAGTCCCTGGATATGAATTCAAGTTCCAACTCTCCATTTATTACCTTTGTCATCTTGAGCAAGTTATTTAACTTCTCTCAGCTTTCATTTTTGCTCATCTCTTAAAATAAAGGGAGTAATGACCTCTTTGGTTCTTTGAGATTCTAGAACTATAATGCTATGAATAAGTAAAATTGCTTTGATGTTAGTGAGAGAAATATGTTCTGCATATGGGGGAGGGAGAAGAAGAAGGCTTATTAAGTGCCTACTATGTGCCAGGCACTGTGCTAAGTACCTTATACATATATTATTTTATTCTTGTGTTGCTTTGTAATGCATAGTTGCAACAACTATCAGAGGAAGAGCCCAAGGACATAACTCCATGAGATAAATTACTATAAGGGGTCAAGATAGCAATAATAGTAACAATGTCAATATAACACCTGAAAACCACCAATGTCTGATTGGCAAACTAGAGTCCACTTAGGGCTCTTTCTCTGTACTGTTTTAATTAGTTTAATAACTATTAAATTTGCGGCACTGTGATAGTATTGAGGGAAATACAAAGTTGAAATAAAAGCTAATTGTTACATTTATGTGGGGCTTACAGTATTGAATAGGTAGGTATGACATATGCATAAACAATTGTAAATAAAAATAGCATATGATCAGTGCACCAGAGAGATATAAATGAATTCTATATGAGGTCAAAGAGAGGTAAAGTTTATAGTTATACGAACAACAGGAAGCAGGTTAATTTGATAGGGAAATATGTGGAAAGAAATAAGATAGGAAAAATAATATACCATCAAATTATGAATGGCATTGAGTTCTCAACAAAGAAGTTTGAACTTTACATGGTGGATAATAAAGAGTCTTGTAGGATCATAGGATTTTAAACCAGAATGAAACTTAGCCTTTGAAGTTTGGACTATTACGGGACCGGAGTATTACAATGACTAGCTGGTTGTTCTTTCTATCTCAAGACTCTTTATACACCAATTCATATGGCACTCAGTGGTCAATCTGATCCTCTTAAAAGAATCTGACATTGGGGCAGCTAAGTAATGGAGTGCAAAGAGCACTGGCTCTGAAGACAGGAGGCCTTGAGTTTAAATCTGTTTCAGACACTTAACACTTAATAGTTATATGACCCTACTTAAATAATTTAACCTCAATCACCTCACAAAACTACTACTACTAATAAACTATATAAGACATAAAATAATCCATTCCAGAGGTTCCCTATTGCTTCCAGGATCAAATATAAAGTCTTTTTTTTTTTTTTTTTGCTTTTGAGATCTCCCTTAATGTGGCCCCTTTCTACCTTTCCAGTCTTATTAACAATTTATTCCTCATTCCCCCCCCCCACCATTCTCTGCAATCCTGTGTGACACGGTCTTTATTTCCTCATTTAAGACACTCCATCTCCTACCTCTAAACATTTTTACAGGCTGTCCTCCATTCCTGGAATTGTTTTCCTCCTCATGTCTACCTCTCTGACTTTTTTTTATTAAAGCTTTTTATTTGCAAAACATATGTATGGGTAATTTTTCATCATTGATCTTTGCAAAGCTTTCCGTTACAATTTTTCCCCCCTAGTCCCCACCTCCTCCCCTAGATGGCAGGAAGTCCACTACAGATTAATTATGTTAAAATACTTGACAGATCGAATATGTGTATACATATTTATACAGTTATCTTGCTGTACAAGAGAAACATAATGCAAGCAAACATCAATAGAGACCATGAAAATGTTATGTTGTGGTCCACATTTCATATCCCTCTCTCTGGATGTATATGGCCTTCTTCACTGAACAATTGGAACAATTTGAAGCATTTCATTGTTGAAGAGAGCCGTGTCCATCAGAACTGATCATCATATAGTCTTGCTATGTATAATGATCTCCTGATTCTGCTCATTTCAGTCAGCATCAGCTCATGCAAGTCTCTCCAGGCCTCTCTGAAATCATCCTGCTGGTCCTTCCTTATAGAACAATAATATTCCATAACATTCATATACCATAATTTATTCAGTCATTCTGCAATTGATGGGCATCCATTCAGTTTCCAGTTTCTTGCCACTACAAAAAGGGCTGCCACAAACATTCTTGTACATGTGGGGCCCTTTCCTTCCTTTAAGACCTCTTTGGGATATAATAGTTCTATAATAGTTCTATAATAGAAACACTGCTGGGTCAAAGATATGCACAGTTTGATAACTCTTTGAGCATAGTTCCAGATTGCTCTCCAGAATGGTTGGATCAGTTCACAGTTCCACCAACCATGTATCAGTATCCCAGTTTTCCCACATCCCCTCCAACATTCATCATTATCTTTTCCTGTCATTTTAGCCAATCTGACAGGTGTGTAATGGTATCTCAGAGTTGTCTTAATTTGCATTTCTTTGATCAATAGTGATTTGAAGCACCTTTTCACATGACTAGAAATGGTTTTAATTTCATCATCTGAAAATTGTTCGTATCCTTTCACCATTTATTGATTGGAGATTGGCTTGAATTCTTATAAATATGAGACAATTCTCTATTTATTTTAGAAATGAAGCCTTTATCAGAACCATTAACTGTAAAGATGATTTCCCAGTTTATTGCTTCCCTCCTAATCTTGTCTGCATTAGTTTTGTTTGTACAAAAACTTTTTTTACTTAATATAGTCAAAATTTTCTATATGGTATTCAATTAAGAGTTCCAGTTCTTCTTTGGACATAAATTTATTCCATCTCCATAGGTCTGAGAGGTAAACTATATTACGTTCTTCTAATTTACTAATAGTATCACTCTTAATATCCAAATCATGAACCCATTTAGATCTTATCTTGGTATGTGGTGTTAGGTGTGGGTCAAGCCCTAGTTTCTTCCATACTAGTTTCCAATTTTCCCAGCAGTTTTTGTCAAATAGTGAGTACTTATCCCAAAAGCTGGGGTCTCTGGGTTTATCGAACACTAAATTACTATAGTTATTGCCTAGTTTGTCCTGTGATCCTACCCTATGCCCCTGATCGACTACTCTATTTCTTAGCCATCACCAAATGGTTTTGATGACCACTGCTTTATAATATAGTTTTAAATCTGGTACAGCAAGGCCACCTTCATCTGTCTTTTTTTTTCATTAATTACCTTGAATTTCTTGACCTTTTGTTCTTCCAAATGAACTTTGCTACTATTTTTTTCTAGATCTGTAAAATAATTTCTTGGGAGTTTGATTGATATGGCACTAAATAAGTAGATTAGTTTGGGTAGTATTGTCATTTTTATTATATTAGCTCAGCCTACCCATTCTCTGACTTTTTCAAGTCTCAGCTACTGCCCTACCTTATACAAAAAAACCTTTCTTGATATGCCTTAATGGTAGTGCCTTCACTTTGTTAATTAGTTTCAATTTTTCCTGAATGTATCTTGTTTATACAGTTTTTATATCTTGTCTTCTGCATTAGATTGTAAGGTCCATAAGACAGAAACTGTATTTTGCTTTTCTATGTATTCCCAGTAGAATCTTAGTCAACTTTAGTAGGGCTAAGTAAATTGTATGGAACATAAGTATATAACAAGTGACTTGTTAATTAAGACATTTTGAGTAGAGGAAGAATATTTGCAAGTAAAGAAATACATCTAATAGAAATGAGATATATTGTCTGGAGAAAGAAGAGAATAGAGGGGGAAATGTTTGTTAAAATATTTCTGATGAATGATGAGGGTCTGTATAAGATGGAGTACAGAAGTAGATTAAAAAATTATCACTAAATACAATCTGTTAGATTATAAAACTCATGTATGCAGGAATTTCAGTTTTGTATGTCCCTCAGCTTACTGGTCAGCATATAACAAGCCCATGCAAAAGATTTGATCATAGGTTTCAAATATGAGTGATAAGGTAAATCGTTTTTCCACTGAAGACAGAGGAGAAGTTGAGAAAGATGATAAATTTGGTTTTGAAAGAGTTGAGTTTTAAGAGCTGATAAACAGTGTTGTCAGCAGTTACATGAGTCTTGGGCTGAGAAGAAAGTGATTGGGCTCAATATTGATAATAATAGATTTTTGAGAGAAATCTCAAAATCACTGCAGAAAAGTGATTGCTAACGATCTAATGGTGTAATTGCCAAGTTAGAACACAGAGAGAAGGGAAAAGAGTTCAGGACAGAATCCTGAGGAATATCCATATTAAGAAATTAGGAAAACTGTGAGGAGTTGGAGAATTTGGTAGGGAATGAATAGTATCTTAAATGCAGATACTACAAATGTAATTATGGTAGGAGGAACTTACAGTAAAAACTCTTATAAATAACTGGCTATTGGTATAGGAGGATAAAGAATAAAATCTGCTCATTGGATTTGATAAATATGAAGAAGGGAAGGGGAACACACATTTATATAGCACCTGTGCTAAATGCTTTGAAATATTATCTAATTGTGTCATTGTTTACATCTGAAAGAATAGTTTCCATAGAGTGGTGAAGACAGGGACTGTATTGAAGAAAAGTAATAAGGAAGGTGAAGTATCAGATATACAATTTGATTAATTTCATAGAATTCTTTTAAATGACCCCTTGTTTGAGACAGTTTCAACAAAATAACTTGCTGATTAAAATGTTTATTTCCCAACTGGTGATCCTTGTTGATTTCTCTTATTTCAATTGATTTGTATGGATAGAAACAGTATGACTGACTTCATATTTCCATGTTATATAAAATTTTGCTTTAATTGAGGAAAAAAGTTTTCAAATATTAAATAGGATCACAGAAATGCAGTGAAAAGAGACTTCAGTGGCTATGTAGTTCAAAACTAAAAGAGAATCTCTTCTACAGCCTACATAATCAGTCTATTTAAGGACTTCTCCTACATCGTGAGGCAATCCATTCTACTTTTGGCTATCACTAAAGTGCTAGGAAGTTTTTCCTGACATCAAGCTTAATAGAAATAATTTGAGGAAAGAATAATAAAATGGTTTTTAAGATGAATGATGAGCTTAATTTTTACATACATCTTTCTAGTCTAGATTCTTCATGCTAATTTGCTAGTATTTATATAGCATTTTAAGGTTTGCAGACTGCTTTGCAAATATTACTTAATTTTATCCTCCCAGTAACCCTGCATGATATTTTTATTTTATTTAACAGATGAAAATTCTGAGATTAGTGACCTGACAATGGTCACATTTCTAGCAAATGCCTGAGGCTAAATTTGAACTCTGATCTTCCTGATTGCAGGTCCAGCACTTTATTTACTGGGCTATCTATGTGCCACTACATTTCACTCAGTAGTTTACAAGGTATTTTCCTAGGCAGTTCTGTGAGTTGGCTAGTGAAAATACTTTAATGTTCATGTTACAGATGAAATAACTGAATCTCAGAGAGGGATTTGCCCAGTCACACAGTAAAGCAAGACAACAAGCATTCATTTTATGTTTGCTGTATGTCAAGCATTGAACTATTAAATTTTAAGCTAGGACTCAGTCAGATAATCATTAAATAATATGTGGCTAATAAAAAGTATTTTTAATATCATTAATGAGATTTTCAAACCTTATTTTCCATTTTTCATATTTGTTGATATTTAATTGCTAACTTAAGTTGGAGATGTCTATTCTGTTGACTATTATTTCAATATCCCTCTTAAGTCTACATATCACATTATTCAATATAATTTGTTATATACATCAGCCTTAATCAGAGCAATTAAACATGATAATTGAATTATCTGGGAAGAAACTGATGTTTATGTTAATAATAAGGTAAAGAATTTTATCAGATGGATATCTGTCTTTACTGTATAAGCATTTAGAATTCATTCTTTCTCATTTGGGAGTAGTTTTAGTGAAATAATGGTGCTATTTATATATATGCCCTCTTTTCCATAGTTATACCGGTTCAAGATTGTTGAGACACTCTTAAGAGAAATTGTATTTGGGTCAAAAAAAAGTCAATTAAAATTATACTCTCGTTTTTTCTGAGCCACGCAATTTTTTTGAAGTCACTCTTTTTCAAATTAACAGTAAATCTTTAGTAAAATCTGTTTTTAATTGTATATATTTTTAAACATACAGTAATGATATGCTTTTCAAGATCTAGCGGACTCCCAGTATTTGTGGGGCATCTATTCCAAAGTTCTATCAAGTATGGAATCCCTGAGTGTTCCCAACTTATAATAAAAATGAAGAGAAAGAAGTATTTGATTAAGATGTACATATGTTCTGATCTTTTTTCTCTTTTTTCCTTTTATCCTATTTTCTCAAGTAGAGATAGAAATGTAAGAGCAGAGAACAGAACTCCAGCTTTGACATGAGAAAGACGAGTTTAAAATCTGCCTCACCTATTTACTATCTTAGCCTCAGTATCCTCATCTGCAAACTGGGAATAATTGCATTTTCACTGAAGGGGGGGAAAGAAGGCAAGAAGGAGAGAGGGAAAACACTATCCTACTGTGACCAGGACATAATTAGAGAGTCTTTGTTATCCCCCCACTTCCCATTTTGAACTTCTCTACTTATTATATACCTACTATCCTTATAATACTCTCCAGTTCTCTAGAAATTTCTAAATTGGGATATGTAGATGCCAGCTGGGTTTCAATCTGATTAAAATACCAAATTCACACAAGGTGTTAATATGGTTTAATGAGCAGGGTGTATTTACATTTTAAAGACATTTGTTAATCCAAAGGCAGCTTTAATTGGTGCTGTGTCTTTATCTCTCAGTCAACACTACTCTGTTCTTTCTTCCCTCCAGGATAGCCTCTCCTGCCAGGGAACAGAATAAGTCCATGTTTCAAATTAGGAAAAGAATTAATGTATCAAAAACAGTTTGTTATGCAAAATGTATAAATCAAGGCCTAAAATACTGTAATTTTTTCTGAGTAGGATAAAATGAATAAACGTCCATTATGTTTCATTGTAATGTGAAAGTGGTATCATAAATTAAGTAAAAACAGGAAGAAATCCACAAACTGAAAACATATTTTTAATAAAGAAATTATCACTTAACATTCCCTAGCTGTGTGACCCTGGGCAAGTCACTTAACCCCATTTGCCTCAGCAAAAAAAGCAAAAAAAAAAAAACACACCCCAACCCAAGCCTTGGGGGGGGGGGGCCCCGCCAAGATGGCGAACTGCAGACAGCATTCTCTGTAAGCTCCTGAGACCTTCCCTCAGACACCAACAAACTGAGCCTCCGAACTGGTTCTGGAGTGAGGGCTTCACCAAACATTTGGACTACAATGCACTTCTATCAAATATCTACTTTGAAAGAACTTCTGAGGTCAGTTTTAGATGGGTAGAGGATCAAGCATGTCCCAGCGCTCAGACGCCAGAGGGCAGCCGGGGTGCAAATCCGGGGCTGGGAAGGACCAGAAGATTTTAGGCTGCCAGGAAGTCCCTGGGAGACCCTTGGGCCACTTTGCTCTGCTTGCGGGCAGGTGCTTTGGCAGGTCTACCTTTGATAAAGGGTGGATTGAGAGCAGCTGAAAGTGTGGTCCTAGTGCGGATCTAGCCAGATGAGCCTCAGACAGAAGTCAACTTGGCAAACTGCCCCAGGGCAAATTGAGATTGCACCTGCTGCTGCCGCTACTGCTGCTGCAGAATTCCCTGCTGGTGACTGATACCTCAGCTAAAAACATCATGAGCAAGAAGAAGAGAGCTATCACCATAGACAGCTTTTATGGAGAGAAACTAGAGTAGTCCCCAGATCCTGAGATTCTGAAAACAATCCCAGATAAAGCCACAGGGGTGGACTTAAGCTGGTCTCCCTTTCAGAAGGCTTACCTGGAAGATTGCATAAAGAATCTCAAAAGAGAGCTAGAAGAAGATTGGGGAAATAAATTGAGAGCAGTGCAAGAAGGAAATATCGCCCTGCAACAGAGATGTGAAAAACTGGAAAATAAGTCTGGTGAATCGGAAAAAGACAAAAATTCACTGAAAAACAAAATTAGTGAATTGGAGAAAGTCACCAACTCACTAGAAAATAAAAATAGTGAATTGGAAAAAGATAACAATTCACTGAAAAATAAAATTAGTGAATTGGAAAAAGACAACAATTCACTGAAAAATAAAATTGGCAAAATGGAAAAAGAATGCAATGAACCAAAAAATTCAATTGGCCAGTTACAAAAGGAGCTAAAAAGGATAACTGAAGGAAATACTACCTTAAAAATTAAAATTGAACAAATTGAAATGAATGACTCAATAAGACTTCAAGAATCAAACAAAAACAAAAAAAATGAAAAAATAGAAGAAAATATGAAATATCTCTTAGGAAAAACAACTGACTTGGAAAACAGATCCAGGAGAGACAATCTAAGAATTATTGGACTCCCTGAAAGTCACGATGAAAAAAAGAACTTTGATGCTATCTTCCAGGGAATCATGAAAGAGAATTGCCCTGATGTTTTAGAATCAGAAGGCAAAGTTGGTATTGAAAGAATCCACCGATCACCTCCTGAAAGAGACCCCAAAATTAAAAACCCCAAGGAATATCGTGGCCAGATTTCAGGACTATCGCACCAAGGAAAAGATATTACAAGCTGCTAGAAAAAAACAGTTCAAATACCGAGGAACTGTCATTAGAATTACACAGGATCTGTTAGCTTCCACACTGAAGGATAGAAGGGCCTGGAATCAGATATTCCCGAAAGGCAAAAGAACTTGGATTACAGCCAAGAATAAGCTATCCAGCTAGAATGAGCATCATCTTCCAGGGAAGAAAATGGTCATTTAATGATACAGGAAAATTTCACCTATTTCTAATGAAAAGACCAGATCTGAACAAAAAATTTGACCTCCAAACACAGAACTCTAGAGAAGCGTAAAAAGGTAAAAAGGAAAGAACTCTTGAGAACTATATCTCTACCACGGGTATCCTTAAAGAAGGGGGGTATAATTTGATTTTACTTTGATAATAATCTAAAAGAAATTAGAGGTGGAAGGCATATCATACTGTAAAAAAAGGGGGGGGAGGAGAAAGGAGGTAAAATAAAGTAAAAAAAGGAGGTAAAATAAGGCAAAGTCTCATGAAGAGACATAGAAAATCTAATATAATTGAGGGAAAGAAGGGAGGGTGACGAGTATTGTGTAAATCTTACTCTCATTGGACTGGGCTCTAAAAGAGCATATCAGACACATTTGATTTCAGGGAAAAACTTGGCCCTCTGTATAGGGAAGTAGGAGGGAAAGGAGGAAAAGAAAGGGATAAATTAATAGAAGGATTAGGGAAAGGTGTATAAAAGAGGGAGGGTTCTAAAGGGGGGAGGACTGTTAGAGGGAGGTGGTCATCAAAAATAAAATACTGGGGAGGGGGGAAGGGAGTAAGGGGAAAGGGAAGAGAAAAATATAACTTTGGGTAAATAAGATGGCAGGAAATATAGATATAGTCATTTTAACTGTGAATGTGAATGGGATGAACTCTCCCATAAAACGGAAACGGATAGCGGACTGGGTTAAAAGCCAGAATCCTACAATATGTTGTTTACAAGAAACACATTTAAATCATAGAGATACATACAGAATGAAGGTAAAGGGCTGGAGCAGAATCTTTTATGCTTCAAGTGAACAAAAAAAAGCAGGGGTAGCAATCCTTATCTCAGATCAAGTAAAAGCAAAAATAGATCTAATTAAAAGAGATAAGGAAGGAAACTATATTTTACTAAAGGGTACCATAGACAGTGAAGTGGTATCAATACTAAACATATATGCACCAAGTGGTATAGCATCCAAATTCCTAGAGGAGAAACTAACAGAGATGCAAGGAGAAATAGACAGTAATACTATACTAGTGGGGGATCTCAACCTTGCTCTCTCAGAATTAGATAAATCAATCCACAAAATAAATAAGAAAGAAGTTAGGGAGATAAACAAAATGTTAGAAAAGTTAGGTATGACAGATCTCTGGAGAAAATTGAATGGTGATAGAAGGGAGTATACTTTTTTCTCAGGGGTTCATGGAACTTATATGAAAATTGATCATGTGTTAGGGCATAAAAACCTCAAAATCAAATGTAGAAAAGCAGAAATAGTAAATGTATCCTTTTCAGATCATGGTGCAATAAAACTCACATGTAATATAAGGCCAGGAGAAAATAGACCAAAAGTTAATTGGAAATTAAATAATCTAATCCTGAAGAATGAATGGATGAAAGAGCAAATTATAGACACAATCGATAATTTCATCCAGGAGAATGACAATAATGAGACAACATACCAAAATTTGTGGGATACGGCCAAAGCAGTTATAAGGGGTAACTTTATATCTCTAGATGCTTATTTGCATAAAATAGAGAAAGAGAAGATCAATGAATTAGGGTTACAATTAAAAAAACTAGAAAAAGAACAAATTAAAAACCCTCAATCAAATACCAAATTGGAAATTCTGAAAATAAAAGGTGAGATTAATAAAATGGAAAATAAGAAAACTATTGAATTAATAAATAAAACTAAGAGTTGGTTTTATGAAAAAACCAACAAAATAGATAAGCCTTTAGTTAATTTGATCAGAAAAAGGAAAGAGGAAAATCAGATTGTTAGTCTCAAAAATGATAAGGGAGAACTTTCCTCCAATGAAGAGGAAATTAGAGTAATAATTAGGAATTACTTTGCCCAACTTTATGCCAATAAATTTGATAATCTAAATGAAATGGAGGAATATCTAAAAAAAATATAGATTGCCCAGGTTAACAGAAGAGGAAATAAATTATTTAAATAGCCCCATTTTAGAAAAAGAAATACAACAAGCTATTAATCAACTCCATAAGAAAAAATCTCCAGGGCCAGATGGTTTTACATGTGAATTCTACCAAACATTTAAAGAACAATTAATTCCAATACTATACAAACTATTTGAAAAAATAGGGACAGAAGGTATACTATCAAATTCCTTCTATGATACAGATATGTTGCTGATAGCTAAACCAGGTAGGGTGAAAACAGAGAAAGAAAACTATAGACCCATTTCCCTAATGAATATTGATGCAAAATTTTTTTTTTAATTTTATTTGCATAACATATGTGTGGGTAATTCTTCAACAATAACCCTTACATAGCTTTCCGTTACAAATTTTTCCCCCCAACTCCCCACCCCTCCCCTAGATGGCAGGATATCCACTACATGTTAATTATGTTAAAATATTGGCAAATCGAATATATGTATACATATTTCCAAATTTATCATTGTTGTGCAAGAAAAATCTTATGTACACAAACGATATATCAGATAAAGGAAACACAATGTAAGCAAACAGGAATCAAGGAGTATGAGAATGTTATGTTGTGGTCCACATTTTGCATCCCTCTCTCTGGGTGTATATGGCTTTCTTCAGTGAACAAGGTGGTTTGAAACATTTCATTGTTGAAGAGAGCCATGTCCATCAGAATTAATCGTCATATAGTACTATTGTTGCCGTGTATAATGATCTCCTGGTTCTGCTCATTTCACTCAGCATCAATTCATGTAAGTCTCTCCAGGCCTCTCTGAAATCATCTTGCTGGTCATTTCTTACAGAACAATAATATTCCATAATATTCATATACCATAATTTATTCAGCCATTCTCCAATTGAAGGGCATCTATTCAATTTCCAGTTTCTAGCCACTACAAAAAGGGCTGCCACAAACATTCTTGCACATGTGGAGCCTTTTCCTTCCTTTATGATTTCTTTGGGATATAAGCCCAATAGAAATGCTGCTGGGTCAAAGGGTATGCACAGTTTGATAACTTTTTGAGCATAGCTCCAAATTGTTCTCCAGAATGGCTGTATCCGTTCACAGCTCCATCAACAATATGATGCAAAAATTTTAAATAAGATTTTAGCAACGAGATTACAGAAAGTTATCTCCAGGAAAATACATCTTGACTAAGTAGGATTTATACCAGGAATGCGGGGCTGGTTCAATATCAGGAAAACTATCAGCATAATCAATTATATTAATAACCAAACTAACAAAAACCATATGATTATCTCCATAGATGCAGAAAAAGCATTCGATAAAATCCAAAACCCATTCCTATTAAAAACACTAGATAGTATAGGAATAAATGGGCTTTTCCTTAAAATGATTAGTAGAATCTACTTAAAACCATCAGCAAGTATCATATGTAATGGAGACAAACTAGAACCATTCCCAATAAGATCAGGAGTGAAACAAGGCTGTTCACTGTCACCATTACTATTTAATATTGTATTAGAAATGTTAGCTTTGGCAATAAGAGAAGAAAAAGAGATAAAAGGAATTAGAGTAGGTAATGAAGAAACCAAATTATCACTCTTTGCAGATGACATGATGGTATACTTAGAGAACCCTAGAGACTCAACTAAAAAACTACTAGAAACAATTCACAACTTTAGTAAAGTTGCAGGATTCAAAATAAATCCACATAAATCATCAGCATTTTTACATATTACCAACAAAGTTCAGCAGCAAGAGATACAAAAAGAAATTCCATTCAGAATAATGGATGATAGCATAAAATATTTGGGAATCTATCTGCCAAGAAAATGTCAGAAACTATATGAACTAAACTACAAAACACTTTCCACGCAAATAAAATCAGACCTAGTCAATTGGAAAAACATTAAGTGCTCATGGGTAGGCTGAGCGAATATAATAAAAATGCAATACTACCCAAACTAATTTACTTATTTAGTGCCATACCAATCAAACTCCCAAGAAATTATTTTACAGATCTAGAAAAAATAGTAGCAAAGTTCATTTGGAAGAACAAAAGGTCAAGGATTTCAAGGGAATTAATGGAAAAAAAGACAGATGGAGGTGGCCTTGCTGTACCAGATATAAAACTATATTATAAAGCAGCGGTCATCAAAACCATTTGGTACTGGCTGCGAAATAGAGCAGTTGATCAGTGGCATAGGATAGGATATCAGGACAAGCTAGGTAATAACGTTAGCAATTTAGTGTTTTATAAACCCAAAGACCCCAGATTTTGGGATAAGTACTCACTATTTGGCAAAAACTGCTGGGATAATTGGAAACTAGTGTGGAAGAAATTAAGGCTGGACCCACACCTAACACTGCACACCAAGATAAGATCTAAATGGGTTCATGATCTAGATATAAAGAGTGATGTTATAACCAAATTAGAGGAACATGGGATAGTTTACCTCTCAGACCTGTGGAGATGGAATAAATTTATGTCCAGGGAAGATCTGGAACTGTTAACTGAACACCAGATAGATAATTTTGATTATATTAAGTTAAAAAGTTTCTGTACTAACAAGACTAATGCAGACAAGATTAGGAGGGAAGCATCAAATTGGGAAATCATCTTTACATTTAAGGGTTCTGATAAAGGTGTCATCTCTAAGACATATAGATAATTGTCTCACATTTATAAAAATTCAAGCCATTCTCCAATTGATAAATGGTCAAAGGATATGAACAGATAATTTTCAGATGATGAAATTAAAACTATTAATAATCATATGAAAAGGTGCTCCAAATCACTATTGAT
>JAJPUD010000980.1:316991-357756 GCA_023553655.1 Myrmecobius fasciatus
TGCTGAGTGAGATGAGCAGAACCAGGAGATCTTTGTACCCGGCAACAACAGTACTATATGAGGATCAGTTCTAATGGACATGACTCTTTTCAACAATGAAATGCTTCAAACCAATTACAATTGTTCAGTGAAGGCCATATACACCCAGAGAGAGGGATGTGAAATGTGGACCACAACATAACATTTTCACGTTCTCTATTGATGTTTGCTTGCATTGTATTTCCTTTATCGGATTATTCTCTTTTATAGATACGATTTCTCCTGAACAAAAAAATGATGTGTGGCAATAACTATACATATATTTGATTTAAGTATTCTAACATAATTATCATGTAGTGGATATCCTGCTATCTAGGGGAGGGGTGAGGAGTAGGGGGGAAAATTTGTAACAGAAAGCTTTATAAGGGTTAATGTTTAGGAATTACCCATACATATGTTTTGCAAATAAAAAGTATTAATAAAAAAAAGCATTAATGAGGGATAGGGTGGAGAAAGCTGATCATAACCTGGCAGAGAACACAGACAGAAAGGTAGCCCTAGCCTGCAAGCACAAGGGGTATAAAATGATGATCATGCAGTAGAACTGGTTTCCAATCATTCATGATACCAGAGACTGCACAGCATGTTTTTCCCAGATCTATATATAGACACAAGGTATATATAGAATAGAAGGAAGATTGGAAGATAACCTTTGATGGGAAGACACTAATGGGTGAAGGAACCAAAAACCACCTCCTGCAGAATGTGGTATTTGAAGAAGAGAAAAGGGACCCAAATTTACAAATATATTTATAGAAGTTCTTTTTGTTATAGCAAAAACTTTGAAACCAAAGGAGTGTCTGTCTCCTGGGGAATAGCTAAGCAATTCATGATGTATGCATGTTATAGAACACAATTATACCATAAGAAATAACAAAATGGACAATCTTCTGAGAAAAGTGGGAAACCTCTATAAACTGATGCAGAGTGAAATGGGCAGAACTGGGAGAACAGCATATAAAATGACAACTGTATAATAAGAGGCAGGTTTAAAAAAAATCTTTGACTTTAGAACTCTGATTAATGCAACGGGCAAAAATGATTCCAGAAAACTGAACGTGAAGTGAACTCAATATGCAAAATGAGACATGTAATTTTGGACATGGCCAATGAGAGAATTTGCTTCACTTTATTGAAAATTTTTTGTGAGGGTTTTCTTTTTTTTAGTTATTGTTATTGGAGGCAGTAAAAAAGAGATAAAATAAATTCTTGTTAATTATATAAAAAAAGAAATTATCGATGAACTCAAAGTAAAAGTGCATTCTGAAGGTGAGTGATAGTGGTGATGAACTGATTTCCATTGTTTCCTTTGGACCCATGGAACATAATGAGATCCAACTCTTACTTAGATCTGCTTTCCTTTTCTAAATAGTGTTTAATTTAGTTGTTTTTAAACAACATTCAGCATCCAAACACATGAGCAGCCATCTTGGATTCTGGCTAGGACCTGGATGGTGATTGAAAGTCTATAGCAAAATAATGTAACAAGATTCATAACTTTATATATTCCTCTATTCATGAAAGCAGAATGAAAATTAATCTAGACATAAAGAGAGGCAATCAAATTTTCAGCAGCAAAAGGACTTCTTTGCTATAACAAAATTTATCTTCATAAATTAAAATTGAATGGAATAAAATGTTTAGTTTGCAATAACAAAAATTCACTATTTAGGATTTCCTAATTTGTAAAGTACAGGAGATAAGCTTTGCAGCTACATAATGACCACAAAGAGCATTGGTTTCTATTATTATTTCTTTGAACTTACTGTAGCCTCCAGCTCATGATCAATTGACCTTTTAAAATTCCTTTTGTCTCTGTTTCCAATCCTTACCTACAGCTTTATAGAAATGATCTTTGTTTAGATAGAAGTCAAGGAAAGAACACAGTGGTCAAATCCAAAGTAGTCAAATCTTATGACAGTTTTTTCATCTGGGTTAAGGAATAGGTGCTACTGACTTATGAGGTGTGGTCATTGTTAGGGAAAAGGTAGGGTTGTGGAAGAAAAGAATTTGTAGGTGAGAAGGTGAGTGGAGGGTAGGGAAGTACATTCTGAATAGCCCTGTTCTTAGAAGGAATAGTTTTTTTTTTAAATTTCTTCCCATTTTCTTCCCATTAATGCCCCATCAATAAATCATTCACCAAGATGCAGTTAACATTAAACAACATTTACAGAAAATGCAAACATATTAGATTTATGTGACATTACACCACCAAAATTGAATCACACTCTCCCACCAATGCAAAAAAAAGTTCCTATGAGGAGAATGGGCATATTCTAGAAACAAAAGTGTCTGTCACTAGTAGCTTCAAATTTAACAGATGAATTCAGCTGAAGTACTATTCTGCTATTTTAGGGGAAAGGTAGCAACTCTTAATTTATTATTGACAAAACCATCTCCAACTGTCCTTCTTTGTTAGGATTCTTCTCCCATCTCTTAACAAGTTCAATGTAGAGAATCAGATTTTGTCTTATCTCTCTTCACAGGATTAGGTAAAAATGTATCTCACCCAACTCAAGCATAAACAATGATGTACAGATTAGCAACTGTTATTTCAGAATACTTGGAAATAGATTTAAAAAAACAAAACTAAAACAAACTTATGCCCTAGACGACTGAATTATCGCTCTACTTACAATTGGACTTAGAATTTTTGTCTTTTTAATTTTTTTATTTTTAATACACATTGCTTTAATGAATCTTGTTGGGAGAGAAAAATCAAAACAAAACAGAAAAACCATGGGAGAGAAAAAAAAAGCATAAAAAAGAAGTGAGCATAGCATGTATTGATTTGCATTCAGTCTCCACAGTTACTTTTTCTGGATGCAGATGGCATTTTCTATCCAAAGTCTATTGGGATTACCTTGGATCACTGAACTGCTGAGAAGAACTAAGTCTTCCATAGTTAATCATAGATAAAAGTTTAAAATATCATCCAATCCAAAATTTCTTAAACTTCTCTCAGCATACAACTTAAGGGCATTGATACAGTAAGTGGAGAGTCAGACCATGCAGAATGAAACATAGGAAAGTCTCCTTGAAGAAAGACCAAGATACAGGAGCCCTGGAGATTAATTCTAGAAGAACAAATTGGAAGACAACACAAACTTTTCTTATTTAATCCTGTTGCCTAGGGGTCATCCCCAGTGAGAAGATAGAAGTTTCTGTGAGATCTCCCAATGCCTTTAGAAAGAAAGAAGGATACCCCAGAATCAAACCCATTTGATACATAGGGAGCAAGATAGACAAACTATAGAAATCTGAATTAAATGATAATATATTTAGATCTGACCAACCTAAATAACTGGTCTAAAGGCTGGTTAGATATGTATTTGAAAGATATAATCTGCTAATGTAATCCATGCTTAATCTTATTTTTCTTTTACCTGTGTCTTTGGATACAGCATAAATGCCATATTGTCATATTTGCAGATGACACTACACTACAGAGAGATAATTCATGTTTCATGCCAGCATCCAGGTTCAAAAGATTTTGACAGACCAGAACAATGGCACAATTTTTTTATTAATACTTTTTATTTGCAAAACATATGTATGGGTAATTCTTCAACATTAACCCTTACAAAGCTTTCTGTTACAAATTTCCCCCCCCTACTCCCCACCCCTCCCCTAGATGGCAGGATATCCAATACATGTTAATTATGTTAAAATACTTAAGAAATCGAATATATGTATACTTATTTCCTCACATCATTTTTGTGCAGGAGAAATTGTATCTACAAGAAAGAATAATCAGATAAAGGAAATACAATACAAGCAAACATCAATAGAGATCATGAAAATGTTATGTTGTGGTCCACATTTCACATCCCTCTCTCTGGGTGTATATGGCTTTCTTCTCTGAACAATTGGAACTGGTTTGAAGCATTTCATTTTTGAAGAGAGTCATGTCCATCAGAATTGATCATCATATAGTATTGTTGTTGCCGTGAAAAATGATCTCCTGGTTCTGCTCATTTCACTCAGCATCAGTTCATGCAAATCTCTCCAGGCTTCTCTGAAATCGTTCTGCTGGTCGTTTCTCATAGAACAATAATATTCCATAACATTCATATACCATAATTTATTCAGCCACTCTCCAATTGATGGGCATCCATTCAGTTTCCAGTTTCTAGCCACTACAAAAAGGGCTGCCACAAACATTCTTCTATATGTGGGGCCCTTTCCTTCCTTTAAGATCTCTTTGGGATATAGGCCCAATAGAAACACTGCTGGGTCAAAGGGTATGCACAGTTTGATAACTTTTTGAGCATAGCTCCAAATTGCTCTCCAGAATGGTTGGATCCGTTCACAGTTCCACTAACAATGCATCAGTGTCCCAGAATGGCACAAATTTTTGAAGATGAAATGTCATATGTATAAACATTGAATAGAGTTTTTTTTAAAGGAAAAAAAACCTAAAAAACTAAATATGCAGAGGCAAGATGAAGTAAATATGCTTAGATTAAAAGTTATAATTGAAATATCTTGGATTTGCAGTAGGAGTCTAAGTTCAATATGTATAAACAGTGTGAGATGACAGATAAAACAAATGAGACATTTTTGAATTGATAGAATAAGGTGTTAAGCAAGTTCTTTTATATTTTGTCCTGGTGAAGCCATATCTGAACTTTTCAAGTTTCCTTAATTTCTGGAAATTTAAGCAAAGAAAAGTCAATGAAATTCCTAAAGATTACATAAGACATAAGGTCTTCTGACTCCAAATCCAGCATACTTTTCCTTACAACACATTGAGCACATTTAGCTAAGAGAACTGATGATTTAAGGAAGACATGGTAGTTATTTCAAGTAATTGAAGTAAGGTTTAGATTTTTAAAAAACTTTTGGAGACTAAATTAGGAGCAATGGGTGGGAGCAGCAGGAAGATAGTTTTTGTTTTGATGGAAGAAAAAAAAACTTTTTAAAAATTAGATCTATGTAAAAGTGGGATGGGTTACATTGGTTGAGTTCTCTATCATTGGAAATCTTCAAGAGTATCCCTGCAGTATTATAGCAAAATCCTTTTCAGATAAGGGTTGAATTAGATGACCTGACATTCTTTCTAAAGTTGAGATTCTGTAATTCTATAAAAATAGCCCCTAGATGTATAAATCCTCAGCTGAGTTTTAGGTGCACAGAGTGTGGGTGAATAGCTACTTTTTATACTGTTGTGACACTGCAAGGGAAACATGATTCGATACTTCCCTACATCTAGAGATTAATATAATGATGTTGGTAGGAAACTTTGACTTCCACATATGAAAGGCTTAATATTCATATAAAGTAGTAGCATTATTATATTGCTCAAAATTACTCTGTCTCATTACCTTTTAGCTCTGCAGACTGACTTCACCTGGAGGAAAATGCAAGAGCTGTAGACTCTGTATTCCTAATTTCATTAAGATGTCTGGTATTATTTCCTGAATTATAACATTGAGCTGTAACAAAGTGACAGCAAGTGGCTACAGAAAGTCTATTGCAGTCAGTAAAATTGTAATTTAATTTAATTTCCTCCATCACATCATAATATCACTAAATATATTTATTTGTATGTGTATGCACACATATGTACATGCATGTATGAATATATTCCTATTTAGGAAGATGTCAAAAACAATGCCTCATTAAAATTTAAATGAAAAATCTTATCTGTACACAATATGCTTGTGTGTACATATGTGTGCATATGTATATGTGTATGTGGGTATATGTGCATACATTTATGTATGTGTGTGTGTATCAGAGTAAAAATTTCAATTAAACCAGAAAATCTGATCCATCTAGAAAATGAAGTAAATTCTCTAAGATGATTATCATGCAAAAGGGAAGGAAAAACTGAATAAAGGCAGCAAACCAATAGTCCTTACAAACTGGAATGCGTTACTTCTATATCAAGGATAATTTTTACTATTGTAAAATGTTGAGAACTATATGGAACTGGTAGGTTTTTAAAAAAATATTTTGAAAAAAGAAACCTAGTTACCCCAAACATTTAATTCTGTTATGTTCATAATGCCTTACACTGTATATCATCTTACATTCTTAAAATTTTTGAAAAATATCATAAGGTTTACAGAAATTTATATCTATAATATCTTTTATTTTCATATGTAAGCTTCTTAATTGATTGATCCAACAAACATCCACTAAATACAAGCATTTGCATCATCACTGTGTTCATGGCTTGCTGAGATACCTCAAGACTATAGTGGCAGAGGACAAGCTCTTCAAGATTTTATCCAGTTGGCAAATCTCTGCATATGGACCCAATGATGATCTCCATGTTTGTCATCCAAATAATAGCCTAGCTGATGGAAGGCTAGAGAAAGGCTTTTTACCAGATGAAGTTTTGGCTATAGCAACCCCGGGTTCTATCATCTAAAGTATAATAAAGTTATAATCTCTACCAATAGAGAGTAATTTTAATATCACCTATCTTCTTTCTCTTGTGAAGCCATGCATACTGATCATGATGAACTGGAGCCAGTAAAACTTCCAGGTACACGGAAATCTACTGGATTTGTATAAGACTGATAATACTGATGAGTTAAAAGAGAGAAATAGTAGTTTGGTGGTGAATCTATAGTATTGTTCCTCCTAATGAATAAAAAGATGTCATTTTTTTGCTGTTTAGCTTAAAGATTTAGTTAAAGATTCTGGAAGAACAGTTAAACATTAAACCATGTATATGTGCTATCTACATACTATCAAAACTCCTGGATATTTTGAACAATTAAAATGATTACATATTTACATGTGTTTGTATATTTCTTCTCATTTTTGGAATAAAATTAAAATTGCTGTCATTGTTTGCCTTCAATTTAATTCAACAAATATATATACATATATATGGATATATATAGTTATATTTGGTTATGTATTACTTTTAATTCACTGTATTAGGCTCTGGGGATTTAAATATAAGAGATATCAAGAGAATGTTTGTAAATACCTGAATTTTAAATTTGAATATACATAAATAGTTTAGTAGCATTCACATAACTGTGATGTATTTTTTAAAAATTAGATTATTTACTACAATGTAGATGCAAAAAGTTGATATAATCTTAGCAAGTAGATTGTATAACTACATATATAAATAAAGTTCCATGAAATATATATATACTTAATTTGTGTTTATTTATTATGCAATGTAGTTATATACATCCAGGCTTCATGCTTTTTGCTCATCTTCAAGAAGGTACTTTCTAGTCTTAGGTAGGTGCTTTATTTACATTGGCAGGTTACTTTCCAAGATTTTTTTGCTCACTTGATTGTAGCTCTGAAAGTCATGGAATATGTGTGTGTTTTAGTAGCATGTATTCAATTTGCACTCATTGAATTTTGATTTTATTGAACAACATTAAGAGGGTGAGCTAAAACATTTTGAGGAGGCTAATGTTCTGGGAATTTTTGCAACATAAAGTAACTTCAGAGAAATGATTTCTGAAAGCAGAATATAAGTTCCATGAGCTAGTGACTTAAAAAAAGTCTTTGAGGGCAGGACAATATATTGCCTAGAATAGGCTATTGATGCTTATTGTGAATGGTATTTATAAGTACTGTCATGGGAGACATGCAGGCAATTTCAAATTATAAATTAATTTGAATAATAATATTCAATGTTCAAAATAATAATTAAATGACAATAAGCTTGAAAGGATGATAAAAATATGAATATTAACAAAAGTTGTGTTATTAGAAAACCATCATCAATCATCATCATCATCATAGCTAAAATTTATATAGCACTTTAAATTTTGCAGAGTGCTTTGTTTACACTATCTCATTTGATCCTTATAAAATGCCTACAAGTTAGGTGCTATTATTATTCCTACTTTACAGATGATGATTTGAAGCTGAGAAGGGTTAAGTAAGTTTTTCAGTTCAAGAAGTGTCTAAGGCAAAATTCACATTCATTTCCTTTTGACTTTTTTCCCCCTTGCATGCAACCTATATATGCTAAAACTTAAGATTTTGGAAACTTGTTATTTCCAGGTTTCATTCTCCAAAGAGAATTCTTTTGAAACTCTTTGGAACAAGTTCTGTACAATTTGAGATTAGATTTGATCCTTAAAGAACAATTACATTTCCCTTCATCTGACATAAAGAAGCTGATTTTTCTGAATAATACTTCTCAATAAAATAAAATTTGTGTTAAACAGCATTGCAAATATAAATAACCATTTACAATATTTGCTTTGTTTTATGATTTAAAGTCTAATTATGTGTCCAACACTGCATGAGAACCATAACACAATGGTACAGGCACAGGAAAGTACAAGGGTTCCCCTCAGAGCAGAGTAATGTCCTTTCTCCTAATCCAAATTGATTAATACTAAAAGCCAGACATGGATGTTATCTCACAGACTAAAATGGGATTAGAAAATATTTTGGTATTATCCATTTTATTTCTTCCAGCTTTAAGAAGGCACTTTCCAGTCTGTAACAGAGAACTTAAAATCTGAAGTCAACTCTGTGCATGACCTGTTATTTTCTTCAGTCAAGCAGAAAAACTAAACACTGTAGGCTATTATTTATGCCAGCTTTCCATAAAACATGGTCTAAGAGATATTTTGAAATACTTTACATATGAACAATATAAAATACAGGGGAAAAAAGCAAATTGATTTATGTCTAAAATCAAGAATTTTAAGGTTAGTCCAATTTTCAACTGCAGAATTATTAGGGAAAAGAGGAGAGGAAACTGTTAGGCACATGTAATACTGAAATTCTTATATATTTTAGGTTGTTGTGATTTTTAAAATGCTGATATAACTGTATGTAGCACATGAGATTTTATACTGCAAAAGTAATTATCAGCCAATACATTCCCATTTTAAGTCTCATGATGTACAAAAATGTTTAGAAGCAAGCATTTCCCAGAACAACAGAACCTGGTACTCTGAGTGCGGACTCTGTATACACAGTTGATACTACAATATCATACTTCATCCTTTGACCTATCATATTATCTTCTATATTGTTTCTAAGTGCTGAGGCTAGCTCTTGCCAAAGGGTTCAATGAATGTGAAGTATTATATTAGGAAAGTTAGTTGCCTAAGAATACTTAATTAGACATTTCCAAATATTTTGTTATGTTCCTAGGTTTCAGAGCTTTAAGTTCAACCATCCTCCTTCCTTTTCACAAATACTAAAGTGAAAAAGTCTATTGTATTTCAATAATATCATTTTATAGTCAGTGATGTGGGGAGAAGGGATGAGCTTAAAAATGACAATGGAACTTCAAACATATACTATTTGAGCCTCCAACAGATTTTAATCTTATAATTTGCTTTTCCTATAAAAATACTGATTATCAAAATTGAAACCTGAAATTCTTTAATTATCAATCTCCCAAGATTATTTAAGTTTAACAAGAAGATTAAAGGGAAAGAAAGGGTGCCAGTGAATCCTTCATCAGTTTTCAGCTTCCATTTTAAATTCCCACTTCAGACTTCAAATAAGCATGCACATGTACTAGGCTAAAAATACCAACTCACTAGTTGTGCAACATCGATCTTGCTGCTTACAAAATTCCCTAACAATGCACGCAACGTCAATTAGGGTCCAGCAATGCTATTTTGACTTCTTCACATCACTTTTGAAAACAGAGCCCACAGAACTATTCCTGAACTCTAAAACATATGAGTTTCTGCTGTTTTTCTCAATCTCAATAGATTTCTAGTGACACTAAATGCAGATAGAACCTAATTAATGGCTGTAGATCTTGTCTCAGAATGAGCTGCAGATGTTTTCTAGCTCTTTCTCTACAATCTCTTCTACAAGACAAACAATATGAGGAAGGGTCATGATACCTGGAGGATGGCTTCTGGGTGTGACATTGTCATTCAAATATTCATTAGTGCTTTCATTGGAGAGCTGGTCTGCAACTATCATTTCACCAGAGTACAGCATTTCTGCAGCATCAGTGGCATAAATTGCCCCTCCATATGTGTGCCCTGGCCATGTTTTCTGATGTTCCCATGTGTATATGAAATGCATGCATCCATTATTCTCATTGATAACTGTGAATGTGGGTGTCCTAGGCTTATTTGGGAAATATTTTACTGCTAATTTTAATTTTACTATAAATGCCTTTGCTTTGAATTAATTGTATTTTGTCATTTTGTCAGCACTGGCTGACTATTAAAGGCATATTCTTCTACAGGGGCTTATGAACTGTATATTCTCCTTGGGATTAGGACCCACACTGTTTCTTGAACCCAAGGTTTCCTTGTCAAGGCGATCCCCTTGAATCATGAATGGTTTCAGCTGCTACACTTTTTTTTTGCACATTTGTCTTCAGAATCTGTGGTTTAGTATTCATGGAATGGGTAGGAATTGGTATGGATGGGTTCTGGGGGCAGTTCTCTATCCACAAAGATGCTTCTTAATAATATAATTCATTATCTTAATTAATTCATTCTGATTTTCATGCATTTCTCTTCTCACTACTGAATCAGGATTTTGGCCAAAAAAATACATGAAAAGACACATCCCTTCTCAGATAACCCTTTATTAGCTCTAACCCTGATCAACTGTATAGAGTATTTTCTTTTCTTTCTAGGATAGTATATGCTTTTTGTTTATTGAGATTTTCTTCGATCCAGGTTTGCATACTTTTGGACACTCCAAAGTTTTAAAACTTAATGTCAGGCTACATTATTCCTGAGTCTGAATGAAAGACATTTTTTAATGGTCCAATCAGTCAGTTGGTCACAAGATATTAAATGCTCATTGTTATGGGAAATTACCATTGAAGTATGGCTGACATAATGTCATTTGAGAAATGACCTTAAAGATTCATGAAGCTAGCTCACCAAAAAATCCAGATTTAGGTTAGTGACAAGGAGAGGGAATGCATGAAAATCAAAGGGCAAATTATAATTCTGCATCATATTACTAAAGGGCAACTTAATGTAATAAATAGATAGCTGATTTAAAAATCATAATAACCTGGATTTATGTGCTGCCTCAGACATATACTGGCTATGTCATGCCAAGCAAATTATTTCAGTCTCTTATTAATGTCAAGCTCATGAGAAACCTTCCCATATCCATTCAGGTATTAGTATTCTCTTCCAAATGACATGTCATTATTTATCTTTGTATATATGTGATAATATTATTTCCTTCATAAGACTGTGAGGATTCAATGAGATAATATGTGTAAAGCACTTTACAACCTTAAAATTTGATATAGATGCCATTATTACTCTTATTACAACTTACATCCTTCCCATAGAATATAAAATCCTTGGGGGCAGGGATTATTTTGTTTTTGTTAATATAGTCAGAGTTCCTAACACAAAAGATAACTCAAAATGTTGAATTGAATATGTCATTTGTTGGGAGAGACATGAGGACAAAAATCCATGTATGAATCACAAAATAGATGCATAACTGATAAAACAAACTTCTATGAAAATTTGTAGTAGATAAAATTTATCTCCCTTATTCCCCTGCCTTCCCTTAACATATTTCCTTTTCAGCTTGCAGTGCTAAATGTTCATGCAGCTTCCTAGCTTCTTCATTAGTGTGGGTCACTCATATTTGTCTACCAGCCCTAGGCAGGGCTCTCTGATGTGAATTGATTGATGTTTTCCTTGCTCACCATCAAAACTGACCTTTTCTATGTTCCATAAGGCAACAGTGCTAAATAAATTCATGCCATTAATGTAATATCATTTCTTGGTATATTTTATGTCTTAAAGGAAGAAATGGGAAATGAATTTAGTCAAAACTTTAGTATATTGGTGCACTAGAATAGCTGATATATTGTGTGGTTGGAAGATCTTTTAATAACATAAAGCTTCATGGAGATTTCCATATACAGAGCCAATGGGATAGGGAAAGAAACAAGAAGGGAACAAGCATTTATGTAATGTCTATTGTGTCAGACACTGTGCTTAAAACTTTACAAATATCTCATTTGATCATTAAAACAAACTTTTTTTCTCAACAGTATTTTATTTTTCTAAACACATGTAAAGATAATTTTCAACATTTAATTTTATGAAACTTTGTATTCAATATTTTTCTTCCTCCTTCCCTTACTTATCACCTCCCCAAGACAAAAAGCAATCTGACATAGGTTAAATCCTTCTATATAAATATTTTATATAAATAGGTGCAATTGTTTTAGACATATTTTCATATTTGCCATGTTATACAAGAAAGATTAGGCCAAAAGGGAAAAACAGGAGAAAGAAAAAAACAAAAAGGTGAAAATACAATGCTTCAATACACATTCAATCTCCACAGTTTTCTCTCTGGATGTGGCTGGCATTTTTCATCCCAAATCTATTGGAATGGCCTTAAATCATTGCATTGTTGAGAACTAAGTTCATCACAGTTGATCATCATATAATCGTGTGGTTACTACGTGTAATGTTATTCTGGTTCTGCTCACTTCACAGCATCAGTTCATGTATATATTTCCAAGCCTTTCTAAAATCAGTTTGTTCATCATTTTTATAGAACAATAATATTCTGTCACATTGATATACCATAGCATGTGTTCAGCCATTACTCAAATGTAAGGATCTTCTCAATTTCCAGTTCCTTGCCACTACAAAAAGACTGTTACTAATATTTTTGCACATGTGGGTCCTTTCCCCTTTTTTATGATCTCTTTGGCATAAAGAGCCAGTAGAGACATTGCTGAATGAAAGGGTATGTATGCACAGGAAAACTTTCTAGTAGATGCTGAAATACCCCCATTTTTGAGGAAACTGAAGCTAAGGTTATGTGACTTGCCCAAGGTCACACAGCAGGTATTAGGTCCACTGCTCTACCTAGTTGCCTAGTTGCCAAAGAAGAGAGCTGGCTGGATGTTGTGGTGCTATTGCTGATAGTAGAAATGTGTCCTGTTGTAATACAATATAGAACTATTCTGTCTTCCAGAAGGGTGATTATATCATATTCTAGTTGTTCATGATTTTAATTTTTTTCAGAGGTGATAATGATGATGAAAAGTTATGGAGCCAAGATATCAACATTTGATTCAGCCTGTTTGCAAACTCGTTTATAATTATGTGTAGTTGCCTAATTGCTTAATTTATTAATGTTTTGCTGACTTTTTTTTAAAGCAATGTTTATGATTGCAGATAAGTAATCATTTTGATGCTAGCTCATTATCATATGTTTGCATTTGATTCATCTGATTGCTGCAGGTGGAGACAATAGGCGATGCATACTGTGTTGCAGCAGGACTGCACAGGAAGAGCCTTTGTCATGCAAAGCCCATTGCCTTGATGGCCTTGAAGATGATGGAACTTTCAGAGGAAGTGCTAACACCTGATGGGAGACCAATTCAGGTAACACTCCTAGCCACTCAATGGAATGCATTTTACTGAAGGGAGCAAGTCATGGAGTTTCTCTATTCTTTTCAGGAGTTGAATCATGCTATCATTGAAATCATAGACACTTAGAAATTTGCCCATAGAACATGATAATTCTTGAAAGTTTTGATACTCTTTGGCTTTTGGTAATAAGGACAGAATTTGGGTCTAGAAATTGAGGTATCTTTCATTGACAATCAGGACTTTCGGTCTTCAGGACAGATGGGATTACTTGATTTTATTTCTTTTGTAATTCTTTGGTATTGTTTTTCTATTTGAACCCTGAATGCAATTATTTTTGCTGTGGATCCTCATGATATAGAATCCAAGTCTAAACATAAACATCAATGACAATGGAACCCTCTGTCTAACATCAGAAAGCACTGAAATCTGTGCTTTTACGCCTTAGCTAGTCATGGACTATTCATCATTTTAATTAATAGCTCAATGCTAGGTAACATCTAGGAGAGGGTGTTGGTGCTCTTTGGGGGATGGTGAGTGAGGAAATCTTAGAACAGTAGTTTTTGTATTTATGGGATGAATTCATCTACCATCATTCAGGCTGTTGATTAAAATATAAGCAAACTTTAGGACAACCATAGTTCAAACATACAGCCACCAACATGTAGAAAGTAATTGGTAATAATTCAGTCAGAATAACCTAAGTTAATAAGTAACTTTCACAACATTTTTGTAATGGGAGACTATTTTAAAGCTTTTTTAAGGCTGAAAGCTAATTCCACCTAAGACTATGGTGAAGTTTTCAAATTTAATATCTACCCAGCCTTTTGATTTGGGCTCCTTTCCCATGTTTGTTTTAGCCTTTAAAGTAGAAGTAATCCATTTTTTGATTTCTTTAATATAAAGTTTACATAGACTACCAGTGGGATTCCTAGAGAACAAAACCCTGGAAATTACAGCTTCCTTAGAGTTTATCAATATTATCATTTATCAGGCATAACACTATAAAGCTCTGACATAATGTCCTAGGAATCAGATAGTGTAATTAAATCCAAAGAGGAAATTTCCATAAACATTTAATAAGGATTCAGAAGGAGAATGAAAAGTAATAAAACCACATAATAATTTTAGTATCATTACAAATTTATAAAGTTTGCGCAGTATTGAGTTCCTTGCCAATGTGCTAATTTGTTTCTTGGTTTTGTTTTTGTTTTTATTTTGCATTGGCTTTTCTCTGGTGTCATGGGAGCATTTCCAAACTTTGTATCTTATTATGAAAATTCATCACCACAGAGAGCTGTGTGTTGTTATAACAGAGTTGATATGTAATCAGTTGTTCATTTTTCCCAGAATACCTTCTAATTTTCCAAGCTGTTTTAATTAGTTATTTTCAGTTAACATAATTAACATAAATAACTACTACAAACTGAGGAACTCAACTAGGCCTCAAAAACTTTTAAACATTTCTTCATGATGAGTAAAAGGGAAAATTCCCCCACATTACACAAATAATCTACTGTAATTAGAGATAAACAGGCTAGAATTCCTTAACTTCATATTTTTTTGTTTGTTTTTTGAAAGTAACTAGAGCACTTTACTAATGTAAGTACTTATGTAGATTTTAATTCTAAAATTAATCTTAGGCTGATTCTTTAAAATCAGAGTTAAGACAAATTCTGGAGACTCTCAACAATCAGTCCATATGGCTCAGGCTCAGATGACTTTAGTTAAGATTTAACTTTTGCCAGGAGGAACTAGTACTCTATTAAACTAACTAGTACAATATGCCAATCTTTTCTTATTCTGAAAATATCCCATCATTCCTAGTTACCCTTTGTCCCCTAGGGAATTTTCATTTTCTAAATTACAAAAGCCAGAAAATGAAGATGTGAGCATGTCAGCAGCATATCCCCACCCCAACCCATTTAAAACTTACCAGAACCTAAATTTACTATCAAATTGCACAAGCCACATCCCTCCTTTGGTCATATGTGCCAGATCTTGACAGGCTACTTAAAACACTATCACATTTAAAGATAACATACTAATTTTAAAGATTCTTTGATCATTGAATTAAATGAAAAAAAATTCAATTTGATCCAAATAAAGTGCTTACTATATGCAAACCATTGTGCAAAGTAGACCAGAGGGAGATATAATCAAATTTGATCCAGTTGTGTTAAAATACTTACCTACTGTTCAGTGCACTGTGATATATATACACACACACACACACACACACACACACACACACATATATATATGTTTTTTATTTGCAAAATATATGCATGGGTAATTTTTTAATATTGACCCTTGCAAAGCTCTCTTATGTTAAATATGTTAAAATATATGATAAATCACACACACACACACACACACACACACACACATATATATACACATATTTATACAGTTATCTTGCTGCACAAGAAAAATCAGATCTAGAAAGAAAAAAACCTGAGAAGGAAAAAAAAATGCAAACAAACATCAACAGAAAGTGTGAAAATGCTATGTTGTGGCCCACATTCAGTTCCCACAGGCCTCTCTCTGGGTGTATATGGCTTTCTTAATCATTGAACAATTGGAACTGATTTGAATCGTCTCATTGTTGAAGAGAGCCCATGTCCATCAGAATTGATCATCATATAGTCTTGTTGTTGCCATGTACAATGATCTAGTTCTGATCATTTCACTTAGCATCAGTTCATATAAGTCTCTCCAGGCTTCTCTAAAATTATCCTTCTGATCTTTCTTACAGAAAAATAATATTCCATTACATTCATATAGTATAATTTATTCAGCCATTCTCCAACTGATGGACATCCATTCAGTTTCCAGTTTCTTGCCACTACAAAAAGAGCTGCCACAAATATTTTTGTGCATGTGGGTCACTTTTCCTACTTTAAGATCTCTTTGGGATATAAGTCCAATAGACACACTGCTGGGTCAAAAGGTATGCATATTTTGATAACTTTTTGATAATAGTTCCAAATTGCTTTCCAAAATGGTTGGATCCATTCACAGTTCCACCAACAATCTATCAGTGTCCCAATTCTCCCACATCCCCTCCAACATTGTCATTATCTTTTCCTGTCATCTTAGCCAATCTGACAGGTGTGTATGCAGCTATATTTTGACGATAAAAAAAATGACACTATACCTGCCCATGACTAGCTTATAGTCCAGTGGAGAGCATGACATGTACACTGATGGGTATAATACCAGAAGGACAAAACATGATTACAACATGATTATATCAAATGAATCAAAATATCTCTTTAAAAATTTAAGTTGGTCCATCATATTTTAACTATAATGGTCAGGAATGGCTTTCAGTTGGAAGGATGAAGCTCTCCCTTGAAAGACGAAAACAATTTCAATGATGAAAAGGTACAAGGAACAGAAAGTGAGACAAGAGACAATAGGCTGATTTCAAGGAATAGCTAGATCCAGTTTAGTTTGAATATAAAATAAGAATAATACTAAATAAGATTGGAAAAATGAGTTGAAGCTTTAAACATTAACTAAAGTTATAGGTAATAGGGAGCCATGTAAGATTTAGGTCTAATTTTCAAGGAAGTTACAGCCTATTAGGGTGAATAAGATATGTATAATTTAGATTAAAATAGCTAATTATTTATATAGAATTATTTATATATATTTATATTATTTTATATTGTGTTTATATATTTATATTTATATAGAAGCCATAAGTGATTCAAGAAAAATTTGAATATTTCTGAGGAACAAGAGAGAGAGAGATTGGGAATGTTTAGGAAACCTGTCATGATAATTTAGTAGAAAACATGTTTTGTAAGCGGAAAGCTTGATTTGGAAGCCTTGCTCTTCTATGGACCACCTATGATAACTTTGGAAAAACCTCTCTGGCATTCAGATTCTTCATGAGTAAAATGAAAGATTGTACTAAATGATCTCTAAGAATCCTTCCAGTTCTAAGTATATGATTGTAAGTAGAACCTGAACTGAGTATTGAAAAAAAGGAAAGAATTTCAGGAGATGAGAATGTTGTGAGAAAGATATTCTATTCTTTATGGATATTGTGAGCAAATAAGAGAGAAAGAGAGTTATACCTGTTTGATGATAAGTAGTCAATCCAATTTGGCTAAAACTAAGTCATAATATGAAATAAATATGGAATAAATAAATTGTAATCAATATATAGGAGGCCTTAAATGCCAACTCAAGAGATTTACCCTATGGGCAATGGGAAACCACTCAAGGTTTTTGACATGATAATGACACTGTCAGAAAGCCATATTAAGATAAGTAGATTTGTAGGGATGAGGAGGATAGACTAAAGCAAGTAGGGGGAATGAAGATGAGAAGCAGAGCCATCAGACCATGACAAAAATCTAGGAGATGAAAAATCAAGTGGGAAGAAGAGATCATACTATGGAAGTATAATGATTTTGTAGTTTGTTGTGCCATTCATTTTTAATTACATCTGACTCTTTTTGACCCCATTTGAGGTTTTCTTAGCAAAAATACTGGAGTGCTTTGTCATTTCCTTCTCTAGCTCATTTTATAGATGAGAAAAATGAGGCAAATAGTATTAAGTGACTTACCCAGAGTCACACAACTAATAAGTGTCTAGGAGAGATTTGAAATCATGAAGATGAGTCTTCCTGACTCTAGACTCCACACTGTGCTCTACTAACTGTGCTCAATTGGCAATTGATTGGATGTAGAAAGCACAAGCTGTTTCTTTAATACAACATTCCATTTTCCCAATCTGTGCTTTTGTACTGTCTGTTCCCTATGCCTCCTTATCTCTACCTCTTAATTATCCTGGATTCATTTTAGTCTGAGATCAAATCTCACCATCTTCAATAGGCCTTTCCTGGTACCTCTATCTGTGAATGTCTCCCCCTCTCAGATTATCTTTCATCTACACTATATGTATCTTGTATGTACCCAGTAATTTTCATGCTGTTTCACCCTTTTAGAATGAGAGTTCTATGAGGGAAAAGACTATTTTTGTCTTTCTTTGTATCCCTAATGCTTAGCACACAGTGTCTGGCTCGTGATGGGATCTTAATAAATGCACTCTGATTTATTTTCTGATTGAATAGGATGAGGGGAAAATGGGAGAATAAATACAGAGCTGAGGATTTGAGTTTGGCCTGATGTTGGTCACCTGGGAGAACAGTCTTACCATTAACATAAATAAAGGAATTGGGATGAATCAAGCAATCCCTGTACCATCAGAATGCACTGCCAATCCAAATGAGCAGGTCACATCATCTATTTCTGATATCTTTTCTATGGAATCTTAACTCCCTCCTCCTTTCCTATTCCTTTCCCATCATGATTTATACTTCCTTGGATCCCTGATGTGGCCTGATGATAGTATTTTTTAAACTTATTATTAGGGACTTTAATCTCACAGATTCTTATTTGTCTTCTTTCTTCTTTTCAACCATGAGTTGTACTTTCTTTTCTCCGAACTATATTTTTCAAAGTCTTCTCCCAAAGAATCTTACTTCTGTTTTCCATTGGTCAAGTTGTGGTTCGTATAGTACTGATCTTTTTATCCTTCCTGAGGAAGACTAGAGTAACAAATGGTCATTTTATAGCCCAATAGCCAGTAGTTCAATCTAATGGTACTTTAGCAGAGTACTACTTTTCACCAAGAGCTACATAGTAATATTCTTTGTGTACATGTAACAATATTTAAAGAAGAAAACATACTTTATATCCATAGGCTGCAACTTTATTCTCTGACTCTGTTTCTGACTAAAATTTTGATAATCCATGTAAAACAATTCCAACCTGCTACTGCTCCAGGAACTTGGGCCTTGAAAATTTCTGCTGTTTGGAAATTTTTGCCTTATTTTTTTACTAGAACTTTTTTATACTTTACCGAGAAATTCTAGAACACCTTTCAGGAAAACATAGCCAGTAGACTCATGCAGGATCCCCATCCAATTCTTTACCAGCATTGTTTAGTCCTTCAACTATCTTGAACCACAGGCATTGGAGAGTTATGACTGTGACTTGTCCCAATGGAATTTATAGACTGTTTGAGGACCTTTGTATTATGAATAGACTGACAAGAGATGATCCTTTACTAAAGGTAACTATGGTATAATAAGCTAGTTGATGGAGAGAATGGGACAAGAAGATTCTAATTTAATGTGGGTTCTCATAAAACCAGTCACTTCCTATATCTCCAGTGCTAGTGTCTTTGCTGACTGTTAACATATTCTTGCTTTTGGAACTTCTAGAAGTTCAATTTCTATAGCTTTCTTTTTTCTTTCTTTTTTTTTTATTAAAGCTTTTTATTTGTATAACATATATATGGGTAGTTCCCCAGCATTGATCTTTACAAAGTTCTCCATTACAACTTTTACCCCCAGTCCCCTCCCTCCCCTAGATGGCAGGAAGTCCACTACATGTCTATAATATTGAAATACTTGACAAGTTGTGCAAGAAAAATCCTATCTACAAGAAAAAAAAAAGAAAATCAGAGAAAGGCAACACAATGCAAGCAAACATCAATAGAGATAATGAAAATGTTATGTTGTAGTCCATATTTCATATCCCTTTCTCTGGGTGTATATGGCTCTATAGCTTTCTTAATTAAATTCAGTGATCTTGTTCCCCTTAATCATCTCCAAGGAATATCCTCCTCAATGCATACTCCTCCTCCCCTTTTTGCCCTTAGTCAGTACTTCCTAGTGGCTACATTTTTTTGTGGAGAGCCTCAGCATAGCCTGGTTGCCTTCATTCCCCTCCTGTCTCCTTCAAAACTAAAACCCCACTTTTCAGCTTCTTCTTGCATGGTTTCTTCCTCCATTAGAATGTAAGCTCCTTGAGAGTAATAATTTTCTTTTTTCCTTTTTTTTGTGTGTCTTCAACATTTAGCAAAATCCCTGAAATGTAATAAGTATTTAATAAATGCTTATTTCATTGTTCTTTTCTTCCTTTAGCTCATGCAGGGTTAAGAGTGCTAGATTTGGTAAGAGAACCTGGTTTGGATATTATTTCTGTGACTTCATACAAGACATTTAGTCCCTTTGTCTTTAGCTTTTTCATGAAAAATGCCTTTACTTCTAATGCCTTGAAATGGATCCTCCAACCCTAAAGCCACATTTCCTAGGAAATTTCCATTAGAGAGGAACAATCTTTGGGCCATTACTTGGGTCCTTCTCTCTCTACATTGGCCTTCTAGGAATTTCTGTATGAACATTTTTCCTGTTGATGGCCATCTTATGATTTGTGGGTAGGGCAGAGTAGATAAGTTTTGAGGAAAAAGCTGATGAATCAGTGCCAGATATATCAATTATTAGGTGATTCAATCAAGTAGAGATGTTCAAAGGTAGTTGGAAATGTGGTTCTGAAGCTTAGGGAAGAATTTAAGGATAGAAATGAAAACGAGAGAAGTCTGTGTGACAATGACAATGGAAGCCATAGAAATAGATGTTACCCAGGAGAAATAATACATGGAAGAAAAAGAAAGGTGGCTGGGGCAGATGCTTAAGGATTACTCATCCTTTGGAGATAGTAGTGGGGAAGAAGGCTTCTCTGTTGTATTTTTTAAAGTGATGGGTACTGGATAATATTAAAGATTCTTAGACCCAAAGGAAACTTAAAAACTATTGCTCCCCTCCCACTATATATGTGGAAACTGATGCCTAAGGAGGCAAAATGATTCATTGCAAATCACATCATTAGTGACAAAGTGTGGACCCAATCCTTGATCCCCTGACTCCAACCCTTGTTCTGCCCCACAACGCTTTCTCTGGGTTATGCCCTTTCCTTAGCTGAAGCATTAAACAACTTCCAAAATATATTTTACAAAAAGGGCCAAAACTCATTTTCCTGCCATTGATTATTTTGAATAAGATTAAATTAAGGGACACTCTCACCATTAAGTTCAGACATCTTTTTAATTTTTATTTTTTTCCTTCTAATTTGTGATTATTTTAGAAAGATTTCCTATGTGTTTTGTCATGAGCATATAAATTCAAGCCAACTTCATTAGTTGAAAAATCAGTACATTTAATAAAGTAGGACAATTGCCATGGTTATATTATAAAACAGAGTTAAAAGACAATATGTAATCATATTGTAATACTAATGTGCTCCACAATTTCAATTGCAATCAGGAAAATTCTTCGAATTTCGACTAAACACCTCATCCAGACATTGTAACTTTCTATCATGAATTACATATAATGTGATGAATTAAATTGTGATTCATTAAACTTCAGCTTTCACTAATGAAGTGATAGGGATTTTTTTTTAAGATTATACAATTATCTTCTCAAATCACTTTTCCCATAGCCATTTTTGTTTACAAAGAGAAAATGATGGCATGCTGTTATTTAAAGGAATTTCCCTTCCAGGAATATTTGCAATACTCAGCCATCCCTCTTGAGCATTATAGCCTAAAACTCTGTTTAGAAATTAGTAACTAATTGTTTAATCACTTGATTAATTTTCAATGATTTCTTTGATGGATTGTTTGTGGAATTTTAAGTAGCACACATTTCTTTGCTTTTTTGAGATGTCAACCCTACAAATGAGAGCTACAATGAAAAGGGAAAGCATAAATGAATTTTAAGAAATGCTTTTTGTATCTTTTTGGTCTAACTTTGTGATATTATCAGTGTAAGGTTTTTCCAGTGTGGAAGTTCTCTTCACTGATGCAAATTTGCAATTTATCTACAGCTTAGAATATTTATAGTCATAGAAAGTAGCCTGGAATACTAGGAGCGTATGTAATTTTTTCTAGGATCACAAAGATAGTATTTTTAAGAGCAGAATTTGAACCCTGATAGCAATCCCTTAATTCATGATCCTTCCCTTTTATACTACATTGGAATAGTAGATAACACTAAAGTAATTTAAGATTAATGTTTTTATATATATTATCCCATTTGATCCTCACAACACTGTGAAATGATGCTATTATAATCCCCACTTTACAGGTGAGGAAGCTGAATCCTGAAGAGGATAAGTGACTAGATGAGGTCACATCTACCTAGCTATCTGAGGCAAAATTTGAACTCATCTTCCTGATTCTACATTCAGTACTCTATTATACTGTATATCTGCCTTAATAGTTTCATTTCTGTGACATTGAACTTTCTTCTACATTTTTTCTATAAAATTTCCAAATTTTTACTAAACACTTCATCCAGATATTGCAACTTCCTATCATGAATTATATGTAATGTGATAAATTAAATTGTAGCTCATTAAACTTCAGCTTTTATTGATGAGATGATAGAGGTTTTTTTTAAGATTATACAATGATTCTTTTCAATATAAATATATTCTATAAACTTTCTACAAACTTTCTCTTTTTTACAACAGAAACTTTTAGAAGCCAGATTATCTTTTCCAGGTGCTCTAGTGAACTGTTAGGTTTATTCCTATACTAATTAAAATACTTGTAAATATTATCTTATGGAATCTACATGTAGATTTATTTAATTATATTTCTTTATTTTTGTTAAGTATTTTTTTATGATTCAAATGTACATATTTTAAAAGGATGTAACTTATTCATGTAGCAGTACCTAAAGGTAGACTTCTACAGAAGAAATGACATCTAGGTATTCTCTTCTGTGACCAAAGACTGCCAGTATTATTTTGATCAACCTTCTTGCAGTTAGTAGATGGTGAATGGTTCAAAAGTGTCAGTAGGTTTATTTATGTTATTATCATTTATCAGAAAATGGCTCAAATAGTTTGTCTTATTGGTGCACTTCACAAATTTTCTGTATAGAGCTAAAATAAAATTAACAAAATTCATCTGGAAGAACAAAAGGTCAAGAATTTCAAGGGAATTAATGAAAAAAATGCAAATCAAGGTGGCCTAGCTGTGCCTGACCTAAAACTATATTATAAAGCAGCAATCATCAAAACCATTTGATACTGGCTAAGAAATAAAGTAGTTGATTACTGGAATAGGTTAGGTTCACAAAACATGACTGTAGTAACTTAATGTTTGATAAACTCAAAGACCTCAACTTCTGGGATAAAAACTCATTATTTGACAAAAATTGCTGGGAAAATTGGAAAATAATATGTCAGAAATTAGACATTGACCAACACCTAATACCCTGTACCAAGATAAGATTGAAATGGGTTCATGCTTTAGATATAAAGTGTGATAGTATAAGTAATTTAGAAGAACAAAGTATAGTCTACCTCTCAGATCTGTGGAGAAGGAAGGAATCTGTGGCCAAAGAAGAACTAGAGTCAGTTATACAATATCTACTTTCTCACAACTTGTGTCTTTGACAAAGATGATGTACATACCATCTTTTCTTTCATTTGAGTCATTGTTTAGTATGTTAAACAGTGCAGGACAACCCACAAGATTTCTGGGGCATTGCATTACAGACTGCCATTCAACTTGGCACAGACCCATTGATAAACTTTTATAATCCTGCCAAATTGAACTAAACTCTATGCTATCTCTTACCTGTGACTGGAACCTTCTTACCTCTATACCTTTGCTCAGGTTTTTCCCTGTACCTCTGTTATTTTTATGAAACACAGGACTCTGAACGTTTTTGTTGGACTATTAAATATCCAGAATAATGATTCTGAATAATTATTTATTTTATTTTATTTTTGCTGAGGCAATTGGGGTTAAGTAACTTGCCCAAGGTCACACAGCTAGGGAATGTTAAGTGTCTGAGTTCAGATTTGAACTCAGGTCCTCCTGACTTCAGGGCTGGTGCTCTATCCACTGCGCCACCTAGCGCCCTGATTCTGAATAATTAAATGATGATTTAGTTGTATTGCTTAACATCCATATTTAAAAGATAGGGAAGTATGATATCCTTTTAAAATATTATAATTTAAAATATATTTTTATTATAATTTTAAAATTATTTATACGTATTAAAGAGGTAAATTTTAATTATTTGGAAAAACCTATATATGTATAACACCCTTTCCCCTCATATTGAGGCTGCTCAGCAGATAGAATCCTGTGCTTGAAGTCAGGAATACCTGAGTTCAAATCTGGTTTTAGACATTTATTAGCTGTGTGATCTTGGGTAAATCATTCAATATCTATTTGCCTCAGTTTCCTCAACTATAATATGGTTATAACAACAGCAATGACCTTTTAGGATTTTTGTAAGGATCAAACAAGATAATATTTATAAAGTACTTAGCACAGTGTTTGGCACATAATAAATATTATATAAATGGTTGTTTATATCTTCCTTCCTATTGTTGGATGAATTGAGGTATTTGGTATACCATCAATGGAAACATTGAAATTACTTGTGAGAATGGGTAGCTTCATTGATCATTTTGTAATATGACTTACTATTTCTCTATCATAATTTCCCAGTGATTAAGCTAAATGTGACTGTGAAAATGCCAATATATTGACTTGAAACTTTCTTATTCATTACATTTAAAGAACACTATTTGATTTAAAGTTTTGCATTTCATCTTTAATTGTCTCTTTATAAATGTGAATATAAATTCACTTTAATAGCTAGACAATCTTACAGCATTTTATTTATTTTTATTAAAGCTTTTTATTTACAAAAATGCATATGACCCATACCTTTTCATTCCAATCCACTTTCCTTATTTTATATTTTTTCTTTTTATTATTAAAGCCTTTTATTTTCAAAATGTATGCATGGATAATTTTTCAATATTGATCCTTGCAAAACCTTGTGTTCCAAATTTTCCTTTCTTCCCCCCATCTCCTCCCCTGGATGGCAGGTAATACAATACATGCTAACTATGTTAAAATATATATTAAATCCAATATATGCATACATATTTATACAGTTATCGTGTTGCACATGAAAAATTAGATCAAGAAGGAAAAAAAAAACTGAGAAAGAAAACAAAATACAAGCAAACAACAACAGAAAGAGTGAAAATGCTATGTTTTGGTCTGCACTCAGTTCTCACAGTCCTCTCTCTGGGTGTAAATGTCTCTCTTCATCACAAGATTATTAGAACTGATCTGAATCATCTCATTGTTGGAAGAATCATGTCCATCAGAATTGATCATTGTATAATCTTCTTGTTGCTGTGTACAATGATCTCCTTGTCCTGTTCATTTCACTTAGTATCAGTTCATCTTACAACATTTTTAATAACTGTACAAAGCTTTCCTTTTTGAAACTCTCATTGCACATTTCTCTTACTGGAATATATCTGATTTATAGAATTTGGACATTGTTCATGTCAATAGTATTTTAAACTATATTAGATATGCCAATGAAAAAAAACATTACTATTTTGCTTTTATTTTAAATTTTAAATCATTATTGGCTACAATATTATGTTATGTAAAATGTGTTACATTTCTAGTAAGTAGAAAAAAATAGCTTTCTAGGCATATTTCTTCCTGAATATTTTCATGAAACACATTTTTTAGGGAGGCATTCTCCATAATGATTTACATGTTTCTTCAGCAGGGAAAAGAGGCGCTATTAGGTTAGTGGAAGGAGAAACAAAGCAGAGGGATGGGAAGGAAAGTTAAACTAATTTGCTTGGAACAAGTAAAACAAACTAAAATTATGCAGCTTGATGTTTTGCAGTCTTTCATATTTTCAGAATCCTAAACATTCTGAAATGTTATTGAACAGAGATAGACCAGTTTTTAGGTTACCCTTGTCTATATGCCACATGACTGAGATGATAAGAGTTCTTTAAGTGAAAAAACAAACAAACAAACAAACAACTCTACCTGCCAAATTGTTGGGTTAGCAATTAAGAATAATTACATTAATATATTCAAGATGGGTCTTTGCTCCCTATCCTTCAGTATGTAACCTTTCCCTATTGACATTTGAGGAAACGTGTCTTTTTTTATTAGAAGCTCTACAGTCTCTTTTTAAGTGTAGCTTGGAAGCACATATTGACATTAATAATAGTGTCTTCTAGAATGGACGACTGTGTAATAATAGGTAATGGTATGTCTGAACTCAAAGCATATTTTTGATCAATTATGTGCTACAAGATTCTCTTTTAGACTTACTATCTTGGGATGTTTACATACATAGCATCATGCTAGATAGATCATAATCATCTGAGACATTACTGTATCATTCTTTGGCTGATGGGTTCTTAATAACTACATCTTTTGCCTAGTGTCTAAATTTCTCTTTGCAAGTTTGTGATGTGTCCTTTTTGCAGGTTGGATGATTACAAATGCAAAAGTGCCATTCTATGCACAAAGATCCAATTTGCAGGTAGATTCTGTGGTAAGAAATTACATTTTTATTAGTTGCCTTTTGTGTGTTAGTTTAGAAGTTAAATCAGCCATTAAAAAAAAGTACAGGCAAACTTTATTTAATTCAGATCCCATTCATGGAAATAGTGATAATTCAGACAAGAGTCAAGTTATCATGTATTTCCTAGGCATCCCATTCCCAATGCACATGGTTTATTGTCTCATTTGATATTGCTTGTGGGCATGTGCTATTCTCAATGTGAGAAAGCAACTCCTAGAAGGCAATGACCATTTCTTTTATAGTCTTTATACTATATAATATCTCACATAGTATGGATTTAGTGGAATAAAATGGATAGGTTGTTGCACTTAGAATCAGGAAGTTGCCTAGAGACAACTAAGTGGTACAATGGTTTTGAGTATTGGGCCTGGTACCAAGAAGATCTGAGTTTGAATCCAGTCTCAGAGACCTACTAACTTTGGTGATCTAGATAATTCACATTATCTATCACAATCTGTCTCAGTTTCTTCAAATGTACGATGAGAATAATAACTTTTTTTCCCCAGGATTGTTGTGAATATTAAGTGAGATTATATTTGTAAATCGCCTGTAAAATAGTAAGCACTTAATAAATGCACCTTCTTTCCTTCCTTTCTTCAAAAAAGAATTGAATTCAAATCTTGCTTCTGGGGGCAGCTAGGTGGTGCAGTGGATACAGCACCAGCCCTGAAGTCAGGAGGACCTGAGTTCAAATCTGATCTCAGACACTTAACATTCCCTAGCTTTGTGACCCTGGGCAAGTCACTTAACTCCAATTGCCTCAGCAAAAAGCAAAAAAAAAAATCTTGCTTCTGTCTGATGTTAGTAATGAGAATATAAATGTCTCTGTTTTATATTTAATCCTTTCACTGTTTAGGCACAATGCATTTTCCAATGTATACTCCTTGTTGGAAATTTTTTTTTCTCTTGCATTTGTCCTTGGATCCCAATGTGTAATGCAGTATGTCCAATACAGTAGTTGCTTAATAAATACTGTTTGATTGATTCACTGAGGGGCCATTGGTCACTTAATTTCATTGAGTCTTGGTTTCCTCTTTTGTCGAGAGGAGGATGGAAGTAGACAGTCTTCTTCATTTTGTCTTTCTCAATATATGATCCTGGGATATTTGAGTTGAGCTTTGAAAGAACTTAGGGATTCTAAGAGGCAGAAATGAGGAAGAAGATTGTCTCGGATATTGAATAGGCTTTGTGGAAGCACAACAATGGGGGGCAAAGTGCCCTGTGTGAGGAAGAACAAGAAGGTCAGTTGGATGGTATTGAAAAGCCTTCTTATACCAGATTAATGGATGAAAAGGCTGGAAATATAGACATAGACAATACAAGTCAGTATTATACAAAAGCAAGACGGCATTTTCATGATTTCTGAATATGTTTCATGATGTCTTCTCTTTTACTATAGCTGTTGGTGCTTCCCCAAAAATTATTTTGTATTTACTTATTTTGTAAATATTTTATATAAACTTCTTTGTGTTCATATGTTTATCTGCAATAGAATGTAAGATTATTTTTTAATCTTTATATCCCTCTCCTACAAAATATGGAACATGGATATTTAATGTGACTTTAGAGTTAAATCATATTGAATATGGAAATCTCCAGGAAATTAAAAAGTTAGAATTAGGTAGCCAAAAAGCCAACCAGATGGTAAGCAATAAGAATTATAGGATCATAGATTTAGAATTGGGAGGCCTTTAGATGTCATCTGTTACAACTTCATTTTACTCAGGAGGAAATTGGAGCCCAGGGATAGGAGATATCATGCTCGATGATTTCAGAAAGGCCTGGAGAGACTTACATGAACTGTTGTTAAGTAAAGTGAGTAGAACCAAGAGAACATTGTACAGAGCAACAACAAGATTGTACAATGAGCAATTCTGATGGACATGGCTCTTTTCAACAGCAAGGTGATTCAGACCAGTTCCAATGGTCTTGTGATGGAGAGAACCATCTGCACCCAGAGAGAGAGGATTGTAGAGACTGAGTGTAGATCACAACATAGTATTTTCACCTTTTTTTGTTGTTTCTTTGCTTTTTGTTTTCTTTATTTTTTTTTCCTTTTTTATTTGATTTTTCTTGTACAGCATGATAATTGTGGGAATATGTATAGAAGAATTGCACATGTTTGATCCATGTTGGATTGCTTGTCATCTAGTGGGTTGGGAAGAAGGAAGGGAGAAAAATTTGGAGCAGGGGTTTTGCATGCATGAATATTGAAAACTGTTTATGCATATATTTTGAAAATAAAAAGTTTTTAAAAAAAGGAAGTATCCTGCTAAATGTTAGAAATCTCCAAGTGGCTAATGAACTAATGACATAATGTGGATGTTTTACCAATAACAAAGGAGTGTCAGTGACCTATAGGTGTTTTACTTTCTGAGGCTATTCTTTTCTACCTCTCTCACTTTGGAGAGAACCAATTACAAGGAATTCCAATTCATCAGTCTAACCAATCAACCCAATATGTGGTGATGAAAAAACTGTAATGAGCTGGTTAATGGGGTGGGCTGAACACTGGAGCAATCCACAGTCCTCTGGGCAAGGTCTTTTTATTTATAAATAAATATCTCAGATTTATCTCAACATTCACCTAGTAATAAAGCCAGTAAGTAACCTCTTGTCATTATTGTCTTTAAATAATCTTTGCCAAACACCCTGTGTTCCTTTAGTAGAAATTTGGACCACATTCAATGTATTATTATTGTTTTATTGGTTAGAAAACAAAGATCCAAGGAGAAAGTGAATTCCTGAGAACAAATGGGTCTTAGAAGCAAAATTCGTATTTGAATTCATATCCTCTGGTTATATTTAGCCCTTTTTCAATTACTGAACTGAAATTCCTTTTTCTAAAATGGAACCATGATAAACTGGGTTCTTAGAGGGTTCTCTCATAGCAAAAATTTCTACAGAGAAACTATTTTTGTGCTTGTAATATTGTTTTATATGTGCATATAAAGCTAATTAATAAATCACTATGTGTGTGTGCACATCTACCTACCTTACTATCTAGAGTTCGGGGAAAAATAGCAAGCTTGGGCTTTTTAGCACAATTCTCTGAAAAAGCCCACAAACATAATAGGTACTATTATAACATATTTAATAACCAGAACTCTGGTTACCTATTTAATAAAATAACTTTATTACTTTCTTAAAGGAAATATTATTTCAGTTTTCATAAGATGGAGGCTTTTTAATGTAATGATACACTGCAGTATCTTGATGACAGCCTAATTTGGAGCAAATGGCATAGACTATTATTGTGTATGTAGGTGTTGGAATCATAAGAATAATTATATTTGAATTCAATGTAAGGAATCAGAACTTGATTGTTGTTTCTATATTGCTTTTCAGGCTTTGAGGGAAAAATTAAGTTGAGCATAATATTGCGGGATTATTTTCTCAAGTTGAGTTTCTCATAGGATAAATAATAGTTGATCTTTCAATCCCATTAGGTGCTACAATAATCAACCACAAGATGGGATTCAGAACAGGAAGCTTTCCAGTAAAGTTAATCTACCAATATATTCTCTTCATCCTGTTGTGGATAAAGCTAATAAAGACCAGGATAGTACCTATAATAACCTAAGGTATTTACTTTAAAGGGAATAATCATTCAAATATTTTGACCACGAAACAAGCATTTATAAAATGATTCCTTTGTGTAAATATTCACAGCTAAGGTGCATGTTATCCAACTGCCACAAAGAATCAATTTAATTTTGGTCTTTGAGTCATATAATAACAATAATAATATTTCAAGGATCTATAGTTTCATGAATCTGAGTACTCCCTAACAACTTAGATTATATATGTATAATGATGCTGAAGATGATAATGGTAATGATAATAATATACATCTATCCACTTTAATATCTTTAAGAGATTTTTATTGTCATCTCATTTCTACCTCATGACAACCCCATAAAGTATATATCCTTTTTATAGATAAGGAAAATTAGGGTAATCTCTGAATTAGAAATTATTAAAGGTGAGGTCCAAAACCAGGTATTCTTAACTCTGTATTACATTCTATTTACACATTTAGAGAATGTGAGAGTTGAAAGAATGCTCAGCAGCCATCTAGCCCAATTCACACACAAAAATAATCTCCATTATAATTGGACCATTGTTTTTTTGTTTGTTTGTTTTTTCCATCCTCTTCATGAAGATGTTCTAGGACTACCACCACTCAAAACATCTCATTCTACTTTTGTAATTTCTGGTTTTGTCTTCTTGAACCTACCAGAACAATTCAAATGCTTCTCCAAATGCCATACCTTCAAATATTTGAAAATAGCTATTTATTGCCTTTTCATATCTGAGACTAAGTAAGATTGGTTCCTTTGGCAATCCTGGTATGACATAGATTTCAGGCATTTTATCCTCCTATAGAAGACCTATAGTTTATGAATGGTTTTCTTAAATTGTGGCATCTAGAATCAAATACAGTACTCCAGTAATATTCTGAAAAGGGAAGTAGTACTATTATCTTCTTATTCCTAGAAACTTTGCCTCACAATGTAGATTAAAATTGCATTAGTGTTTTATTAATATTGGAACACACTATTTATTTATATTTAGTCCACTAAGCCATCTAGATCTTTTGTCAAATTAACTAACCATATCTCTCCCATTTCATACTTGTGGAATTTATTTTTTAATACACTAATGTAAGACTTCACATTTATCCCTACTGAATATCATCTTCTTTGACTTAGCCCAATGATTTTATGAGACAAGACCTTTTTGGTTCCTGGCTGTCATTCACTGTGTAAGATGTCATTGTCAGAATCGTGTTATCTGAAAATGTAAGGGGCACATCATCAATGCCTTATATCTGAGTCACTGATCAAGCATAGACCCCTGAAATTATTTGAATGGAGAATTTATGCCATATTTGTATTTAACTTTTAATGATTGTTCTTTGACTCCACATAGCCAAGTTCCAAATATATTTCTTTTATAATTCAATTCATATTTCTCTGTCTTATCCACAAAAATATTATGAGACATTTAAAAAAAATAACCCTAAAATCTAGGTAAACTATATCTATAATATTATACTCATCTATCAGTTTAGCAGTTTTGTTAAAAAAAAAGAATGTCACATTTCTGACATGACCTGTTTTTATCAAAGTCATGATTGTTTTCAATAATCACCACTTACCTTTCTAGATAAATCATCTTTTTAATGATCTAATTTAGAGTCTTCCTGGGAATCAAAGTCAAGCTCTCTAATCTACAGTTTGCAGATTCTTCCCTCTTCCCTTAAAAAAGTAGCACAACATTTGCTCTTTTCCAGTTTTGTGACACCTTTCTCATTTTCCATATCTTTCACATTGCTTGCTTGTAATCTTGACTGCAATGATTTCCCCTCTAAATTAAAGGAACAGATCATTTACTCTAATGTAATTGATAGCCTTGTGCTAGGAAAACCTGTCATTCCTTGGAAGATAGGGGGATACTTTTTGATATCAAGTATTGATTGGTATTCTCTTCATCCTTTGTGAAGTAGACACAGAAGAAACAAAATAGGGACAATGTACTATGTCTCTTCTCAAGTTAGTACAGGAGATCATCTGAATCATATATTCATCTTTGTATTCTCAGTATTTTAGTCTTAAGATTTCTTGTTTCATCAAAGTGTAGCCCCATTATTCTATACAGTACCTTGCCTATGGTAGATGCTTGATAAATGTTGATTAGATTATCATTTATTTAATAAATACTTATTGTATTAAGTTGGAATTTGCTAGTTGTTAGGAAAAAGAAGAAACCTCCATATAGCTATTCCCATATTTGCAGCAATTGTTTCTGCCTCCTTATATGGTTAAATTCTTTTGTATGATTCCTTCCTGAATTAGCCTTACTTTGATTCATATTGAAATCTCTTCACTGATAATATTTTTTGTACTCTCTTATTTTCCACGAATACAGAGAGTGACTAGAAGAAGCATATTTCTTATATTATAAGAAGGTTTAAAGACATCTCCCTTCTATCCATTTTGGAGTGTCTTTTCTTTTCTCCATGTTTGAAAGTTCTGCAATCTATCTTTCTAGAACAAGCAGGGGAATTAGTGGGAATTAATCCCTGAACTTGTAGGATCCCCAAAATGAGAAAGCAAAATACCTTTATTTTCTATGAATTATTCAAACAATACAGTTCTGATAGGTAAGGGTTCACTGATCTGGCATTCACAAATATGCTTTCTTTTCAGAAGAGTTCAAGTATGAGACTGGGTGTCATATAGAACCCTAGAGATGAAATGTTGAAGTATTGACACTCTAGCCTCCCCTAGTGAATTTCCCTTATGAGAAACATTCTCTTTAGGATAATATAAGGCTGATTGTCTTTATAGTTCCCAGAAGTAAAAGGAGAGTTTTGTTTCTGTAGGCATTTCAAGTCCTTCACAATACGAATGCAAACCAAAGTGGTTTTGTGTCTGTAAGTTTATGGCAGCTAAGTGACACAATGGATAGAGTGCCAGCCTGGAGTCAGGAAGACTCATCTTTGTGAATTCAAATTTGACCTTAGATACTCGCTAGTTGTATAACTCTAGGCAAGTCACTTAAACATATTTGACTCAGTTTCCTCATGCATAAACTGAGCTGGAGAAGGAAATGGAAAAAATCACTCCAGTATCTTTGCAAAAAAAAAAATCAACTGGGATCAATAAAGAGTCAAAGACAATTGAACAACTATAGGTGGGGACAACAGGATACAAAAATTATGATATTTTTGGAATGACCCCCAGGATGATGATCCAGTTTTATTGTGAACCCAAAGACTGGGATGTTGGGCCACAAATTACATCTCTTTGAAGAGATCACTTGATTTATTGTATATCTTAATCCATATGATATTGGACTATGGACCTTATGACAAAGTTCAACTGTATGGTATTTTCTCTTACTTCTCCCTTTATTTTTTTAAATTGTATATTAGGGATACTAAAAAGATATATCTTTACAAGGACACAATAAGCATATAATTTTTTTCAAATATACAGTAGCAAGCCAGGTTAAGTCTAATATGACATCAATGAACAATCATATTTCTCTGACAAAAGCTTCCTTTGTCAGGTTATTCAAAGGTTATGTTTCTTCCACTGAAAGTAGTCTCAATGATTCATTAGCATTCAGCTGGAAAAGTTGTCCACGTGTTTCAAATGGATAGGCATTTTACTCTGAAAAAAAATGTATCCTTTTTCTTGAGACAAGACAAATAGATTTTCATTCTTCTCTACTGCTTTACCTGAATGGAAAAATGTTATCTGAGTTTAGTTCCAAATCTGTTTGCTTATTCCAACTAGCTAAGAGGGTCTAGATGTTCTCCGGTTTTCTACCATTCTATTTGGTAGAATTTTGCTTTTCTCCAAAAAAGGGTGGAAAATGGCACAATTAAAATGGATTTCTATCTAAATGTTGCTGTTTAATGTTTATCTGTATGTTCAATTCAATAAGTACTTATTAAATATTTAATTTGTACGAAGCACTGTGATGTGGGGCAGGGCAGGCCTGGGGACAAAAACAAAAAGGAGTCCTAGCACTCAGAAAACTTTTCTTTTATTCGGGGAAAATTAATTAATAAAATACAAATATGCAAATCCTAACCATATAGCTTTACTACATAGATACTCTTTTTATATGTAATATACACATATAAACTAAATATAATATCATATGATAGAAATATAGTGTAAGTTGGTGTAACACATAATAAAAGAAAAAAAATGAGGGTTACAATTTGTGATAAATGAATTTCTTTCTGCTTCTAAATCTGTGGTCCAAAGTTGATTCCTGGAAATTCATTTTGTAGATTAATGAATATCTTGTGCAAAGTCACAGTCTTTTAGTGTTAGAGTCAGATCTAGAAAACAGGAGTCCTAAGTCATAATTAAATTTCCCCCAATGTTCCATGTTGCTGAGGTAAATATAACTTCTCTAGACTTTGCCTTTACATTGTGAATATTGTCTCACTATTACAGAAATGTTAAGATGTTATAATACCAAACATCATCATTAAATGATATAAACAAAAATACTGGAGTAGTTTGCCATTTCTTTCACCAGATTATTTTACTATTGATGAAACTGAGGAAACAATGTTGAATGACTTGCCCAGATCACTCATCTAGTAAGTGTTTGAAGCCAAATTTGAAATCAGGAAGATGCATCTTCCTGACTCCAGGTTGGGGCTCTATCCACTGTGCCACTACATTCATCTACTTTTAAAATAGGGTTGGAGTTTTTGTTTTTGAAGTTTATTGTGATGTGAGATATTGTAAAAGTGAAGACCTTTTCTTCACTTTAGAAGCCTTGTCCAACACTATGAAATATCCTTTTGGCTTTTAGACTCCTTCACTGCTATTTTCATAAAAAACAAGAGCAATTTTTATTATTTTAATTAACTATTAAGATACTGAGAACTGAGAACTATATTTAATAATATCAATGAAAACACTGGCATATTGCTCCTGACAGGCAATTCCAGCTTCTTGATTTCACGATCTGTCCAACTATGTTATACAGTGGGAAGAACATAACTTTTGAGTCAAAGAACCTAGGTTCAGGTCATACTTCTGCTGCTTCTTGTCTGTTTCATCTTAGATAGGTTACTTGGATAGACCTCAGATCTTAATTTAGAAAATGAAGGTTTTTGGTCCTTGAGGTTACTTCCAGGTCTAGATTTATGACTTTTTGATTTTATGAATCTGAAGACATAGAGGCAGTATAATAGATAAAATTTAAGCTCCCTGAGAATGACTATTTCATTTTTGTGCATGTGTGTTAATATCCTTAAGGTACAAGAGTACTTGGGATAGAGGAGGTATTTAATGCTTTTTGATTGACTGATTGACAGTGGATAGTCAGGTTTGGTGTCAAGTATACTTGGATTCAATTCCCACTTTTTACTTTTATTGATTATGTGATCTAGCAAGTCATGAAATTTCTCAGTACCTCCAGGAAAATCTCAAGATTATAAATTGCAGGGATGTTTCTTTCTATTCAACATTGCTTTGGGAAGTTTCCTGTACAGGAAGTTTATTGTGCCACTGAAATCACAGCTCCAGGGGTCCCTGCAAAAGGTTATATTTGTATATAATGATTATTTGTGAAAGTAAGATAGAAAATAGATCTCTAATGGAAGTCTATAACTAACACTTTATGGTGGCACTCAAGTCTCTTGAAGGAAAATCCCCTTGGAAGAGGGAATCTGAATGAGTCAGTATAAGTGGAGCAAAATACATGTCCAACACATTTGGACCTCTTGCCTCTTGAGTGTTTGGAATCTAGACATTGTCAAGCTTTACAAAAGGGATTGACTTTATAAATCAAGATGGATCATACAGAATCTTCTCGTCATGTTTTTTATATTACACATTTATAGATTAATATATATATGTCTCTGTACTTACATTAAAGGCTAGTTATTGATGAGCACATGTCAAATTTGTTTTCAAATGATTATTTTCTATGGCTGCTTAAGTAGTCCAGCTGGGCCTTTTTGTTTTTTTTTTTTTTTTTTTGACAGATACAGATTTGTGTTTTGTGACTGAGAAAGGTCACTTCTAATATTAATTAAAATAATCATTAGATTAATGTTCATTTGGTTAAGAATGACTTGTGAGCTTTGATTTTTATTATTGCTCTTATTTTCTCTATTATTACTTATTTTATTAGTATAATTTAATTGGAATTAATCTCTTTTTCCCACCTTTAAATTAGAGAAATACAGATTCCACTGGTCATTGGGGTTTGAGATTATTCCCATGATTTTTTTCAACAAACAATTTGTGGTGTTTCTTTTTAAAAGGGGTAATACTCAGAAGAATAATAAGTTCTTTGGTGAGGGAATTAATTAGGTATTAACTTGTCCTTTCAATGTTAATCATATGATTAAATTCTTAAGCTAAAAATTCATCTGCAAAAGTCAAACTTTAGTAAAATGCCTGATTTTTATTTTCAAGTCAACAATCTGATTGGCAAGTATAACCATTCAGGTATAACCATTCATATGTTCATAAATCAGGGAAATTAAAAAAAATGATTCCTTAGACAAAGGAAAGACATTAAAAAGAACAATATTTTAAGAAAGAATACAAATTTGTTTTAAGGGTTGGTTCACTAGGTACAGAAGACAAAGGATGTATTCTGAAATAAAGGCAATATAAAAAGAGAAGGCATCAGTGTAAATTTCATTATATAGGATATTAAATCTAGGGACAAAACAATTAAATTCAGATCCTGATTGTCTTACTTTTTTATCTAAGTGACTTTGCGAAAGGTAGAAAAGCCTGAGAAAACATAATACCTCTGTATCATTTTTTTTCTTTGTCAGTGGAACAATGTGCCCATTCCTTCATTTTCTCTTTAATTCTGTACTTTTGACTTTTAGCACCTCTCAATGTTTCTGAGCTCAAGTTTCTTCAATGATGGGGGGTGCAGCTAGGTGGCGCAGTGGATAGAGCACCAACCCTGAAGTCAGGAGGACCTGAGTTCAAATTTGATCTCAGACACTTAACATTCCCTAGCTGTGTGATCCTAGGCAAATCACTTAACTTCAATTGCCTCAGCAAAAAAGCAAATATATCTATATCTATATATACAATGATGCAGTTATAATATATAACATCTAAAGCCCCTTCCTCTAAATCTATGATCCTATGGTTTTTATGGATATTATATACTAAAAACAAACTTTCTGAAAAATAAATATTTTCATACCAGGCTAATAAGACCTAGAGTGATGAAAATTGAAGTACAAGTCAATCGAAGAGATGGGACACCTAATAAGTAAATGTAAGAAAGTATGTCAAGAAAGAATAAAGACCAAAAGGTTTGATCTTGAATCTTGAGATCAAATTAAACCAAAGGGGGAAGCAGATACCCACAGATATCTAGATCTTCCTTAGGCGTAGATTAGTATCTATTTATTTATTTTTGCTGTTTTATTTTCACTTTTAACAGCTTCTTTTGTCATTTTGAATCTAAACTTGAGAGGCTATTAAATTTTCCAATTGCAACTTACATTTTCTATCTATAAAAATAAATGAGAACTGCTAATATTTTGCTATTCCATATTGTTACTGGAAGTATCACTGATGTAGATTAAAAACATGACATTCCATTCTTCTCAAGTGAATACGGAGAAAAGAAGAAAGGAAAGATGCTTCCATTGGACAAATGAATTGATTTTCTAGGTATAAGGGGACCCTGGTAATTAAATTACTCTGCCCTCAAATATTCATGCATCATTTCCCCCTCCTATTTCCATTCCTTATTGGAAGTCTTTATAAAAGCCTCTCACAGCATTTCATTGCAAAATAAAATAGGTTCATTCATATCACATAAAGATGCAGATATAAGGGTGATCACTTAAGAATTAAATCAGGAGATCAAATAAAATAAAGGAGAAAGCAATTAGATATCTGATTTTTCCTAGACAAGATTTATTTCTTTCCTTTTTTAACAGCATCTTTTGTCATTTTCATTCTAAATTTTAGATGCTATTACATTTTCCAATTGCAACTCAAATTTTCAATCTATAAAAATATATGAAAAGTGCTAATATTTTGCTATTTCATATTGCTACTGTTAGTATTGATGTAGATTAAAAATCTTAAATAATGTATCTTAAAAGATCCTTTATCTTTATTACTGGATTCAGCATCTATATCAATGTAGAGGTAATTTCTAAGAAAATTTAGACAAATTAAACCCTAGGGCATAATATATTGTCTGAACCCCAAGTGCTATTCATTCAATGTAGAGGTACCACAAATAACAATTTACTACAACTTTATCTCTATCCCAAATTGGAGTTAGGAAGAAACTAGGAATTAGGTTACCTTGAGAGCAGAAGCTATATGGTTTTCTCTTATATCATATTATCACCAAGCTTTAGCAGTAGGAGATTCATCAGTGATTTAGCCCAGCTTGTCCCCAGAAGGAATTCCCATTCTGGCATATCTAACGAGTAGATCTTCAATTTCTACTTAATGACTTCCACTGAGGGAAAATCCTGCTACTTTTCAAGACAGATCATTTTAAGTCCTTGAACATATACCTCTCCTGAGTTTTCTCTTCTTCAAATTCAACATAATTCATTTTGTGGACTGATCTTCATGGATTCGAGACCATTATATACCCCTCTTAAATTGCAAGCTCAGAACACAATGTTCCAAATGTATTGTGACAGGACAGAGATTTTTTTTTAGTGATATTTTATTTTTCCAAATAAATGCAAAGTTTCAATATTCAGCTTTTCAAAATCTTACATTTCAATTTTTTTCCCTCTCTCCCTCCCATTCTCCAAGACAGCAAGCAATCTGATATAGGTTGAACATGCGCAATTCTTATGAATATATTTCAATATTTGTCATGCTGTACAAGAAAAAACAGATCAAAGGGGGAAAACACAAGAAAGGAAAAAAAACAACAAATAAACAACAATAACAAAGGTTAAGATACTATGGTTTGATCCACATTCAGTCTCCACAGTTTTCTTTCTGGATGCAGATGCCACTTTCCATCAAATTTATTGGAATTGCTGGTCAGAGTTGAAAGGAATCATCATTTTATAATTCCTGAAAACTTTTTCTTAATGTAGCCCAAGATCACATTAGTATTTTTTTACCATCACAAAAAACAGCACATCATCAGTTAAACAAAATTAGATGGAGGTCTTAAACATCTATGAGATAGGATTGCCTGGGGTATGTCGATACAAACAGAACAATAATATCTCAACATATGCTTCATGTGTGAAGATGAAAAGAAGATGAACAAGTAGAAAAAAACTTTAGCCCTAATGATATAAAATGAGAATCCAGTACAGTAGTTATAAATGTCTGGGAAAAAACCTGAAACATTGCTCATGAATATACCATTAATTGTAGTAGCATTCTGTTTAGCATGAAGTAACTTTTGATGAATTGTAAAAAGATGAGTAAAAAGACGAGAAGAAATGGAGTTGGAAACTTGTTCTGTTCAGAATCGTCATGGTTATCTTGCATGGTTGATAATCATGGAAGATGAGAGAGTGACAATCCATCCATATTTGATGCCCACATAGGAAATCTTCCTCTATTTGCTGTTTTTCATAAACATAATCATGTCAAGAATGATTGATATTAAATATATTTTCTAACAAAATAAGTTAATCCAAGTATAGTCTTGCTTTACTTTAAACCTGTTATCATGACCCTTGGATAGATAGATATAAGTATGATCTTCAAGTTAGAGAGGATACTATACTAAAACATGGTGTTTGTTTGATATATGTGCATAACATTAAATAATAAGGCTTCAGTGACAAAATACATTAAACAGCCATTTCATCGCATGGAATCTTTACCCAATAATAAAATATCATTTATAATAAATAAATATAAAATTCTTAATGTATGCTCAGGAAGAATAGATACTGAAGTCTACATTTGAAGGTCAAATTAAACTAGCAGATTAAAACAATGCTTACTTTGAATGAGAGGCTATCAGGCAGAAAGCTGAGAGTTTGATTGGCATTTTGAAGTCAGATTAATGGGAATAGTATATCTAGAATAATTAACTCCTGTGTATTGTCAATCTTAATATATACTTTTGGCAGAGGAAAAATGGTCTAGAAAGTACCCAAATAAAAACTCATACAATTTTTCATGAAACACTGTTCTTTACTACAAAACAGCTATTAAAAGGTTAACACTTCTTTATCAAAAGAGAGGAAAAAGATTGATAAATGTTCTCAAATTATATGATAGATTACAATTTACAGAAGAATTTTAGAACAAAGTGAAAGCAAAGGCTTATGATGAATACTTATGACCAGATTTGTTAAAAATCATCCCAGAGGGCGGAGCCAAGATGGCGGAGTGAAAAGGTGACTTTCAGCCTCTCCTCCGATCTTCTCTCAAATCAACAATAAAATAAGCCTCTGAACTGATCTTCAAGTCAACGAACTCAGAAATATTTGGGCACGGCTCTCTGGAGAACTTCATATCAGGTTAGTCGGACTCGGACAGAGAGATAAATAGACTACGACTGTGCAGGCTGGAAGTGAGGGTGGGACTCAGCTCAGCTCATCGTGGAAGAAATTCCAAACTCCAAACTCCAAATTCCAAACACCTGGAGTTTATCTGAGGCACTCGGGACACTCTGCCC